>PVIW01000771.1:95935-400181 GCA_004026585.1 Noctilio leporinus | reverse complement strand
AGCTGGGCACTGGGCTGTGTGCGGGGCTGTGTGCGGGGCTGGGTGCGGGGCTGTGTGCGGGGCTGGGTGCGGGGCTGGGCACGGTCACCCTGTGAGTGTACGCGTGGAGCCGTGATGGGGTCCCCCTGAAGCTAGGGTTGCATCCTACGCCAACCTACCTGGATAAAATAAGGGAACCGGGAACGAGGCCCCCCAGAGCTTCGTTCGTTCTGACGTGAGGCGCGGCCCAGGGGAAGGAACCCCTCGCAGCGCGGGTGGCGAAGGCTGGTTGGGCCAAGCTGTTCCGCTGCGCGAGGGCGTGGGGGCTGGGCGGGGAACCCACGTGCCAGGCTTACCGGGCGCCCCGCTCCTTCCAGCCAGGCCCTGAGGGTGTCAGAGCCGCGCGTTCCCCTGAGGAAACCGCCTTCCGAGGGTCGCCTGGCGGCTGGCCCGGGGGACACGGCAGCGCTCGCCGGGCACGATGGCCCTTTAAGGCCAGAGGGGGCCCCGCGCACGCAGGTGGCGGCCTCTGCGTTGGCGCCTTGGCCAGTGTAAGCAGAGCAGGCCTGGCTTCGGGGACGGCGTGTTCCAAGTCAGCGTTCTGCTGAGAAATATTAAGTGAAACCAAATAGTACAGGGAACACATTGTTCCCGCTCTGGCTCCAGGGCACCTGATCAATGGGAAAACGAGGAGCAGAAGTAAACAGCGGCGGAGCGCGGAGCAGGCAGAGGCTCGGAGGGAAAGAGTGGAGCAGAGGAAACCAGCTCCCAAGCGCACACGGGTGGCGCGGAAAAGAAAGGCTGGCGCTGCGTGGGGAAGACGTGCCTACGCGTGTTCCGCGGGGTCCGGCGGGCCAGGCAGCCCTGGGGGGCTGTGCCGAGCGGTTCCCCTGGGGCCGGGAGCAGGCGAGAGGCCACCCAGTCGGGGAAGGAGCTGGAACCTCCGGGAGAAAACAGCCGGCAAAACTGGAGCCAGCAGGCCAGGCGGCCACGGGGCCTCGCGGAGGAAGCAGACCCGGTCATGAAGCAAATGCGGAGAAGACCCCCCTCCAAGAGGACGATAACGGCCCCTTGGGGACACAGCAGCGCAGGCCAGTGCCTCCTGCCTCGACAGTGTCCCCACCGTGAACCCACAGGAAGCTGCGGGCCGTGTGGGGTGTGGGCCGTGTGGGAGTCGTGGAGTCTCCATGGGGCACGGCCAGGTCGCCCGGTCCCCGTCTCAGGACCTTCCCCTGCGGAGTGGCTGCGATGTGACCCCTTCCATGGTGTGGGGCCAAGGGGAGAGCACGGCCCAAAGCCTCCTATGCGCTACGGTCCTGTCCCAGCTGCTTGCGCCCTTCCGTGCTGCTGCCTACGTGGTCCCCTCCGGCTGGACAGCTTCCTCCAGCCTCTCCCGGGGACCAGCCCCCCGCCTCCCGAGACCCAGCGGAGCTTCACGCCACCCCCACTGCTGTCCCCGGAGCGCTGCGCTCGCCACGTTACCGGTTGACGTAGCTGTGTCTCCTCCTAAGTAGCCCCCCACCGGCAGACGGGGCCTGTGTGGCTCTTGTGTCCCTCGCTGCGGGGTGCCCGCTCAGCCAATCGGTGGGATCCTGTGGGACAGAAATGGGAACCGTGGGTGGCCTGCTCAGTGGAGGGCGGGGGGGTTAAGAGAAGAAACGGTCCAGATGCCCGCGAGCAGGGAAGGCGCCCAGAGTAGCCTGGGGTCAGCAGCAAGGCACGGGCCAGGTCACCCTGGAGAGACCGCACGTGGCCGATTGTACTCAGGCCGTGGGAAGCTGGCACGTGCCTTTGCTGACGGCTGGTGGGGGGCGGCGTGGTCCGGTGGAACTTCCGCGTGGACTGGACCAGGCCTGGAGGCAGGACAGGAGCGGTTCAAGTACTGAAGCAACCACAGGAGAGAGGCCCCAGGAGCTGCAGCCGCAGTGCAGCTGTGACCTGTGTCCGGTTCGCAAGGGCGTGAACCCTAGGAGATGGCGGATGAGTCACCCCTCGCCAGCAGTCTGGGGGAGACGGACAAGAGCAGGACCTCCGGAAGTGTTCCGAGTGTCAGGGGCTCTAAGAAGGATGTCCAGCGAGTGAGGGTTGTGGCATAGGGAGCGGGGTGCCTACGAAAGTCCTGGAGTCCTCTCCGAAGGTCTTGAACTCCTGGCCGTGCCCCTCCGCCGTCAGGGGTGGTTTGGTGACTGAAGTCAGGGATGGGACAGCAATGGGGGGACGCGGGGGTGCTGGGGGGACGGGAAGGATGTTCAATGACTCTGAGTCCTTCCTCATCATTAATTAAAAAGCCTAGTTGGGTTTTACTTGTAAGGAGGACCATAAAGAAGGAGAACTACTGACAGTAGCGACCCGTGATTGGGGAGGTGCCTGAGGACTGTGTCCGGCGAAGCCAGATTCTACAGTCCAATCGGCACCAGAGATGAAGCACCTCGCCTGCTGTGGAAAGAGCAGGGTTTTGAAACTTGTCCCCCTGACTCCCGCAGCTGGGAAAGGCACACGCCTCCTGGACACCGGCCTTGTTCCAGGCCGTACGTCCATCTCTTGTCTCGGCCACGTTTTCACCAGTGAGTCTCAGATAAGCATTTGTCAAACCAAAGAACAAACTCCAAGTCCCCTTATCCCGGGTGGGTGTCAGAAGCTGGGGTGGGAGCCTTCTCTGGGCTGAGTCGTTCTCATAGGTGGCAGAGAGGATAGCTGGGTGGCAGCTGAAGGAGGAACACAAAGCCAACCTCACCCCCAACGTCCCAGGTCGCCAAGGTCTCCTCTCCGAGTGCCGCTGTGGTCTGGCCGGCCGGGAACCCCGGGGGAGCTCGGGGGAGCCTGTGGGCAGAAGCAAAGAGTTGCTGGCGGGGCTGGCCCTCTCCTCACCTGGGCTTTCCGCAGGGGGTCCTGATTTATTGTCACCCGCCTGCGTGAACCTTTGCAGAAGATTGGAGGAGCCCCCTCCCAGCCCATCACCACAGGGAATGGAGCAGGAAGGAGTCCTTGCTTCTGCCCCTGAAATCAAGGCTGTGACTCATGGGCCGGGCGAGACCGCAAGTTGAGATGCCCCCAGCTAAGGCAGACACCAGCGTGCTGCTGCAGTTTGCAAGGAAAGAGCGTGTTTAAACGCACCTTTAAGAGAGTAAAGGAAGAAGGAAGCAGAGGGACAACACACGGCTTCCGTATCTGCCTCCCACCCAGGGGTCCCTGTCCAGGGAGCGGGTCACGGACGGAGCCAGTGACGGTGCTGGAGAGAATGTGACTCTAAGATGACAGGCGACAGGTGGGATGGGAAATGGCTGAGCAGGTGTATCGTTACTTCTTCACCCGCTGGCTGCATGCGCTGGATGCCCGAACACGACCTGGGTGGGCCGTGAAAACACGGTGGCCCCGTCACGGGGGGCCCAGCGGCCCCCCTGCCAGTGAACCGCCCGAGCACCCAGCCAGCTGCCGCCATGGGCTGTGGCCTGGCCCGGGGCCCATCCAAAGCTCAGATTCCACCAGCACGTCCTGCGGGCCTACTGTGCGCCAGGCACGCGCCGCCCTGCTAACGCCGAGGAGTGAAACGTGTTTGCACGTTCCCAGTCCAACCGGAGGAGCAATGGAGGACACACCACTGCCGGCTTCAGCGCCTCCATTGACTTCCAGTAGCGGGAGCTCATTGAGCACATCCTGCACCCCAGCCCCCACGGCTCTCATCCAGCCCCGGGGGGCTTCAGAGCAACGTGGCTGCCCAATCAGCCCCCCCGGGGACAGATGCTTAAAAGCACAGTGTTGTATTTCCTCCCCGGAGGTGGTGAGGAAAGGATAGTCCAAGAAGTGGGCTTACGCACATAACAAGATGTTAAAGGAAGAGAAGGACATCAGCAAAGACAGCGCGGCCGCTGCTGGGTCCTCCTGTCTGAGGCGGAGGCCACTTGAGTGCCCTGCCCACCTTGCTCCCCGTCCTGCACCCTGGGGAGCAGCCAGGGTGGCCTTATTTAAGCGTAAATCAGGGGGCATCAGGCAACCCGAAAAATGAGGCTCCTGACCCCAGCTCCCCACCCTCTCCCCCCGCCGATTCTGCTCTAGTCACAGGGGTCTCCGTTCTCTCCTCTGACCAAGCTCATCACCCCACTGAGGGCTTTAGACCCAGTTTGCCAAGAAGGACCTGCCCTGACCGTTGGACGCCCTGGCTCCACCCCAGCGAGGCATCCGGGAGGTCCGCGCGGCGCACGCGATGGGCCTCTGCGGGGCAGACACCGGGCGGCAGACCCGGGAGCTCTGGGCGCAGAGCCACCCACCCGTCTGCGTGCGGCCGGGGCTCTGCCCTTCCGCCGCCTTCTGCTTGTTTGTGTGTTCGCTGTCATCCTGGGGACAAGTGAGCTCTGCCAGGACAGGGACTCTGTCTTAGTTTCTGTCCCCAGCCTCTGACAGAGCATCCGGCCCACCCCAGCCCTCGGTCGGGAACGTGCAGTGATGAGGCCTGGGGCCTGGACGGGTTGAGTTGGGCCATAGTGTGGACCGCCCCTCGGGAGGGAGAATCTCACCCGTGTTCTCTTCTCTCGGGGCTTCCTCCAGGCAGCAGTCGGGAATACGACGGGAGAGGCCTGGTCCCTGGGGCTCATGCTTGAGGCCACCGTTGTCCAACAGGACTTTCTGTGACGTGGGACGCGGCCTCTGTCAGCCTTGGGAGCTCTTAGCTCCGGGCGGCTTTCGGGCGCGCGCAGTGGGGCTGAGGAACCGACCGAGTCTTTTACTTCATCTGGGTGATTTAAGCCCAAAGCGCGCGGAGCCGCCAGTGGCTGCCGGTACCGCACAGAGTCCGGGGCCTGCGGCAGCTGCCCAATTGGATGTGCCTTCTACTTACAACCTGTGAGCCTGAGCCTCGCCGGCTCTTCCCCAGTGTTGCCGCTCTCTCTCTAAGTCAGCAGCCTTTCTCTCATCTCCTTACGTGACCAGGTTCCAGGGCGCTGCCCGGAGAGGGCCCGGGACCGTGCCAGCATGGGGGACTCGCTCAGTCAGGGGTCCCAGGGTCCCCTGCAGCGCCAGGCCAGCGGCGAAGGCGTTGGTGGTGGGGCTCACACCGAGCCGAGCTGTGAGCCGCATCCTAGAGCCACAATCTCAGGCTGGGAAACACCCCGGTTCCAGCTACGCCATGCTCGCCCCACGCCCTAACGTATGCCTGTCTGAGTCACCAGGGAAGATAAGATAACAGACTTTCCTCCTCGGGAGTCAGCCCCATGGGGTGGCCGACATCGTGGGCTCTGCTGCCTTTCAGGGCGCTGGGGTGGGCGGCAGGAGCCCGTCTGCTCTGAAAACTGACATCCCGGCAGCACCGGGCCTCTGGCCTCCTTGCGTGGGACCAGCTCCGAATGCGCTATCGCATGGGGTGTTCAAATTGTATTGTAGCTGTCTTGCCCTTGGTGTCGTCCCTGGTGACCTGGCACCGGAGAAGCCACAGGAATACAGTGCTGGGTGACACGCCCGGGAAAGGGAGTGTCCACTGCAGTGGAGGGACAGCTCGTCCTTGCTTGAGAGATGGTCAGCAGCCACCGCTTGGCCCCGGGTGGGACGCGCGGTTGCACCGGGGTGTGGAGCAGGCCAGGGAGACAGTCGCTCAGATGCGGCCGGGGGAGTCCGAGGGGAAGCCCAGGGGTGTCCACCGTCCACAGCCTAGAACGCAGCACCGCGTTCGGACGGCAGCACCGTGTAGCCACCACTCAGCGTGGGCGCCCAGCGTCGTTCCGGTCTGAGTGAAGGCCAGTGGGAAGCCCACGGTGCAACCCCGTGGTCTCCTGGCGCCCAAGTTCAACAGCCGGTAGTTCAAGTCAGATGAGAGATGACGCGGTGATAAATGTTGCTCCGGCGGCGTGGAATTCTTACCTCTTCGTAATTAAGATACAATTCCAAAGGACAAAAATCCCAAGTGCGGTCGGAATTAGAGTAGAAAATTAAAGATAAGGCTCAATACGTTATGTGTTATCCAGGTACTTGCGTCAGCCTTCTGTCTTCCGTGGGGGACTGGAGCGCAAAGCCTAAAGCTTCCACGCGGTTATTTCAGGGATTCTTCTACGCCTGCCTGGGTTTAGGGACAAAGACTTAATAATCAGGGCTGCCGGAGTATCAGACGGTCCGAGCTAGAGGAAGTGTGTACGTATGACCGACTTACCAGGAGAGCGTGCTTCAACTCTGCTCATATTTGTTGTACTCTGCGGAATAGGGTTGTCCAAATAAACAGAACCATGAGGACATGGGGGTGTGTGTGCCTGTAGTGTATATGGATTTATTATAAGGAATTGGCCCATACCATTATGGAGGCTGGAGAGCCCAAAACCAGGGTAGGCCAGCCAGCTGGGCCCCCAGGAGATCCAGTAGAGAGGTGGTCCGCGGTCGGGCCCGGGGAGCTGACACTCCAGTGAGCTCCGAAGGCAGCCTGCGGGAGAATTCTCACTTGCTCCGGGGAGGCTGGTCTTTTGGCAGTTCCTTTTTTTGGATGGGTGAGGCTCATCCACATTAAGGAGGGCCGCGTGCTTACTCTACACCCACTGTTTTAAATTTTAAACTCATCTCAAACACCCTCACAGAGACACCCGGCATAATGTTTGACCAACTATCTGGGCACCTTGTGTCCCAGCCAAGTTGACACGTAAAGTTGACCATGTCACCGACGATCCCCTTATCAACTTGAGTCATAAGCAGAATGAATAAAGGCTTATGTGCCCAGACCGGCGCCAGGTCAGCTGTGTTCCATGAAATCCTTGCGTCAGCATCCTGAGATGTTTCATCATTTTATTTCACAGATGAGTGAGCAGAAGCTTACAGCTCCCCGGCCACCTGGAACTTCATCTGTGGGCCGGAACCGAGCTGGGGCGGAGGGGCAGACTCCAGGGAAATCCTGGCCTTAGCCCAGCCCAAGAGAGAAAAATAACCTTCTTGGGTCAACCTAATTCTCTTCACATAAAGAAATGCTCAGAATAGATCCACGCATCTCAGTTTTCAAAGCTTTCCATAGTTACTGGTATGCATTTCCTTGTTTCTGTTTGTTTATTGTGCATTCCGTTCCGTTCAACATTTACATGTGCTGCTTCGGGCTGTCTATTAAATGCTGGAGATCCAGATGATCTTCAGTTCCTCTGCCATCAGTGAATGGTATGCATTGTATTGGTTGGAATAGAAAATACAGCCCTGGGAGGAAAGAAAATACCTGAGTAAATTCTTAGCCATCACCCTGTTAAGGAAGGACGATCAATGCCAGCAGCCACACAGCAGACTCCCCAGATCCCACTGGCTTAATGCAAGAAGCTCACATCTTGTCACTCAGAATGCAGCGTTGGTCACCGACGGCTCTTCTCCGCCTGGCGACTCGGGGATCCAGGCTGCATCCAGAGAATGTGGACAGCATCTCCCCATGCAGCTTGGGCAATGGTGGGACAAGGCCTCCACACGTGTCCGCGTCCCAGTTGCCAGCACCTGTCACCGCAAGTGGACTCCGTCCGCCTGATTAAGGTTACAGACACTCAGATGGAAATTATCCTGGACCATCCTGGTGGGCTCAATCTAATCACAGGGATCCTTGAAAATAGAAAATGCTTTCCAGCTAAGTTAGAGAGAGGTGGGACACAGGGGCAGGGGCAGAGAGCAGCCCTTGATGCATCCTTGCTGGCTTTGAAGATGAAGGCCAGCCCGACCTCTAGAAGATGGAAAACTCAGGGAAACAGGCATCTCCCTGGCCCCCCGGAGGGAGCACGCCCGGCCAACACGTTGATTTTGGCTCCACTGGACCCATGTTGAGTTTCTGATGGGCTGAGCTGTAACATAGAAGGTTTGCCTTGTTTAGTCACCAAGTTTGCGATCACTTGTTACAGCAGCAATAGAAAACACCGCATCCAACTTTCTCCGGCAGATAAATTGGGGGTGGAGGGGACCCACCGAATTTCCAGTGCCCCGGAGTGAAAGGGCTCATGTCCTTCTCGCTGGACCTGGAGGAACGTGGCCAGTGAAGCGAAAGGGGCCTCTGGGAAACAGGACAGAGCCACGGACACCCGGGGAGCCCTGCCAGTGCCGGACACCGTTCTGGGCATGCGGTGAACACACGTGAATGCTGAATGGAAGGATCAGCAAGTGCACAGTGAGGGGGACCTCCGTTTCCTCAGTGTTCCTGCGGGTGACCTGGCACCCACACGGCAGGCCGACCACCCCTCGGTGGGTCCTCATTCCTTTCTTCTCTCCCAGGTATGGCGTAACCGTTGACAGCTACAGGCAAGTTTTTCAAAAATGCTATTTCTGCCCCCCTGCCCCTTCCCCATCCTGTGAAGCTAAATCAACACAATCCATTCTTCGAACACCGTAACGTAGGGAAACGATCATTTCCAAAGGTGATCATTTGAAGCGTGTCCGTACGGACACGTGTTGCGCGCTCAGACCTGGCTTGCAAGAGCACCAGCCATGGGTCGTAGAGTTGAATGTCCTTGAAGCGAAGTGGGCAAGTGAAAATGGAATTGCCTTGATGGATGAGGCTAAAGAGGTCCCTTTGAAAGTTTCAGGGAAAGGTATAAAGGATTCTCGTTGAACACACCCGTCTTCCGGCACCTAGGGGGTGTTTGGGTAGCACTCGCGAAGAAATCATACGTCTCCTTTGACCTCCGGCGACCACGCAGACATCACGGGGTTGCCTCATGCTGTTATTCCCTTCCGAAACTTGAAGGGATAAGGAGCACTTTACACAATTAACACGTCAAAATTAGGTTTTTCTCTCACACTTTAAGTGGACGAGCCTCGGAATCCTCAGCTTTCTATCGCAAAAGCATCATTTAATATTTCACTTCGCTTTCTCAGGTTTTTTCTTTTTTTTTTGGTCTCCATTGGAAGTTAGCCAATGCAGTATCTGACTTGTATCCATTTCATAGAATCTGTTCCTGTTTTACTTTAAAATATTGACTTGCTCTTCATTCCAATTTTAAAATCTCTAATGTACCCGTTTGCCTCTGTTATTTAAACCGGTCCCGGGATATTGGATGAAGATAAAAATAAGATCTTGTGAAGTGAAATTGAGTAACAGATTCAGGTTTTTCGGAACCTGGAGCTTGACTTAGTAAAGGGCATCATTATTATTTCATAATCCTGGCAGGAGGAAGGTCTGCCAACATCAGAAGGGGCCAGGGACAGAGGGCTCCATCCTTCGAGCCACATTTAAAATTCTGTGTCCAAGTTCATTAATTCTTGGCAAAAACCAACTTCCTGTTTTTAACGAAAATGGAGTTGAGAACCTCAGCAGTCTTATGAATATCAAGTAACGCGCTGCAAAGCAGCATTTTGCTGAGTAGAGCGAAAGTGAATTATAAATGCACGGGTGTTTGTAAGGACAAATGAAAACAAGACTCTCAGGGAAGAAAGGTTCTGTGAAAAGCATGCGGGGTCTCATCAAATATTTGGAGATTAGTTTGATGGGGACGGCTCTTCATTGGTCCTTTCATTTTATGCTGATTTTTGTTGTCATCAGACTCTGGTCGGTTTGTTCTTCCACTTACTAGTATGCCACCCCCCAACCCCGCCCTGTTTCGAATTTACAAGGACCGTGCTATCAGAGCGAACTTAAATAGAAACAGACCCTATAAAGAGTAACCGCTATTCACATTTTCAACACAGGCTCCATGTGTGCAGCGGGAGGAGACTTGGCTACGGTTACATGTGTTCCCATGGCTACATTTTTCCACCTGGAAGGGGACTCGCATTAAGCACGCAGGACATAATATTTATATTGGCATGATTGAATCTATTTACCCATTTTAAATAAAGACGGTTACTAACAGGCCTACTGCAGCACCGACACATTCTTGCTTCTTCCTTCCTTCCTTTATTAATTCATCTGTTCTATCAGGCCACAAAAATATGCGGAGTGTGTGCCGCGTGCCCCACCCTGGTCCATAAAATATACCCATGGGTTTTTAAAGAGAGAGTTTCTTCCATGTCTTCCTTATGAGCCTTGTGGTAGATTCAGGAGGACCAGAAATTCTCTATTTTGTCTCCTGGGGAGGGTGTTATGTCCCCAACCGCTATCCGGTCTGGGTGAGCTCTGTCACTTGGCCAAGAGGGTATATGGGGAAAGGGACATGGTGTGTTTCCTCTCACGCCCTGGCCTCTAGGAAAACCTGCTCTCAGAACCCAAGGTCACCATACAAGGGGTCCTAGTATGTGCAGACTGAGGTGGTCACGTGTGCGGTGAGGAGAGGCAGTGTGGGATGGGATGTCACACGGGGGACAGGGAGAGGGGTGGCAGCAAGAAGCCATCGTGGGATTGGAGTCATCCTGGGCTTGGCTCCTGCAGCCCCGGCCACCTCACAGCGGAGGCCCAGGGAATCTCACAGAGACCTTCCTGGGTCCCACTGGTTGGCCCACAGCTGTGCAGAAAGCGCGGTCAGCATCAGCCCCTGAGCTCTGGGTTCCACGGAGCGAGGTGGGCATGGCGGACGACTGGCGTGACAGGGACTTCCAAGGAGAAAAGAGGGTGTTTACCTTGGGAACAAAAGAGGTCAGGAGGAGCCGTAACAAAGCAGTTACACACGTGTGCGCATCGTGGGCTGTGTACAAAGACACGCACGTCCGCAGGTATTTGGGCTCTTACTCCCCCAAAACCGCCTCTTTGACAACCCGTGTTACTATTCAAATGCGTAAGTTAGTAACCCAGTGCCTCGTTGTAAGTTGTCCTTTTCATTAGGTTGTAATGTAATACTTAATATTTAGCCATGTGGATGCCAAGTAGGTGCTTGTAAAATATTTCTTGACTGCACACCTACATTTTCTGATAAAATGGCACATGAAGACTCTTTCCTATGGGAGATTATGCTATACAGCTTGTCCCTGGCACAGTGCACGCCCCTGCTTTTTCTTACCTATGTCAGGAGGGCGAAGGGGTGATCGCTGCAGGGACCCAAGAGCAATCCTGGCCCCAGCGCCCACCCTGCAGCGCCAGCTCCCTCCCAGAGGCCCGGGAAGTGCCACCCGGGAACACTGGCACAGCTGCAGAGACCCCAGGTCTCCTGTCCTCCCCACTCGCCCCTGGTATTTCCACCTGTCACCCGTTCGGTGAGTTGACCTCACTTCAGACTTTATTGTATATTGATTTGAAAAATGTGTCTGGCGAAATTACCCTTGCTAATAATAGGGAGGGAGATTTTTAGGTGACTCGAATGCTCTACAGATTTCACTTGTATAGTGTGTGTGTTATTATATCAAAGGTTGGAAATACATTAAAACTCCTAGCAGCCTTCGCAGCTTGTGAAAGAATATTAAGTTTCCAGAATCTTCTCCTAGTGGTTTTACCATAACAATGTTCCTATGAGTGGCCACTCAGGCATGTAGTCTTACACACATGCACACATGCACACACATGTGCACCCATGCATGCACGTACACACAGTATTTAGGCAGCTGTGCACATTGTTATATGTTTTAGATAATTAAGTCGGGGGAAATGATTCAGAAGTATGAGAACGGGCAGCCCAGAAAGCCTCTCAGTTTGGGGTGAGGAAAGGGATGGTGGAAGAGAAATGTAAGACCCGTCTCGACCAAGCGCCTGAGCTGGTGGGGACGGACCCCCAGGAGTCACCATGAGGGGGACGGTGAAAACACTGGAGGAGTCTGTGCTCGCCTTCTGTAAACTGTTGCCCCCCAAGTAGGACCCCTTCCTGCTTTACCCTGAAACCCACCTGTGCGCGTCGCTGCGTGATGAGACGCACACGTTGCACTGAGCCTGTCTGCGGGCGAGGCGATGGGGTGCGCACCCCCCTCTCTGCCCTCTGACGAGCGACCCGTGTGGCATCATTTAGCCAGGGCCGGGCTCGCAAGATCAGGGTTCTCAAAGCAGACGGTCCCCAGCCAAGCCACCCGGCCTCCCGCCTGCTGCTGGGGGCTCCTGTCAGCCCGTCGCCCGTGTCAGCACACCGATCCAAACGGAGTCACGCCTTGGTTGACGGGCTGATGGCCGCAGGTGATGCGGTCCGTTCGGTGCGTCCGCAGGTGATGCGGTCCGTTCGGTGCGTCCGCAGGTGATGCGGTCCGTTCGGTGCGTCCGCAGGTGATGCGGTCCGTTCGGTGCGTCCGCAGGCTTCCTCGTTGGCTCCTCACCAGCTGCGGCTGAGGTACTTGTCCTGTCTTTGAACCTGGCCCATGTCTCAGCATCTTCCCACTAGCTGTTCCCCCGTGTCCTCCAGCAGATGAGACGCTTCCTCCTCGTCTTTCTCTTTGGTGGAAGCAAGAAAGCTTCATTTCTTATTTTGCTGGTCAATTAAATGTAATGACATTGTAGGAAGAGTTATGGGAAATGTTTCCCTGCATATATGTATTTTTTGGTACATCCCCGTTCTGTTCTGTGCTCAGACATCAAGAAACACCACAGATTCTGAGAAAACTGGGGGTGCAGGGGTTGCTCTCAGAGTCTCCCTGGGTGGCTGGTACCCAGAATACCTTGGCAAGAGGACGCTCCATCAAAGGGTCCAAATGACAGCAAGAACCAATGGGCAAGAACTGGGGGCTCCCCGTGTGACTGTGTGGCACTTAAAAGTAGCTAACTTAAACTAGAAACCGCTCTGACTTACCCGGCTCCCCTGTGAGTACACGGTGGGCGGCTCTGCTTCTGGGCACGTTACCATGCAGATGTTTCGCTGGTGAATGCATCGAGCTAAGTGTGCATTTTTACCGTGTTCAAGTCAATAAACGCATTTGTTAGCGTTTGACCACATTCTACAAAATCACGTATAATTATTACCCTTATTTGCCTAAGAATAAAATATTTGGCAGTTGGGACACATGCCCTTTCACAACCACAAAGGTTTTTTTTGTTTTTATTGTATTTCCTTCTGGTTGCAGACATGGGAGAGGTTGGTTTCAAACGACCAGTGGGCTCTGACACAGCTCCCACAGTTTGCCGTTGTTTTTCAGACGCCTCTTGACGTGGTGCCTAGAGTTGGGTCCTTGGCCGCTCATGTGGCGCCCCCAGAAGCCTTGTGGTCTGAGGGCCCTGCAGAGCCTCTGCGTGTGATCACTGCACCAAGCCTGGCCCTGAGCATGAGAGCCGCTGTTGTGTGAGCTTTCACAGGGACCAGGGCTCTTCCAGGAATGCTCCGAAGGCCGGGGTTGGGGGTCCCTGGGAGGAAAGGAAAGCAGGGGCTCCCCCCACCATGTCGCAGCAAGATCAGCCTCCCTGAGACACAGGACTACGGGGAAACTCGCAAGAGAATTCTAGCTTGTATTTGGAAGTGTGTGCATACGTGTGTGCATGTTTGAATTATGTTTGCCCATGTGCATGTGTGTGTGTATTTACAGGGGTAACTCTTGGTTGTGATGACTTGGAAGGAGTCAAGTAAATGCCATAGAGAGTGAGTGCAGGAAAATCCGTTGCTCTGCCTTGGTTTCCTATTGCTACACAACAGATTACACCAAAACCGTGCGTCTTAAGACAACACCGTTCAGTAGCTCCGAGTTTGCATGTCAGGAATCCGGGAGCAGCTGCAGTTAACTGGTCAGCTGGGGCTTCAGCCATCTGAGGGCCCAACTTGGGAAGGATCCACGTACAAGCTGACCTATGTGGTTGGTGGCCGGAGAGCAGCAGATCTTACAAGGCCCAAGGGACTAAACCGATCTTACTGGTCATGGAAGAGTCCATGCAACAAATTTCTGGGTAGCCTGGGGCAGTGGTCCAGGTAAAGAGGATGTTGAATGATGGCCAGTGGCTAAAGGCTAACAGTTTGTTTCCAATCAGCTATTTCTATAACTTTATGGAAAGTGCCTTAAGGGTGTGTGACATTAACCCACTGACTACATGATCGTAATCACCGAGATCATGTATAGTGGGAAAGCGTAAGGCAGGCATGTTGTGCAGATGACTGACATGCTTCGGTCGATGAATCAGAGAGGTAAAATTGTGGGTGTCCAGAGCACCGGGACCGGAACTGTTTATGTCTGAGGAAGGCAGACACTTGTTCATAAAACAAACATCTGTCGGGCATCTAACATGCCAGACACCGTGTAAGGAATCCGACGGCCGCCTACTTGTTCATTAAGTCTTCACGATGAACTCAAGAGGGAAGTTCTGTTATCAGAATTGTTATTCAAATTTTGCTCAGAGGAGGCTTGAAATTTGGAGGGGTCAGAAGCCGGTTCAAGGTCACCGGAGCTGCGTAACATAGAAGTTGATGCCCTCCCAGTTCTGGGTTCAATCCATCCAAATTCCAGGTGTCAGCAGGGCCAGGCTCCACCTGGGACTCTGGGCGGACCCCTCCCTGCCTCTTCTTAGCTTACCCTTGGTCCTCGGTGGTCCATGCTCTCTCACTGCACCTCTGCCTCTGTGGTCACCTGGCCTTCTTCTCTGAGTGTCTTCCCAGTGGTCACATGTGGGTCTGCGTCCAATGTCCTTCTTTTCACGAGGATACCAATGATATGGAATTAGGGTTACTCCAATGACTTCCTCGTAACTTGGTTAGCTCCGCCCAGTTCCCATTTCTAGGTAAGGGCCCTGGTCATGGGCAGCAGGACTTCATTTCATGTGCCGACTTGAGTGGGCCGCTGGGTGCCCAGGTTAAACGCTGTTTTTGGCTGTGTCTATGAGGGGCGTTTAGGGGAGAAGTTAGCACCTGAATTAGTGGACTCCGTGAAGGAGATTCATGTTCCCCAAGTGGGGTGGGCTCCGTCCAACCCACGGAGAGCGTGAGCAGAACAGACAGCGGAGGAAGGAGCCATTCACCCTTTCTTGGCACCTCGCTGCTTGAGCTGAGACATCTAGACGTCTTCTTCTGCCCTTGGACTTGGATTTCCACATCAGCTCCCTGGGTTCTCAGGCCTGCGGGCTCCTGCTGAAGCTCCCGCCAGCTCTCCGGGTCCCCAGCTCAATCACGGTCATATGAGCTCGTCCTGTCAACAACTCTCCCTGCCACGTGTCATCTTGGTTCCGGGTCTCGGAGCACCCTGATCTTTGGCTCAGGAGACGTCATTCAATGGACAGATAGTGAGTGACAGAGCCGGGAGGCACACTGACATTGGCTTTGCCTGGTGGCCCAGCCCCTGCTCCAACCAGCATGGGGTGCTTTCTTACCTATTGTGATGCAGAACTTGCGTCATTGCGACCTGCCCCATCTTCTTCAATAACAATGGTCTTGGTTCAAATTGAAAGGAAAATTGCCTGAGTTAATTGCCAAATGGTGAGAAGTGACTGAAAGTATTTTCTTTAGCTTTAGACTTTTTTAAAAAATAAGTTATTAATTGATTACTTTTTAATTTGTTTAGGACAAAATGCTGTCAGTGAGACCATCACGATGATTGGCCCGACCAGCTTCGGTAAAGCTGTGAGGCCATCAAAGAAAGATTCTTTGATGTGAAAAACAAAACATTTTTTTTCCTAAAAGGATCTACAAATTTGAGTTCGTAATTAATTGGTGCTAATTCTTTGACATTGCTGCCCTGTCATCATTGTGCATAATTGTGTCGTAGTATTTTGAAATGTGAATATGAATAAAACTTTTCTAAAGGCACCAGGAACTAGCAGGGGAAACCCCAGAGGCAGGAGATGAAGGAACAGATTGTTTTCTGAATGCAGATGGAAATCTGGGGCCTCGATGGAGAATGGAGAGGACAGGAGAGCAGAGAGAAAGGGGAGCAGGCTGAACAGCACCCCAAAATACCTGCGTCTTTCATGATCAACCACCGAATATTTACTTTTAAAGCATTTAAAGTGTTGGAAACTACTCTTCAACTCCCCCCGCCCCAAGTAACATCTGTTGTATGCAAGGATGCAATGCAAAAGTTTTGTTGGTGTAGATGTTTGAGATGCATGTGTGTGAGAGAGAGAAATGCTGTATGTCCGGGAGAAGGGTAAGTATGTATGTGTGTGTGAGAGAGGTGAGCATGCGTTACGTCCCGTGTGTGTGCGCGCGCGTGTGTGTGTGTGTGTGTGTGTGCACCCGGGGGTGGGGCTGGAACAAGGGGCGGGGATAGGAAGGGCTAAGTCCTCCATCTGGGTCCAAGGAGCATGGAAGGAACCGCATGTGTGGAGTCGCTGGGAGATGCGTGAGCGGTGACTGCTTCAGCACAAGCAGGAACTCAAAGCCAACCCTGTGCCCTGACCACCTTCTCCCGGGCCCACCCCGCCCCCCACCTCACCTCCGTCCCTCTCAAACCATCAGAGCTTAAAGAACTCTGGGACGCGAGTCTTCCCACAGGCCCTGGAAAGGGCACTTGGGCTAAACTGTGGGTCTTTGGTAAACGGGGGACCCAGCTGTAACCAGAGTTGAACGTGAAGATGGACGGGGCCCCCTTTCAGCCACACACAGCGATGGCCTGTGCGGGAGGTGGTCTTGTGCAGCCAGCAGGGTGGGCGACAGGGACCCATGTGCCCGCAGCGGGAGGGGCTTGTGGGCGGCGGTGGCCGCGTGCTGCGCAGGTGGCCTGGGACGGCTGAGAGCAGCGGGTCAGCTCTGACCGTGTCCGGGAACACGCAGGCCGAGGCTGCCCAGGTCCTCTTCTCGCCTGAAGCACCTGGTAGGTGGGGGGCTGCCACCAGGCTGCTGCCGGTCAGCCCGGAAACTGAGCAAAGGCGCATTCATGGTGTAGGTGGTGGGGGGTGCCCCTTCCGTGGTCCCCCTTTAACAGCCCAGTGCGGGAGAGGCCCCGCTGCGGCTGGGGGTGGGGCTGGCTGAGCTGGGGGGTGGGGCAGCCCTATCTGCTGCTGCTTCTCAGCGTTGGAACCTTGGGGGATCTGGCCAGGCTTCCGGATCTTCTGTCGGATGGCATTAGCAGCATCACCTCGTTAAGGTCACTCGTGAGATAATGGCATGTGCTTAAGACGGTGTCTAACATACAGAAGCTCTTTTTCAAATGTTGGTCATAATCATGAGGGTCAACCACAAAGAAGGGGGGTTACCGAGCTCTGTAGGTAAGCACTTCGCAGCACAGACCGCACCCGGCTGCCCAAGCAAGTCCTGCTGCTCTCTAGCCGGACCTCCTGCCACTCACTGGTGAATCGCTTGCTGGTTTGGTTTCCCTAGATAAATAAATCTCGGTGGGCCTCCTGGAGAGGGTGGGGGAGGGGTCGGGGGTCAGGTGTGCGATTCAAAGGCGGAAAGCCCTCGCACACCTCACTTGCTCCGTGTTACCACCCTCACCTTATCCAGTGAAAGCAACAGGCTGGGTTTGCTGCATCAATGTCCTTGCCTGTGAGTGCTGAGAAGGAAATAGAATTATTATGAGGCATGAGGCTGGGAGAGGGACAGCCAGTGGAACCCAAGCTCAGGACAAGACCGTACGGATAGGCCCTCGGGGCCGGTGGTTGGCCACGTGACAGTCACGGCTTACAGAAAGGAAGAACCAGCTCCAGCGTTTGCCACGTGGTCATTGGACATGGAAGGAGCGCTGGCACCTGGCCTTGGAGGTGATTATCTCCTCTCCCCAGGAGCACAATGGCGCCATTGTCTGCGAGACAGCAGAGGGAGGCGGGGGGAGGCGGGGGAAGGCGAGGTGTGGCCTTTGAAGTGCTTCCAGGCTGGGCTGGGGACCTGGGTGAGAAGCAAGCCTGTCTGCGATCTTTGTCTCCTCACTGTGAAGATCCCCACCTGCGTCTCCGCGGTGCCCTTCCGGGAGCTCGGCCCAGCTGTCCCCCGTGGGGGCTCCGCCCGCCGGACTTGGTGGATGCTCCTCGCGGGCAAAAGCAGGGTTGCGTCACTGGGGGCTGAGCTCATGCAGGCAGATCCCCGTGGGGTGGTGTTTCTCACCCTGGCTTATCAGATGTTTTCCAGACATGTTCCTCTGGTGCGAGCGAAACAATTCTGAAGTTCAAGAACGCTTTCTGACCGAGAGGATGCCCAGGGCGCTGGGCTCCAAGGCCTGAGTCCTGACAAGCCGTCGCATTCCTTCCCTTCCACCCCCGAGAGCGGACGGTGAGCCTGCCAGGGCGGGGATGCTGACGGTGCCCTGAACGTGACCTTGAGTGCCCGGCAGCGTGGGGGCAGGAGCAGCGCCAGGGGCAGACAGCAACACGACCATGGTAGAAATCGCGCACGCGCCATAAAGTACCTAAAATGCAGGTGTCTGAAGGAGACGTGGTTTCCTCCTTGAACAGAGATGGGAGAAGAAGAGACAAATCATGCAGAGGCACCGCTAGAGAGAAACCGTGATGACCGGGGTAAGGGTTGAAATTCTGATGGAGAGGTAAATGCCGTAAGATAAAGGTGTACAACCCGTATTTGTTTCTCCTTACTTGCATCACGACTCATGTTTATGAGTTGCACTGTACCCGTATATACCAAATTTTAAGTGTAAAATTCCAAAAGCGTTCCTATTTGGAAGACAGGGGAAAAATTCCTTCTCATTTATCCATTTGCATACTAGATGAAAAGTAATTCACATTTCATCTTATTTTTCCATTTTAAAACACTTATTAATTATGCCATTACCCTTTCAGGAACCAAGCACTGCCCTAGGTATCAAGGGATGGGAGAATAATCCATGAATATGACAAAGCATGAGGGGGTGAGTAGGTAGGTATCTAAAAAAAAAAAAACAGGTGTCACTTTAGAAATTATGTGGAAGAGAGGAAATTATAATATCCAATTAAAATGGTCAAGGCCACAGGTTTTCTTCATTTCCAACTTGCTTTCGAATTATTACATAGTCTTGGTTGCCTGTTTTGCCCAATGTTTAAACTCGTTCCGTCGCTGACTGGAGTCTGCTTTCCTGCACTCCATTTAATGAGAACTGGCGGATCCTGACCTGGCCACTGAAAGCCATGTTGCTTTTGTCTTAATTGTTTTGTATTCATGTCCCTTCGAGTTCAACAGACATCCATGCACTGATTGAAGGTCTCTTTAAAGTCATTATAATACAGCTTTACAATTGATTCTGTAATCTGAATGCGGGCTTTTATGCTGTATTCAATAGTTTCTCCACTTGCGATTGCTTTGCTGAGCAGGTGGCAGGAACCAAAGCGAAATGCTGCCAGTTTGATGACCAAATGGCCACACAAGTAAAAACTATCACCTGGTGAACATGACAGCACAGTTAATATGGAAGCTGAACGAATCCATTTAATACAACCTTTGTCATTTTAATCCTTAACATTTGGAATATTACTAGATTTTGCAAAAAAGGTTACATCAGAGGGTTCTTGTGTAGACTTCCCTCAGTTTCACTGGTTGTTAACATTTTTAAAAAAAGAGTTCATTCATGACTTTTAGAGAGAAGGGCAGGAAGGGAGGCAGAGAGGCAGGAAAGCATCCATGTATGGCTGCCTTTCACCTGCCTCCAGCTACGCACCTGGCCTGCAACCTGGGTATGTGCCCTGGCTGGGAACCAAACCGGCGACTTTTGGGTTTGCAGGCTGGGGCCTATCCACTGTGCCACCAGCCAGGGCTGGTTGTTAACATTTTGTATTACTACAGTTTATTTGCCATAATGAAGAAACCAACAAGGGTGTACTGCTGTTGACAACTCCAGCTCTTACGTGGATCTTGACAGTATTTTCATTCATGTCTTCTATCAGTCCAGCATCTCAAGGTGCCATTCAAGTCTCCTCTGGTCTAGAACAGCTTCTCAGTCTTTGTTTTGTGTTTCATGACCTTGGGAGCCTTTTAAAAAGTGCTGTCCAGAGTCCTGTAGGATGACCCCCAACCCGGCTTGGGCGTTAGTTTCTTCATGAGGTTATAGGGTTTGGGAAAGAAGAGAAGTGAGTTCCTATCCAGGTCCTTCTTATCACATTCTATTAGGACATACCTGACATCCGCATCACATCATGGATGTTTGTAACCTTCATCGCTTGGTTCAAGTAGTGTTTTGTTGGTTTCTCCAATGTAAAGTTGGTATTTCCATCTTCTATTCTTTGGAAGCAAGTTAGTACGTCTAGTCTACTCTTAAAGTTGGAGGGAGGTGCGGGCCATCAAGCCCCACATTCTAGAATAGGAAGTATCTACATAGATTTACTACGTAGAAGAAATGTTTCTATAAGGAAGATGGTTTCTTCTCCTCCATTTACTTTCATATTTAATCATTTACTTATATCCATGTGGACTCATGCTATATAATCCAAAATATGCTGTTTATTTTGTTGCTCAAAGTACATGAGATGTAGCCATTGGGAGTTCTTTCTGGTTTGCTCCTTGTCTCTTTGACATGCCCCTAACCATGTGTTTCCCTATGCACACATGTATGTATGTATGCATGCATGCATGGGTATATGTCTGCCTGTATGCATGTATGTCTGTATGGATGGATGGATGCATGTACATCTGTATACACTGTCCAGAAAGTATTCAGCCACATAATATGAAAAATAGACATTTATTGAAGGAAATACAAGGTACAAGAAACACTGTACATAGGACAATGATGTCTGAGTCCCCTTCAAAGTAAGGACCTTGGGACCATGTAGTTCTCCCAATTGCCATCAGCTTCCCTGTTGTATTTTCCTGAATTTCATCAACAGTCTGAAATCACTTCCCTTTCGAAGAAGACTTTAGTTTTGGGGGAAGCCAGGAGTCCCAGGGCACCAAACCTGGGTATCGTGGGGCGGGGTCACCTGGGCGGTTTGATGCGTTGCCGGAAAACCGCACGAGACGTGATGCGGGAGCAGGTGCATCGCTGTGATGACGCGGCTGAGCACCAGCTGCCCACGGCTGACTCTTCTCACCAGGTTGCGTCTCCCCGCTGACGGAGAGCACCGTCTCGTGGTGAGTGGTGTGGGCTGGAGGGCCTTCCTCATGCTGGGCAGCACCTTCCCAATCGCAAAACACAGCTGACGTGGCCTCGGTGCTGCAGCTTTGCTGTGCCTTCTTCGGGTGTGGAGGACCAGGCAACCTCCGGTGGGGTGGCTGGGCCTTGGTTCCCGAATCACAGCCGGAGACCCATGGGTCACCTCCGGTTACGACCTTCTTGAGCAAAGCTGGTTCGTTCATTGGTAGCGGTTTGAATTAAGCCATTAGCAACCGAAGCACCGTGGTCCTTCTGCTCTGGAAGCAGAAGCCGTGGCATGAATTTTGCCACAGTGCATTTCTTGCCAAGATCCTGCCTCAAAATTTAGAGACAGATCAGCTTCTAGTTCTTGCACTGACAGTCACCACCTTTGCTGATGGGAGTGCATACATGTTCAGCATCCTCAGGTGTTCTGAGTGTTGCAGGCCTTCCAGAACGTGTATCCCTTTCAGTCATTCTCAACCACCTTTGAGGCATTTGTGCTGCACTTTTATTTGCGCTGCACTCATTGCTACATTCCTGAAAGCCTCTGAATTACCCAAACTGTTTATGCAGAGGCATGTTCAAGCTTAACACAAGAAAACTTTTTTCAGTGTAAGGTTGCCATTCACCTGCCTTCAGCCACGGACCTGGCTGGAGACCTGGCTTGCGACCTGGTTACCTGCCCTGGCTGGGAATCGAACCAGCAACCTTTGGGTTCATAGGCCGGTGCCTTATCCACTGAGCCACCAGCCAGGGCTTTAACAGGAAATTTCATGCAGATTCGTTGGTCTACTCACTCAGTCATTTTGAATGCGACAGCCACACAGTACACATGCTCACTCAATAGCACCTCCCACCCCCACTGACTAGTACAGTGAAGTCGTCATTGTTCACACATGCGCATTCCAGTCCACTCTCCTGATGTAACCTGTCAGGTTACATCAATGTCACTTGAACCATTCTCATTATATTACCTGGACTTTTTCCGAATAGACCTCATATGTCTGTGTGTATGTATGTATGTAAATACTTTCTTTCCTTTGGGTACCCCAACATGCTCCAGATCTACCTCATAGTTTCCTTGCCTCAGCCCTAGTGGGAGTGACTTCCCTAAAGAGCTTTTAATGATGGACTCCTTTAACACATTATAGAAAAGATAAATCCTGTTTTCAAGAAATATGGTATAATCTTTTGATAAGCAAATTATTTTAAAACTTTTTATAAGTTAACAGATTTTTAAAAGGTTGTAAAAGATGTCCTGGCTGGTGGCACAGTGGATAAGGAGCCAGCTTGCGAACCCAAAGGTCGCTGGTTCGATTCCCAGCCAGGGCACATAGCCAGGTTGCAAGCCAGGTCTCCAGCCAGGTCCCCAGCTGGAGGCAGGTGAAAGGCAACCATACACGGATGTCTCTCTCCCTCTCTCCCTTCCCCTCTCTCTGAAAATAATAAATAAAATCTTTTAAAAAATAAAGTTGTAAAAGACAATTTGCATTTTATTTTTCTAAATTAATTTATTGTTGTATTAGAGTTGTCCCATTTTCCCCCCATTCTGCCCCACCTACCCCACCCCCTTTCCCACAATCAACCCCCTCATGTCGTCCATGTCTATGGGCCATTTATACTAGTTCCTTGACTAAATTTTCCCCTGCACTTTTCTAAGGTACTATAAAATGCCACGAATACCAACATTTCTAGGTCCCAATAATTCAAACTAGAAAAACATGTCCTAACCTGTAAAGGGACATTTTAATAATCAATTTTTCTAAAGAATTTCTAAAAGAGTGAAAGTAAAATATTCAATTTATGATGACATTTTAGGTTTTCCACAGTTTCTCTTTAACACGTTCACCACGAAAGGTGCCTGGTTACAGAAAATCCCAGATCTCAACAGCGTAAGACAACGATGCTAGGCTGTCATCAGGGGCCATGTCCACCCTGGGGGTCCAGAGGCCCTGCTCCAGGCTGAAGTAGCCTCCGCAGCCTAGATTGAGATGTGTCATCTTGACAGGTGCGGGAAAAGCACACGCTTGTGAACAAATGGGGGAGAGTCACCGCTCATCCGTCACTCGCCACCCTGAGTCACCTGGCCCTGTGGCTTACCCCGCACGCACCCAGCAGTAGGCCTGGACGTCCTGACGGGGGCCGCAGTGATGGCCCCGGCCCTCTGCGAGTTTCCCGCCCTGCAGAGACACTCCCTCAGCCTGCCGGTGTGACCCACGAGAGCCCCATTCCTCACGGTGGAAACGAGTCTGTGTCTTCTCCCAGCGTTTCTAAAGAGCCCCCAGGGGCCTGTAGATTCTTGGTTGTAACTTGTCACCTCTTATTATAAGCTGCCTCTTCAACTTCAAAACCAAATAATGCCACCAGCAATACAGTGGCCTCGTTCGGAAAAGGCTGCACTGCCCCCCTTAATTTATTCCAGGTACGGAGATGGCTCGTACCCCAGTTCTTCACTGCAAATTTACACCTGGGCTGAGGTGACTATCAAGATCTACTCTTTGCGGGGAAAGGGTGGGTGGGGAGGGGGACAGAGGGGAGAAAAAAAGGGATGGATGTAATACAACAACAATAAAATTAAAAGAAAAAAAAAAAAGATCTACTGAAGAACTATGGTACACACTAATTAGATGTCTGTCATTTTTCACTGAGATGCAATTAGCATATAATAATACTACTATTATATTTCAGGTGATCTGGTATATGTATACATTATGAATGCTCACAATAAGTCCGGGTAACATCCATCATCCCACAGTTACATTTTTTCTTGTAATGGGAACTTAATCCCTACTCTCTTAGCAACTTTGAAATAAACTACACTATGGTCACCTGCTGTACCATCCCCAGGGTTTATTTATTCTTATAACTGTGGATTTGTACATTTTGACCCCTTTCATCCGCTGTGTACCTCTTGGCCCCCTGCCTCGGACAACCTCCAATTTTTGTTCTCCCTATATAGGAGTTTCACTTCCTATTTTCAAGAGTCCACATGTAAGTGAGATCATATGGTAATTTGGCTTTCTCTGTCTGGCCTATTTCACTTAACATAATGCCCCTAAGGACCATTTATGTTATTGCAGATTTTAGGGTTTCATTTTTTAATAGCTAAATCATATTTTATAGTCTCTATATAACACATTTTCTTTATCCACTTATCCACTAATGGGCACTGATAATCTGTGTACCTTGGCTCTTGTAACTACTGCAGTGTACACAGCAGTGCAGGTACCTTTTCAAATTAATATTTCTGTTTCCTCTCAATAAATACCCCAAAGTATACTTTGTAGCTCATAAGGCAGTTCTACTTTTAATTTTTTGAGGAACCTCCATAGTGTTTTCCACAGTGGCTGCTCCAATTTACATTCCCACCAGTAGTGCATGAGGGCTCCCTTTTCCCCACGTCCTCGCCAGCACTTGTTATTTGTTGTCTTTTTGATAGTAGTCACTGTAAGAGGTGGGAAGCAATATCTCATTGTGGTTTTGGTTTGCATTTCCTGATAATTAGTGACATTAAGCATCTTTTTATGTTCTTGTTGACCTCTGTATGTTGTCCTTGGAAAAAATGTCTATTCAGATCCTCTGATTATTTTAAAACTAGATTTTTTTCTTTGCTATTTGTTGTATGAGTTCTTTACATATTTTGGATTTATTATCAGATAGAGGATTTGCAAGTATTATTCCCTCTCCCATGATTGTTTCAACCGGAGACAATCACAATGAACATGATACCGTATTTCCTTATCACACTTCTCCCATGTATACTTATTTTAATAATGTAGTTCGATTATGCTTTTTTTCTTAAGGTTACAATGCTCTATGCCATTACATACAGATTAAAAATGTCTTGCTTAAATAATTGTATAATATTCTATCATGTGGAGATTGCATAATTTATTCAAGTATTTTCTGTAATGGACATAATTTCTATGCTGTCAACTTTGATTTTTATGCTATGATAAAGCACTCTGGACAATTTTGTACATATATCTTTATGCACGTTTCAGATGAATCTCATATCATAAATTCCTGGAAGAGGGACAACTGCATCAAAGGGGGTTAACTATTTTATTCCTTTAATACTTTGTTAAATTGTTTACCAGAGAGATAAGTTCCCGCTTACGGCCTCACTGATGCCTGACTCTGCATCAGTCTTAAGTAATCTTGGGATAATAATTTTTAGTTGTCTTTTGAATAATAAACTCATCAAGCCTATTGAGGTAAATAAAAATGTAGAAGTGGACATGGATAGATTTTGAATTGACATGATAGCATGTCATATTTTAATTGGAGAGCAGGAGAAACTCTGTCCAGCTGACCAATAGCTATGATTACAGTTTAAATCATGCTTTGGTGAGAACAGACCCAGTGTTAGAATATCAGCCTTTGGCTAGACAGTCATTGTCACCCCCCGACATGCTAGTTTTAGTAACCTGATTTCTTCCACATAAAAATGCATTACTTGTATGGTTTTCATTTGTTTTTAGGGGAAACTGCACTTTCATGTTATTAAAAACAGAAACATCACAAAAGAATATAAAAATAACATATAAAGTAGCCGTTTAAATTCTGATAAAACATCATGGATCTGGAAAAATAATAAAGTTCAAGATAAAGGAACTACGCTTGCTAGTTTCCTACAGAAACTTGTTCGTGTGAATGAACTGAAACCATCAGAATGAACGTAGAAGTGTGAATTTTCTGTACTTAGTGGGAGGGGAGTTCCATTCTGCATGGAAATCATCCCTGAAGATGGATGCTCAGGAAGGATTTTTACTCTCTGTCAGTAAGACTTGGAAGGAGTTTCAAGTTCCCACTAATGGTTGTGATTCATATGAAAAGATTTAAACCAGAAGTGGAAGTGGTTTGGGAGGGAGTCCTTGCCCCATACAGGCCAGTCGCATCCATGTCTGTGGCGTAGTGACAGCACCTATAACTTGTGGGAAAATCACCTACACGGACACACACTCATACACACACACACGTAGCTGCGAACACAAGGCAGACAACATAATTTAACCTCGGAATCCACCGTTGCTAAAACCAAGACAGCTCCGATGATGTAACCACAGAAATACGGCCTCATCTAACCACAGTATACATTGCCTGTAACCAGAATATTAATTTCACATTCCTGTCATAAAACGATGGTGACGTTCCGCCCCTCCCTACGTCGGCTGCCTGGTAGTCCGCCTGCCACGGTGCTTCCAGGCCGGAGGGGCAGCCGCCGGCCGTGGCCTCCTTTGTCCTACGCCTGTCCTTTTGTGACGTGGCATTCTGCAACCTTCTTTCAGAAACTGTGATGCATCCGTCATGTTACTGCAGTGGGATTTGTTTTGCCACGGACCTATCATCGGGCCCACAGGGATGTCCTATCTCAGGCGAAACACGCACTGGGACACAGGTGAACAGTGCTATGTTGGGCAGACCGCCTCTCCAGTCATTTAACAGCGGACGGTGGAGCTGGGGATGGCTTTCACGCTGGCCGTGCTGGGGTCCAGCGGATCCTGCACGCAGGGTCGTGCATGGCAGTGAGCCGGTGCTAGTGGCGTGGCGCCAACCTGCTGCTGTGGTGGCCGAAAACCATACACATTTATTGTCACGGTCTCTGTGGATTGGGAGCCTGGATCCTCCGCCTCAGGGTCTCCGAAGGTGGCTGTGCAGGTGTTGGCTGGCTGAGGGTGCGGTCTCAATGGAGGGTCAGCTGGGGAAGGACCCCCTTCCAAGTTCACATGGCTGTTGGCAGGATTTACGTCTTGTGGTTGGAGGGCTCGTTGCAGGGGGAGACTCCCCATGGTTTCTAGGGTTCACTGCTGTGTGGGGCTCCCCAGTATAGTCATTTGCTTCTTCAAAGCCGGCCAGGGAGAGAGAGACTCCAGCCAGGTGGATGACAGCGGTCATGTAATGTCATCACACAGTCCCATGCGTGTAATCCCAAACATATACGTCCTGTGGTCTTGAACAGTCTCTTGGTTAGCAACAAGGGCCATGCAGGCAGAGGGGACCGAACCAGCTGTGAATGCCAAGGGGCAGGAATCGTGGGGCGGGGGGGGGGTCCCTGAAAAGTGTGTGCATTGCAGAATATTCAGGTACAAAATGATAGCTTCTATCGTGAATGACTCTGCTCCCTTCCTCAAGGAGGTAAGAGGGTTTGTACCTTTTGCATACTGGTTCTCTGCATACAGTGGCTGGCAGTGTCCCTTTAGTAAGAACTTTGTAATAATCCACATGTTCCACGTACCATCGGGCATGTAGACATTAGAGACTTGTGTTCCCAAATCGTGGCTGCCGCTTTGAGGAATATTGGATAGTCTAATGAGGTGGAGGTCAATTAGGAACGAGAACATCAATAGCAGGAGTAGCAGTAATGACAGGGACATTATAGTAATTGATTTGCTGAGCAGCAGCTTTGTATCAGGCCCGGGAACAGGTACCTGCACACCACAGTCAGGAAAAATGTTAAAACGACCGCCAAAGGCTCCACCCAGCAAGTTCCCGTGCAGGTTGACCATGTGGCTGTCACCCTCAGCCATACTGGACTGGCCCAAGGTGGCCACTGACCCAGGGGACATGTGCGTGTCTTCTGACGACACTCTGGGGGCTGACTGGAAAGTGTGGGCCGTTTCTCAGGTTCTCCCCAGACTTCTCAGTACCACAAAGGGAAGGTGGCAGTTCATGACAGCTGACACTTGGAAGATACCAAGAAGAGACATAACGACTTCTAACTAAAATGAGGAAACAGAAATTGAAGAACAGAATCTGAAACTTGTTAGTTCAACAAGTATGAACTCTGAGTGCTTTCGGATATGCTAAGCTCATGGGCCAGATGTTGGGAATTTAAAACCGGACAAGATAGACGGGTACCGGCCTTCGCGGAGCTAAATCCCGCCAGGGAAGACAAAAGTCGAAATCAAAGATGAAAGTAAAACCGGTGATGTAGTACGTGAGGGCGAAACGTAGGCCAGCCCTCTGACCCGGCAATTCTATGTCTGGGCATCAACCCAACGAGAGAGGTGAGTTCTTAGGTCCAGCCAAAGACAGGTACAGTTTTATTCATCGTGGGCACTGATTGAAAGCAGCCCCCAAATAGAATGAACAAATAGTCACGCGTTGGGGCATCATGTACATAAGGAGAAAGAACAGATGGCTTCAGACAGCTCCATAAAGAGTCTTAAATAAAAGTTCTGCGGCGTGAAAGAAGCTACACGTGAAAGAAGCTACAAGCCGTGTGACTGCATTTCTATGAAGTTCAAGAACAGGAACAACTCACTGGAGCCCAGAAAAGTGCGCCTCACGCTCACCCCTGGACACAGGGAGGACAGGGCCCTGGGCACTGACCCGTCTGGGATACAGGGGACCTGGAATTGTAGCCACGGTCTCCTCCTCGACCTCCGTAGTCGTGATGTCAGCGTAGGCATGTAAAATCTCACCTCGCTGGACACTTAACGTGAGGGCTCTTGACTGTCTGTTTTATTGCAATAAAAAAATGAAGCAGATAAAAAGAATCCCAAACTGTGCTTCCGGAGGAACAGCTGTCACAGCTGACATGGAGGAACCCCGCAGAGCAAGGACCTGCTGCAGGGCAGGGGCCGGCGCGGGTCCCCTGAGACCGTGGGGTGAGCAGGAGGGAGGCCAGGCAGCAGGCCCTGCAGGCACCAAGGCCCTGGGGTGGGAGTGCACCGAGCAGGAAGTGCAGCTCGACCTCTGCATGTGAGACGTGGCCGGAGCCGAGGTGAAGAAGGGGTCTCCGGAGCCACAGAGGAGCTTGGTTCCCTGGGGAGCAGTGGACACCCTGGGGGTTGTGAGAAGTGAGTTCTGCCGCAGCTGGGGCTGCAGCCAGCGTGCTGCCCGAGCACAGGATGGGAGGGCGAGGGTGAGAAAGAGGCTAATGGGGGACACAAGGGTCCCGAGTCCCGGAGGGGAAAATGACAGACCTGGGATGGAGTCTGGGCATGACCTCAGGCGGACCGGCCGGGGTCTGAGTGTGGGGTGGTGGCCCCAGCTGGGTGGGCTGGGTGCCCATGTGCCGGAAACGTGCGGACCAGGGACGGGGCAGGGGCTGGCGGGAAGTCCCGGGAGGAGGGGAACCTTGGGGCCCGCAGTTCGCCAGGGGCGCTCGCTCCCCCAGGGGTGGGTGCGGAGAGGCAGGGGGAAAGGACCACATGGTAGTCGGGGGTTGGACCTTCGCACGGTGACAGCGCGAACCTGCATCATTTAAACGGGGCCAGGTCAGACCTGTGATGCTCACTGTGAGAAGGTCCCAGGACCTGACTCCCAGTCTGAGATGTGCCCTCACCCAACCCATCTGGGTCACCCCCCTCCTGCCCCCCACCCTCTAAAAGCGCTGGTGTGGGGAAGCCTCCCATTCTTAGGTAAAAGAGACCGACTTCAAACAATTGCTCCAGGGGGTGCTTGCTAAAGCTCTGAGGAACCAGCCTGCCCATCTGACAGGTGAGGGGGCGCAGGTTAGAGGTTAACGGGTGTACCCCGTGTCAAACAGCCGTGAAAGGCCGCACCCGGAGCTTGACGTCACGCTGCTTCCGGAGGGCGTGCAGCAACCGTGGCGTGAAGGCAGAGTCGTACAGTGACCAGCGGAGCCCCAGACCCGCTGTCCGCCAAGACGGTTCCGTGGTCACCCTGGAAAAGGTGCCCCTCCTATTCCTTCCTGGGGACAGGATGGGGACTCGTCTCAGCACCCACCACGGCCCTAGCCGGATCATGTTGGGAACAGCGCACACTCCCCCTTGGGGTGCAGCCCTTACCCCCGGCACAGGTCCACTGCCGCCTGGGAGATGCGGGAGGTGCGGAACCTGGGCCGCCCATCGACACCCACCGGAGAGCGTCTTGTCCGTGCGGGGCGCCCAGAGTGGGAACCGAATCCAGTAGGAAGTTTCCCGATACACGTTCTTTGTAATGAGGCTCAACCTGTAGAGTCACACAATGCACACACCTGAGCACGCACTCACACACGTGTTATGTGACATTCTGGTTCCGTTTAGTGAACGATGCATCCAGTTTGATGAAACTTTATCCATTTCTATGGCTACAGGCATGGGTGGTTTCCTCTGATTATGCCTGTAATATGCAATTCGCACAAATGTTTTTCTGAGTATTTTGAATTCTAAGGAAATCAAAACAAGCAAGTAGGTGCATTCAGACTTCCTCTTTCCCCAGAACACGTCACCTCTTTCCCATGTCATTGTGATTCCTCTTCCCCTTTCCTCTGGTACATGACCATCCTTTGCTTCCCCCGGGGACCTCCCCCTTCTGGCCCGAGCCCCCCGGGGCCGGTTTCCTGGGGCTGCCATCACCAGCACCCCAGACGGCACAGTGTTACTCTTCCCTCAGTCCTAGAGACCAGAATGGCAGGACTCTGGGTAGAATCCTTCCTGCCTTTCCCAGCTTCCTTGGTGCCCCTTGTCTGGCAGCTGTGTCACTGTCACCAGGAGTCCTCCCTGAGGTCTGTGTCTCAATTCTGTTCTTCTCCTGAGGACATCAGTCATATTTGGCTTAGGACCCACCTTCATAAGCTCATCGTTACCTGATCACATCTTTGAAGACCCTTTTTCCAAACAAGGTCATGTTCACAAGTTCCTTGGGTGGAGATTTCCACGTACCTTTTTGGTGGGGACACACTTCAACCCATAGCATCCTGCGTCACATGTGTGTAGTTAGCGTGAGTTCAAATCCAATAAGAAATAGGGCTTACGTTTTTCTTAACAATCTGCACAGTGAAGATTCTGTAATTCACATTCCCCCAAAGGCTATTCATCACAAAAAGTGACCTTTTCAAAATAAGATGTTCGTACTTGGAGCAAACCTCCACCGTCAACATGCATGCATACGTGAGCATGTGCACATGGTTCTCTCTCTCTTGCTGCTTTTTCAGGGATTTAATAATAGATTATAATATGCACCTTGAATTGTCATATGAGCTCAAGAATGCATGTTATCCTGGTGTTGCTCTTTTCTGTTTACAATAAAACAAACTAAAATGTCTGACCGATGAAATCAGCCACCTCCTCTTCCATTCTGACCCTCCTTTCACTTCCCACCATCTTCAGAGCAGAACTTTGCAGGATTCATTCTTTTGTTGGCAGAAGGGTGCATCGGTTACCAGTGTGAGCTTTGGAGCCAGAAGAGATTGTAGTTGAGCTGCAACTGACTTGCAGTATGTTTAGGGACCCAAGAGCCACCATCAATGGTTGTGGAGATGAAGTGAGATGGCCTGGTGCTGGGGCTGGTGTCTAATGGGTGCTCAGTTCATACCAGCTAGTTATTAAACAACGTACATGTAACGTGCTAAGTGACTGCTGGTAGTAACTTCTACAATATTACCTACACGTGTTATAGAGCGAATTCTGCACTTAGGTTTTAAAATCTCATTAAAAAAAACATGTGTTTTACATTTTGAGTAGGAAAAAGGTTCGGGAGCTTATATTTAAAGAGTATCTGAAGGTTAGACAGGTTTATTTTATTTGCTTTTATAGGCCCTCAGAAGCGTCCACCTTGACTTAGGTGAGGTGGTCAAGTGCATGACCGGGCGTCCGTAGTCTGGGAAAGCATCTGACTTTGAGGTTAACCTTCCTAGCGAGAGGTGGCCTTTTGCCCAGAGGCAAGCCGACATGAATTTGTATGTGATGCGGGCCGGACAGCTGCCGGACATTTCTGAGTCTCAGTTTCCTCATCTTGAAACTGGGATTGTTAAGAGCTGGGAAGGCAGCAGCTTTCACGCTATGAGTCAGATTTTCAGAAAAACAGAATGTTCCTTATTTCCCACCCCAGATCTCACTCTGTTTTGGAGCCACCCTGTTGCCATGGGAAAGAGGAAGGGGAGAATGCAGACTGGTCCCGGTGAGGAGCTTCGTCTCTTTTGGTTTAAAACTTGTTCTTTCAGATTAATTCAGTCACTTCTGAGTCAATGTTCATTCTTTTAAGGATTTGAGTTTGTTCGGTTAGTGATTTCTCCCCAGGCTCATCAGTGGACCGACGTACCATCCAGGTACCAGGGAGGAGGAGGTGGTGACTGTTGGTGACACTTTGGGTCCTTACATCGCCACCTCCCTTCTTTCTGGCCCACAAAAAGCCTAACACAAAAAGTCACCTATCATGGGATTTCATTTATGTAAAATGGTCCAAATAGGGAGCCCCATAAAGAGAAATTGAAGTCGTGATTAACACGAAATGAGGAGTCACCCTAACGGACAGGGGATTATTTTTGGATGATGGAAATATTTTAGAATTAGAGGTGACGGTTTGCACTAACCATCTGTGAGTGATGCACTTTAAAAGGGTGAATGTGTCGGTATGTAAATTATATTTCAATTAAGAAATTATTCATGGTCAGCCCTGGCTGGGTGGCTCAGTTGGTTAGAGCATCACTAAAACCTGCAGGTTCAACCCCCAGTCAGGGCACATTCCTAGGTTTCAGGTTTGATCCCTGTTCGGGGCACGTGTAAGAGGCAACTGATTGATGTTTTCCTCTCACATCCCTCCCTCTCCCTTCCTCCTCCCTCCTCTCTATCCACATGCAATAAACATATCCTTGGGCGAAGATGAAAAAAAATATTCATGGTTAGAATTAGTTGCTGTATGTTACTATGTAGTTAGTTCTTACGTGCACATTTTATCATAATTAGAACTCACTTTCTATGGAAAAAATCAGCTGGGCATGATTGTGTGGGTTTATTCTGGGTTTCCAACGCTGGTCCACTGATGGGTGCCTGCCCCGAGCAGCCCTGACCCCATGCCGGCTTCATCACTGCAGACATGTCACGAACGGTTCCAGCAGGCTGAGTCCTCCCACTTTACTTTCTCTGTCAAGGTTGCGTCAGCCCTGGTGGGCCCTGTGCCTTTCATGTGGATTTTAGGATAGGTGTGTCTATATCTCCAAAAGGTTTGCTGGAGTTTGACTGAAATGACATTAAATTTGTAGACCAGTTTGAGAGGAATTGACGTCTTTGCTATGTTTCATCTTCCAATGTTTGGTTTCCTTGACGTTTGGTAATTTTCAGCACACAGATTCTATGCATGTGCTGTCAAGTTTATACCCAGTATTTAGTTTTCTTTGACACAATTTTACACAGCACTGTATTTTTTTCACTTCAGTGTCCATATACCCATTTCTAGTACGTAGAATATACAGCTAATTTTTTAATGCTGATCATGATTTTAGCAATCTTGCTTTAACAATCATGAGTTTAGCAAACTTCTTAGTTCTAGTTGTTGTTGGTTTTTTTTTAAATGTTATAGCTAAGTTGAGTTTTTCTATGTAGACATTTCTGTCATTTGCAATTAGGAACAGTTTTATCCCCCCTTTCCAATCTGCATGCCTTCTCTTTATTTTCTTACCATATTGCAGTGGCTAGAACACAAGTACTTTGTTGAATAAAAGTGGGGAGAGAAGACATGTTGCCTTATTCTCAGTCTTAGAGAAAAGGCAGTTAGGCTTCCACTGTAAATACGATGGCATTCAGGAACTATGTTTAATCCTGTCTTGGGCAACACCTTCACCCCAGGCTGTTCTGAACATCAGGTTGTCCTCAGAAGCCTACTTTCTTCTGGGATGTGCCCTGAGAAGTAGAAACAAGTCTTCTTTCTTGGAGAAATTCCCTCAAATCTTCCTGGCTGTTTCAAACATCATGCCACTGTCCTATGTCCCCATCCTGAGCAATAGGAGGGGATGGGCCCACCTGCCTCTTATTTCATCTAGCGGATTTGTTCCACCCAGGGGGGCCAGGAGGCCCAGGAGGCCTCCCTCCTTCCTGAAAGCCCCACCCCACACCTCCGATTCCTCTAGAACAGTAGTGTTTAGCCCGCAGGGCTCTGAAACCTTTCAGTACATTCATGAAATATAAAGCTATTTTAATAAATAATAAATACTAAGACATTATTCACCTTTTAAAGGGTGTGTTGACATTTTTTTGCAAAAACATTCAGGTCAAATGACTGGCACTTTAGCAACAATCAAGCCAGTGGCACCAAACACTGACAGCCTTCACGGTGTCCTACACCGCCATCCAATTCACAGAAAAAGGAAAAAAGTCAATCTGATGAAAGAATGTCCTTGATGAAGCAATAAAAATGATCAATGCCATTAAATCTCAACCCGTGAACATACCTGTTTTTAATATTTCATGTAACAAGATGGGAGTGTGTTTGAAGTACTTCTGCTACTTACTGGGCCATGAGGCTGTTATACACAAGGCTCCTCTGTCACCAGTCACCACTTTTACTTGAAAGGATCATTGACAGACAAAATATGACTCCTCAGACGTGGGTACTGGGAAGACAGTTCCCCAGAAATGAACAAAGTGAATCAAGTAGAACAATGAGAGCATTAGTTGCCAATGATAACCATTGAGCTTTCAGGTGAAAATTAGAATTTAGAAAGTATTAGGTCCGATGGGGGAAGAGGAGAAAATAACAGGAGAAAAGGCAGTAAGTTTCAAATGTTTATTCGGCCAGCTGCAAACAGGCGGGCCGAGACCAGGAAGGTGTCAGCCCTGGACAACAGCAAGATAGGGGATTTAAAGGAATAAGAGGGAGGGAGAGTGGAAGGGACTCTGCAGAGTGGAAGGGACTCTCTGCAGATGGCTCTGGGGGAGTTGGCTCTGAGAACAGAGAAGTTACTAAAGCAGAGGTTACTAATTCTTGCCAGCAGACTAAGGTATCTCTGAAGGGCACAGGCAGTCCCTGGTGTCAGCAGTTACTTGGGGGCAGCAGATTTACTGAGGTTTGCTAAAATTAGACCAGAATTCCCAGAATCCAGGTCTCATGTCTAAGAAAAATCTTGCATCCCGTACTGTGAGCTAACTTCCCGGTACTTAAAAACATTTCCGATATAATGGGTGGTGATGTTAACAAAAGTCATTTTTTAATATTGAGTAATGAAATGTGTCAACATTTGGAACATTTGAATAACTCGGTGAGCTAATATTTTCCAAATCACCAATGCACGATGTTACAAATGCATACATGGGAAAAAGATCTATTCAAAGTGCAAGATGGATTAGTTACTTTCAATATATCAGAGAATGAAAAAATCATTGACATGGTTTCAGGGTCTGTATTCCAACTCAACTTCAAGAAACTGTGGTGTCAAAGAATTCCACAATAACTGAGATGGTTATTAATAAACGTTTTCCTTTTTGAACTATATATGTACATGAAGATAGATTTCCTTAATACATTTCAACCAAGACAATGGATTGAAGCAGACTAAATGGAAAAGCAGATTTAAAAATCCAACTATCTTCTATTAAACTGGACATTGAAGAAATGTGCAAAAAATGTTAAGGAGTCACTTTTTGTTTTGGGCAATATAAGTATTTTTATAAAAATATGTTAACATGCAATAGGTTTAACATTGTAAATAAAATAATTTTGAAAACAATTTTAATGTATAAATATGATAACTACTAATAGAGCTGACATAAATAAAAACTCTTTAAGGTTTGCTCTGATTTTTAATAGTCCAAAGGGGTCTTGAGTCCAAAAAGTTTAAGAACCCACTGGTCATTCTAGAAGCATTCTCAGTCCCATTAAAGGGAAGCTTAGGGTATTTGTCAAGTTCTTTTCTCTCTCCAGAAGCCTAGCTTTCAAGACGGTTGCCTCCTTTGAGTTTAACAAATCCTGTTGGTTCCACAAAGCTAAAGAGGAAACGTCTTAGTTTTAGGCAGGCTCTGCTTTTCCCGAAAGCAATAAATGTCTGACTCAATCTGTGGGAAGCCACAGGGCAAACTACTCTGCAGAGAATATCAAAATGCACTGGTTTGCCCCACGAGTGTTACTTGGGATCTGTGTCTTTTGTACCTGGTAGAGCACCTTGTAGAGTAGCTACTCAATTCTGGTGGTCCTGCCTCTTCCGTCATCTTTCCCCAAACAAGGTACGGCTCCAAATCCCACCAGGCAAAACCGTATTGAGGCCTTCCTAGCACACAAACTGTGCTGTGCACCAGAAGTGGCATTTCCCAGGCCACTGCTCAAAGTAGTAACTGAGACATACAGGCTACTTGGCTAGTGGGGTGCTGGCTGGGATCGAAAGTAGTTAAACACCAACTATTTTGCATGCCCAGGACAATGCTGCTCAACTTTGATTGTACATTGGAAACCTCTGGGGAGCTGTGACAGCAGACCAACGCCTGGGCTCCACCCCGAGAGAGTTTGATTTAAATGTCTGCATGTGGTCTGAAGGCCAGCATTCTTTAAAATCCTCGCTGGATTTTAACGGGCAGCCAGGGTGGAGAACCATGGCTGCAAACGTTAGAATTTTGGGTAGACGTCCCCACGTTTATGCAGGGAGTATTCATTGAGCAGCTCCTGTGTTGCAGGTACCCATCGAGGTGCTGGGGATACAGTAGTGAGCAAAACAAGGTGCCTGCTCCTGTGACGCTGGTGTCCCCTAGAGCACAGAGAATCCCCGCGTAGAGACGCGTGAGCACGTGGTATCTCACTGGCGACGAACAAGGAAAGTGTGTGCAGGCGGGGCCCTGTGGAGGCCTCTGTGACAACGTGGCCCAAAGACCCAGAGCTGGAGGACGCCAGGAAGGGATCCCTGCGGCTGCCTGGCAGGACGCTGCCCCCCAGATGAAGAGTCACGTCTGGGCTCGGAGGTGGGAGGGTCCTTGGCAAGTCCCAGGAGCGAGAGGCAGATGACAGCATGACAGGTGGTGGAGAGCGAGGCAGAGGAGAGGGTGGACGGGGGCCTTGGTAAGGACACGGCCGTTCACCCCCACCGAGCGAGGCCCAGAGCCCTGGGGCTCTAAGCAGAGCAGCTGCACTCACGCCCCCTTGGAAAGACCACGTGAGAGAGACGGCATGAGGGGCCAGGGTGGCCATCCCGGTGACAGGCTCCGGGGCGAGACGGGAGTGCGCGTGCTGGGAGCAGTGGGAGGTGGTGTCATCCTAGCTGGTTGGCGGGGGGGGGGGGGGGGGGGGGGGGGGGGGGGGGGGGGGGGGGGGGGGGGGGGGGGGGGGGGGGGGGGAGGACAGAATTCCCGGGTGAATTGATTTAGGGAGGAGAAATGGTGGCGAGTCCAAGATGAACCCAGGGCTTTTCTGCCAGCACAACACGCCAGCTTCTTGCAGCAATTCTGCAAGGTAGTGGGAAACTATTCTCTCCAGTTTGGGAGTGGGACACTGCGGCCCAGGAGAGGGGCCAGTGAACCAGAAGACCGCAGGGCCCCCAGTGCAGAGTGACAACTGCTCCCGCCTGCCAGCTCTGCGGGTCCACATCACACACACGTGCCAGCCCGACTTCACAGTGTCATCCAGCTGTGCAGTCAGGACCCAGGGGCAGACGCTACGTCATCCCCGACTGGGTGCTAACTGCCACGTGCTAAGTGCCTCCAGAGTGGGAGGGGACATGGGGGCCCATGGGGACCTGAGGACAGACAGCGCACAGTGAGCTGGACAGCCGGGCGGGAAGAATACGGAGAAAGGAGGTGCCCATGAGGTGGCTTCCGTGAAAACTCACGGCTCGCACAGTGAAGGCAAGTACGTGTCATACGCAGACACCAAAGTATGAAGCACTTGGGTGAGGTCAGAGGTTCTGCTGTCTGTTGACTGTGAGGCTGAAAGGATCATGTGGGTCCTGGTTACGGAGACAGGAAATGCCCATCGAAGTGAGCCCACAGCCTCGGAGATAATAGAGGGAAGAATATGCATGTGACTTCGGGGTGATAATTAAGCTTATTAGGAAAGCAGCCATAAAATCTTCATTAAAATAGGTCAAGAATACAATTCTAATGTAATGACAACCTGGATGAATCAGCTAGTCCTTAAAGAAGTTTCATAATCGAAAGAGCCTTTGAACTGGGCGGGGAACCATCGTCAATAAGAACAGAGATCCCTTTGAAAGAATAAGATATTAAAATAAGGTGTAAAAGCCACCCTGAGGGAGGAGGCCTGAATAGGAAGGAGGGAGGCAGGCAGGAATCCGGATTCGGTAGGGCAGGGACTCTTCCAAATCCCAATCACCTGGGACGTGATGCTAGTGGGCGAATTACGAAACCCCCCTGTTTCGTGAGCCATGTTCCCCTGTTTCTAGAATGTGAATGCAAACTACATCTCATGTGTGTGCGTGTGTGTTTTATTTTGTTGCCCAGTGAGCATGCAAGTGCTTTAAAGAAGGGAACACCAGGCAGTTAACCTATTGGAGATCAAAGATCGTGCAGATGGTTTGGGTGGGCACGAGTGAGGGTGGCCATGGTCCCCAGGGCTGCCGGGTCCCCGGCCCGCAGACATTGTCCCCTTTCCCCACACTGCACCCTCTCAGTGGCTCTGAGGGGGTGAGTAGGGTTCTGTCCTCTGAGTTTTCTTGCAAAGGACAAGAGGCCGGCGGGCGGCAGGGAAGCATTGCTGTCAGAGGTTCCCAGGTGAGCGTGCAATTGTCCGGCTTTCCCATCTGCTTGCGGGGGTGGAAAATTGCCTTTGTGTCTCACGGACACGTAGTCGACTTCCGAGTCTCAGCCCCAAATTGCCGTTCTTCAGAATTCATAGTCTTAAAACATGTAGGGTTGTGATCATATCAGAAATGCACCGTTTCCTTGCATTTCTAAGAAAATTAAATAATTAAACAGGATACGTTTACCTAAGTGAATTTGCCTCCATTCCACGTCGGGGATTTTACTTGGACACAGGGAACAATTTGGTGGCGTGTCGATTGAAGACTGTACGACGGATTGCTGAGAAAGGAGGCTTATCTGTTGGATAAGGATATATTGAAAAACAAGGCAAATTACTGATGTTAAGAAGACAGATCCCATTTCACTTACGTGAGTTTATTATGTTTGGTTTGTTAATCAGTGCAATCAACCCCCTTCTGCTGACGTAAATGGTGTATCATTGAGTTGAGTTCTCACTGGAAGATGACTGGATGCAGACTATGATACATTCCAAGGTCATAGTTTATATATATGCGGCACCCTAGAGCACACGGGCCACACAAAAGTGGTGTGGGCCTCATCAGACCCCCATGTACCATGGATGAAAGAGGAAATGCAGCCGGCTGTCCACTCGCCAACCAGGAATTCACACAAAGGTGCAAAGTAAGCTTATAGCTTCCCGGGCAACTGCCACACTATCTCATGTTTTGTATCATTATCCCTTTCCCTTATCATAACCCCTAGTAGTAAAACAAGAATTTTTAACACAATCCATCTTTCTATCTAAAAAAAAATAATTGCTATTACCTGATTTACATTCTGAAGGAGCAATAGGTCATGACACCAGCTTGTTTTAAAAAAATTTAAATGATTCTCTTGGCTTTATTTAATGCCAAGCATTTTAGGATAAGAACTGCGATGGGTAGTTTTCTATGTCAACTTGAAATGGGTTGTTTTGGGTGAGGTTAGCATTGAAATGGAAGAATTGTGAGTACGCAGATTGCCCCCCCTGCCGTGGGTGGGCCTCATCCAATCCGTTGAAGGTTGGCTAGGACAACGACCAGGCTCTCTTGAGCAAGAGAGAATTCCTGGGAAGGCCGCCTTCAGACTTGATCTGAAGCATTGCTCTCCTGCGCTGCCAGCCTGTTGATTCTCAGACTATAACCTGGGGCACCAGGTGCTTTCAGAAAGTGGGGCAGTACCCGTCTGGGCACAGTGAGGACACCTGGATGCCCAATGGGTGTCAGCTCTGATACCCCCATGTGTCTGGGGTGCCCACTCTCCTTTCTTGGGGTCGTCATCTGTGGCAGCAGGATAACCCTGCCGTCTCTGCGGTACATTGTGAGCATTTCCTAGGTGCTTTTTCAGGTGCTTTTGAAGTCGAGAGATGTGACATCCACAGTTTTATTGCTCGGTCTTAACACTGGGTTGTATTCGTCCAAGATCTCCGTGGGAATTGGTGCGCCCTTTGTACTTTCATGGCTGGTTTCCGTGGTAGATTTTATATCTCAATAAAAAGACTATAGAACATTCTAAGTTGTTGGGGATGTTTTTCCTAGATGTCAGAGCCATGATTTCTGAAACCCCTAAGCCAGTGTATTTTGGTTTCTTTGATAACATGTCAAGGTGGGCTCTCAGGGTCAAAGGCAGAAGGGAGGAAGGAGCAACAGCAGGTCATTAGAGTATCTTGTATCTAAGCCAGGACACCACTGTTAGTTCCGGGACATTTGACCCCAGAGCCTCAGGGACCTGTGAAAGCCAAGGCCAAGGCTGGGGGCTCCTCAGTCAGTTGCAGGAAGTGACCCCTGTACTGCAATTGATGGGTCTTTTATCAGCTCCCCTTGGCTCCTGAGTTTCTTTTAAATGATGATGAACTTCCTTCCTTGTTTCTGAGGCACAGCTGAGATGCATAAGAGTCCAGAGAGCCAAGGCCTTTAAACACACGTGCCAATTTTTATTCATTTTTCCAAATAGAGTTTAACGGTTTGAAAATGTACACATTTGGCAACCTTCGCCTCCCAGATGCATATTAATTCTTGCATTGCCTTTGAATGGGCGCCAGGGAGGCGCACAGGGAGCTAAACAAACGCTCTTCTGTGTGACGAGGAGGGCGGGTGGGGTATGCAAACATGTGCCAAACCGTTCCCAGATTCCCACACGTCCAGGGACGAGAATCAGTGAAATCCCGGGTCAGCCCCACGAAGCCTCTGTCACCCTGCGTGTGGGCCGGGCCCAGCCTACAGCTCAGACAGCCTCCTCTCCATCTGCCTGTTGCCCTTTTCCTGGTGCCGTGACTTCCAGTTATTTGTGCTCCTGACATTGGAACATGTGCCACGAGAAAGACGTCCTTGGGCCAGCCAGCCAGCATCAATGAACATGTTCATCCTAAAATCATGCTCCGGACGCTGACCTGGCCTCATGTGAAGGTAGAACGCCACCTGGGAGGACTCGCTCCTTGGTTGAATTATTGCGAAGTGATGCCAATTACGCAGCACTGTATCTGTCCCCAGAGCCTGGTTCCACTTAAAGTGAGAAGTGCAGAAGACATCCTGTCCTATATCGACAGGACACAGCATCCGAAAGGCAAGTTACTGGGCAGCTGACAGAGTTGGGAACCTGGACCGTCTCAGCTGGCCGAGATGATGGGCTGAGGGTCCCTGGGGAGTCTGCGCCCAGGGTCAGACCACCGACCGCACAGACCTAAGACGGGACAACCAGTTTAAGTGGAAGTTCCTTGGGTGAAGGGGCTTGGTTACCTCACAACTCAGTTCAGGTCGGTGTGGCCGGAGCTGATGCTTTACAGTTACTTTGCTAGGCTTTCAGCATCGCACGAGCGGATGTGACGGTATAACTTACTCACGTGCTGGTCACCCATCCGTCAGCAGCACAGAGGGAGTGGCCGAGATCAGGGAGATGGTAAGTGCCCTGTCTAGACAGCGGTCAGTGCTTGACACTTGGTTGAAGCCCGTAGTGCGGTTGGAGGAGCTCAGGACCGTATTCCAGACCTTCACTTTTTACAAAAAGACTAGAATTTTGGATGTTAATGGAAAAAGTTCAATATTTCCAGCCACCCTGAAAAAAACGTGTAGGCCTCCCGTGTTGACCTGTGCTGGGCATATTGTCTGGCTCTTAGGAGCAGGATTGGGACTGATACAGAGATTAGGCTTTGTCACCTCATTGGTCGTCTTAGAGGTGACAGTTGAATCAACGGAGGTGAATAGGATCACTGGGGAATGGATATAAAGGAGAAAGTCTGCATTATTTTGGCGTAACCATGTAGGTTTTAAAATTGACTTTATCTATTGGCTTTTTTAGCTGTATTTCTTTGCATTACTTTTTCAGTTGTTGCCCTAAGAGCTCAGGTTCACGTTCATACATCTTTGGTCTCAGCGTAAATATCAGCACTTCATGTAAAATATACAAGTTTACAATTATATAGGCCCATTTACCCATTCCCCCAGCCATTATGCTATTGTTGTCACACATAGCATTAGCTACATGCTTTATAAATCTTGTAACACAAAGACATGTATATATTTTTGCTTTAAATTGCCTTTATTTGCCTACATATTTACAATTTCAGTTTTCTTCATTCTTTTCTGAAGAATCCATTCCCATCAGTTTGAAGAACTCTTAGAACATATCTTGCAGTCTAGGTAGGCTGGCAATAAATTATCTTAGTTTTTATTTACCTGCAAATGATGTATTTTGCCTTCATTCTTTTTGATTGTGTGATCAGGATGACATTGTTTAATAAGATTACATAGGTTCCAAGTGCATATTTCTATAATACATGGTCTGTATATGACACCGTGTGCCCATCACCCAAGGTCAATCACCTTCTATTGCCTTATATTTGGTTCCTCTAGTAACCATCACACTGTTGTCTGTGTCTATGAATTTTTTTTTCTTGTTCTTGTGTTGCTTTCACAGCTTAAGTGTCCTTCAATAGGTGACTGGATAAAGATGTGGTACTTATTGACAATAGGATCCTGCTCAGCTATAAGAAAACTGCTGTTTGAGACAATGTGCATGGACCTTGAGAACATCATACTAAGGGAAACAAGGCAGACAGAAAAAAGTTGCCTTCATTCTTGACGGTTATTTTCCTTATCGATAGAACTACCTTGAAAGCTGTTTTTCCTTCTTAAACTTCATGAGATGTAAATCCATTGCCTTCTGGCTTTCATGGTTTCCGATGAGAAGTCAGCAGTTACTTATATTGTTGTCCCTTCCCTGTATATCATGTCATTTTTCGCTGCTCGATATAAGAATTTTATTTTAGCTTTCCTTAAAATAATTACGAGGGACTTTAGTATGGTTTTCTTTGGAGCTTGATTGAGTTGCTGAGCTTCTTGAAGTTGTAAATGTCTTTCACTACATTTGGGGAATTTTCAGGCATTGCTACTTCAAAGATATTTATGCTCTATTCTCCCTCTCTTATCTTTGTTGGACTCAAATGACATACATGTTAGAACTTTTGCCAGTGTCCCCAGACTGCTCTCTATATCTGTTCTTCAGACTTTAAAACCATAATTATCTTTCTTCAACTTCACTGGCTTTTTCTTGTGTCACCTCCTCGTGTTAAGCTTATCCAGTTATGTTTTATTTTAGGTTTTGTATGTTTCAGTTCTAGATTTTCTATTTTGTTATTGCTACAGGTTCCTTTTAGCACTTTTTCGTTTTTTTAAACATATTTTCTTTATATTTGGAATGTCTATTTTGAAATGAGTATCTGCGAATTGCAATGTTTGGGTCATTTGTGGGTCAGGTTTTATTAAGTCTTTTCTTTCAGGTTTATTTCATATATTATTGTTTCTTTGTATGTTTAGGAAGTTTGCCATGCAGGTCTAGTAACCTGGACACTGGACAACACATTTTAGAGACATTGGATTCTGTTATATTCCTCCAAAGAGCCTTGGCTCTTTTGGTTTAAGTGAGCAGTTCACTTGGTTAGAATGGCATTCCAAGGTTGTCACCCTTGTGATGGGCAGCAGCTGGAATTTGTTCATTTCCTTTTGCCTGTGCCCCACTGACTGGAGTCCCCCTCGCGTACGGAGCCCAAGGCTCATTCAGAGGTTTGGTCAGAGTTTTTAGACAAACCTCATGTCTAGTTCTCCGTGCATCTCTTTTCTTGTTTGATCTCCCCAAATGTGTCTTCTCATTCTCTAAGCCTGTGAGGAGGTCGATGTCTATCCAAGGTTTCACTGCCCAAGGTGACCCAAACTGGGATCTGCTGCCTGATCAAAACAAAACAAAATAACACCACCACCACCACCACCAAAAAGTTAAACCTGTAAAAAGGAGAAGCAAAAAAACAAAACAAAACAAAACAAAAAGACAACTATTAGTGCTATTTCTTTCTGGCAAGGACCTCCTGTCCCTCCAGTGTCTTGAGTAACCTTCAGGAGTTATCTTTAAAGTTTGTCGGTCGTTCCTAGCTGTTACCTGTGGCAGAGGGTGTTTGCGGGAAGCTGTCCTGCTATTATGAAAAGCAGGGATTCCAGGCAAGGGAAGCGTGATGCTGGGAGGAGCGTGGCCATTCAGGGCCACTCGGTGAGTGGCCCACGCCTGGGCTACCAGTCACACGGCTCCTGTGGTCAAGGTCTGCTGCTCCCTGAAGCCCCGACCGCCAGCTGCTCTGTGGCCTGTTCATCACCTTTTCCACCCACTCGCAGCACACAAGCCACGAGCTTCTTAACTGAGACCCGCACCTCGAGGGCTGTTTACCCAAAATCCTCTTCCCCTGGTACCATGAAAATGGCCTACAGGGACACAGATTACGCTGGGCCAATCCCCTGCGGAGAACTCCTTCCGTGGCTGATGCTTCACCTGCAGAAGGTGACCTGCATTTCTTAGCAGGGCATATAGGGTCATAGTTGGCTTGAAATCTGAGCATTCTGTCTCCTTTTTTGTCACTTTCTCACCACCATTGCCCCCACACGCTGTGCTCTAAGGACAGTAGGTCTTGTTGACTCAGGAAGGTCATCTGCATTTTCAGCCTCCACGTACTTGCAGTTAACATCATCTTATCTGCTTTAGCCTTCCGTTTGAGCCCCTGAAAATATATTTCATGATTATACGACAGACTTCCAGACATCATATTGTATTGTCTGCCGACGTAAGAGATCCGTGTTTTGATGAGTGGCGTTATTAGTGTTAGTATTCGCCTCCCACAGTGAAAGGCAGGCGTCCTGAGGAAGGAGACTTGGTTTGGTTCCCAGCGGCTTCTGCACTGTTGAGAGCAGTGCCTGGCCCGTAGCAACACCTTCGGTAAACACCCGCTGGTTTAATACTGTTGTTATTGGCCCCGGTTCCCTCCCATCCCCTTCCCAGCTGGGTCTGGCCAAGGCATGCTGAGAACCAAGCTCAGCTGGGCTACCTTCTCTTTGCAACCTCCTCCCAATGCCCCCTTCCCCAGATGGCATGATGATTGTCTTCACCATTTCCCCGCAGAAGCCATCTTCCTAGTCCCCTGCCTGCCTCTGTGCACCGCTGCACCCCGGGATTAAAGCGGTATCACCCAGGACGTGGCTTGTCATCTCACCCGTTGGAAGTGCTTGCCACCCCAGTCTTATTTTCTCCCGAGGGGCTGCCCTTCTGGCTTGGGTCCCCATCTGGAGAAAAGCCCTTTGCTTCCCCCAAGCCCATAATAAGATCTAAGACAGGCTCGATTGTGCCAAATTCTGGATCCATCACACTTACGATTAAGTCTGATTTGTTTAGCACCCTGGGAAGACTGATCATAGTTCACTAATTGTTCTAACAGTCTTAAATACGAATTGGGAATTGACAGGCAAAAACTGCAAGTTGGTTGCAGGGCCCTCAATCAAAGTATTCTTTTGGGTGTATTATTTCCAAATGTTTGCAAGCCTCCTCAGGAGTCAAACTTCAGGCTTTTCTTCTTTTTTTTCATATTGAGTTTGTGGTCAAATCTTAATTGATGACTTGAGGTTTAATTAAGTATTCATTCAGTAGACAAACATAATCCCAGTGTTTGGAGAACAAGCTGTTTTCAACCCAAATTACCAAGAAGAATTGGAGGGAATAACATAGTACATGAACTCAAAGCACAAGGGGTCATAGAGCACCATTTCCACACCTACCATTCAGGGAAAACCTGTACAAGTACTGAAGTTGTGTTGAAAATCTATCAAGTCTGTAGGTACCTTACAACCATCGCAAAAGAAGGTAAGATGTAGCCTGTTGGTCGTCTCCTCTGAAATATCCTTGTAGGAAATGAACCGACAGGGCTGGGGGGAACTGTAAAAATGAAAGAATGCTTTTTCACTGTATTCATCTATTTTCTACCTCTTGGTGAGCCCCAGAAACCTGGACTGCGTGTGCGCCCTGTCCGTGAACGCTAACGCACGCTTGCTTCCTCGGTCTCTCTGGTAATACAAGAGCTTTCAAAAAACATGCATGTGTTTGGGTGCCCAACAGTGCACATCGAAATCATGCACTTCCCCCGAAATGAAATGCTGGAGTCACGTGAGCATTTTGCAGCCTTCAACTTAGACGCCTCGGCTGCGTGCCCAACGATGACACACAGCGCATGTTTTGATCAAGTCAACTTAATTTCAGTTGTTCGTTTCAGTTCCCATCATTCCAGATTTAAAGCCACCAGGAGCTGGATGAGGCGTTTGGCCCCAGATGCAAGCTCCCTGGTCCTGTTCCCGGACGGTCTGTTCAAACAGGCCCTTTCTCTTCATTTCGGTACAAATTCTTGAGTCCAGGGATCATGTCTCATGTTCCCCCAAATCCTCATTAATGTCAAGTCCAGAAGCCTGTCCTAGCAAGTGCTCCAAAGCAAGCTGCTGATCGGGTCAAAATGGATTTTCAATTTGGTGAAAAGTATTTTTAGAGTAAAGGAAATATTCACTTTCGTGTTTAGAAAATATATGGATTTTCTTTTTTTTTTTAAATGGAACTGGGGTGACAGCCCGAGGGCTACAAAGCTCCACATCAGCACATGTCATTTCAATATTAACTACCAACCCAGTTCACAAGAAGAACTAAGAGGCAAAACAGAGACTATGAAAAACTGACAAATTTCCACTTCTTCAAAATGTGTTTCCACCGTAATTAATGGAAAAAAACAGTTGTCTGCCTTTGAGAGGAGGCATGTGTGTTCTTTCGCTCCCCGCCCCCTCCCCCCTCTCACATTGAGTCAGACCACACCATACTTCCAGTTACAAGTTGGCACCAGAGCCAAGCAGCTGTTCAGAGACGTCCAAGCGGACAGCACATGGCGCTGAGGGAGTTAACGGCAGTGACTCACTCGGGACAGGCCCGGTGGGGGGGCCAGCTGACAGCACCCCTTGCTGGAGAGAGGGTTTCGCCCCTTTGGATCGGCACCCAGGAATACGAGCTGAGGTGGATCCCCGCCCAGTGCCTCCTCGCTGCCACTGGTGGCTGGCCCTTCTCAGCTTTCACCCTGTTTTTCAGAGGCGGATTTTTCTCTGACGCCATCATGCGCCGTGATGGGAAGAACAGGCTGGGCAGCTGTTGACTGTTGGAAATCGCAGAGGGGCGGCTCGTTCCGGCACTGCTCACGCGGCTGTCTCGCAAGTTTCGATGATGACTTTCGCATGTAAAATTAGGGGCCAGGAGCAGGAAGCGGGGCCCTCGTGCCTCTGAGCGGGGCGAGCGGAAGGTCTGGGCGAGCTCAGGAAGGTCTTGCGCGTCTAGGAACACTTGTCTACAAAATGTTACGGGGTTTCGAAATGTGCTCAATCAAGCACCAACGAAAACTAAGCCAAGCCATGCATATTCCGACACATGAGAAGTAGAGCAAACTCATACTTTGTGAGTTTAAACAGTTTCCTTCCCACAGGAGGGAATGCATAAAAATATGATAAAAACCTTCATGTGTAAAATATAACAAGAAAGGCTAACAAAGACATTTTGGGAGGAAAAAACCAATTACCTCAAATGACACAAATTGGACACAAAGCCTATTATTATTATTTTTGTTTTAATCTCCAAATTAGTTTTGAAAAACCCCTTGAAAGCAAATATCTTAGGTTTGTTTCCTTTAGACAGCAATTTTAACGACTGAGGAATAATAATTGCTAGTACGAATGGCCATAGATTTAAACTCCACTTCCCCAGAATTCCGGCCTGAGATCATGGTTTCCACGCGGTGTAACAAGGTCTTGTTTTCACTGCATTGATTTGGTAGAAAAATATGACTCGCCATCATGCAGTTCCTTTATTTGATTGGGCCCCGGCGCTCATTCTAACAGTTTCAGACCGAGCTGCGGACAAAACAAAAACTGGTTCAATGTCCTTTCTCACAAATGACACCTTTCGCCTTAAGCAGAGCTTGGTCCAGAATAGATGATTATTTTGTCATCTAGCTTGCTAGGTGCTTTACCGCATCAAATAATTTTCAAGAGCATAAGTTTTAAGTACATGCAATGATATTTTTTTTTCCAGCTCAGCCGCTTTTAGAATATAGGAGTATATCCTAAGCTCAGCCGTGTGCTGTGCGCTTTTACAGAGGACCGTGTGTATGTGTGTGTGTGTGTGTGTGTGGAGCCCACAAGGGTGGGACAGCATTGGTGTTGTTTGCCTGCCGTCCGCCTCATGGTAAATGCTTCATTAACATTGGTTGGGTTAATCCATGTTGCCCACAGGAACGGGAGCGGGAATGAGGAGTGTCACTGTGTCCCGGCAGAAGAACAGATTAGTCATTGGGATCGAGTGGAAGCGAAGATGGGATTGAGCATGATTTGAATCCAAATTTTCGCAGCCGTTAGAAGGAAGGTGGCGGGGGGAGCCGGGGTGGGGGTCGTTTGTATGGCTGGGCTGAGCTGTGGGGGTGCACAGGTCCCGTGGGAACCCCATGAGCGGGGCCGTGGAACTGAAACAGGGTGACAGGGCCTCACCAGGGAAGGAGAGAGGCTGAGACTCATCGCAGGGACAGAAGCAGACTGGTTTGGAGAGGCTGCCCTTGGTTTCCGCCGTTTCCGCCCTGTTACTACTCGCCGTCTGGGTGTACGCTTTGCTCCTCGGTTACGTGCAGCGGGGCTGACTAGAAACACCGGGGGCTCCATGCAGGAAGGCAGCATTCTTTTTCCTGCTCTGATACTACGGCTCTTTCAGGCCCATTTCTGATGATTAACCATCATTGGACGATGGTGACAGATGGAGAACGGTGTTTCTCACTTCAGGTGGAAAGAATTGCTATATATGTATATATATGTGTGTGTATATATGTATGTACACACACACACACATGGAGATCTATTTATTATCTTTAAAAACCGGTTCTAGCCCTGGCTGGGGTGGCTCAGTGGACGGAGCTCTGGCCTGTGAACCAAAGGGTCTCCAGTTGGATTCCCAGTCAGGGCACAGACCTGGGTTGCAGATCCCGAGTTGGGGGTGCGCAAGAGGCAACCACACATGGTGTTTCTCTCCCTCTCTTCCTTCCTTCCCCCTCTCTAAAAATAAATAAAATCTTTAAAAAATCAGTTCTATTTCATATATATGTGACATATTACATATGAGGTATATGACAATAATACATATACATACGAGATGACCTCTATATTTGTATGTTTTATATATATAGATGTGTGTGTGTGTGTGTGTGTGTGTGTATGGGGGAATAGAACTGATTTTTAAAAAGATAAAGTAGCAAGAACCATACATTGATGTGTCTCTCCCTCTCAGCCTCTCTTCCTTCCCCTCTCTCTAAAAATAATAAATAAAATCTTAAAAAAAAAAAGATATGGAAAAAAAGGTGAAGTAAACGGGCAGAGCTTTTACCTTGTAAACTGCTCTGTGCATAATTTCATTTTTTTCTTCAGGCATTTTTAATTGCTACTTCCTTTTCGATATTCTGATACCTTAATATTTGAATATGAAAGTGATACATGTTTTAAGCTGCCCAGTAGAAATCACATGCTGCTGTTCATGATGAGGGAGGAGGCACCGAATAGGTCTTCTTGGTGTTTTCGGTCAGATTTCCCAGAAATCCCAGTTCTGTCCGAATGTGTCGAGAGGCATCTTTGACTGGTAGATAACAGGTAGGTAGGTGAGTAGATACATAATGCCCACAATCACAGGCACGCACACGCAATTACTAAACGCATAAAAAACCACCTCACTGTCGAGGATACTTACTGTAGACTATCAGTACGTCTATGTTATTTAAAATGCTAAAGCAGCGCCTTCCGCCCTGTTCTAGCCCCTATTCCATGGGAACAGCACGGGGACCTGCTATAGGAAACGGAGCTTGGTGTTGGTCACGTCTGTACCAAGTGTCTGAACTCATTTTTATTAGCAGCCGCTCCCCCACTCGCTTCCTATGTGTGGTGATGCAAACAAGAGGACATTGTGTCATTGTACTGGTGACCGTCCTTACGAAAGCCAGGCAGTCCGGAAAACTGGAACTGGAGGGAACGGGACTTGGTAATCAAAGGGGGAAATGTGTGAGCACCAGCCCCTAACCCGGAGGGCCCACCGGTGTCCGGTGTGAGGTCACGGAGCCACCAGGGCACGCTGTCCCTCTCAGGCATCACCGTTGCCCTTGCTGTCCCGTCTCGTCTGAGACGCAGGCAGAATGTTAAGCTATTTGTGAGCGGAGTTTCGAGATGTTCGGAATGTGCTGAGAGAGATCTCCTTTCCAGTTCAAGAAGCCAAGGGAAGGATACCGTTCGTCACCTGAAAGAGGAAGCTAATCCAACCTGATTTCAAGTCGTCATTTCTGAAACTGTGCTTGTTTCCACGATGTGGCCTTGCCGCTGGCACGGGCATCTGAAAGACCTCAAAATGGGCTGGGAGGAAAGAGGTCGGAGAAGTTCAACCTGGGCTCAAGGCCACACAGAGTGTCGCCAGGGGGTACACGCCACGGACGAGGCCCGTCAGGCTGTGTGGTCGGCGTCCGAGTCCACTGCAGTGACCACTGACACCAAATACCAACTTCATTCCCCGACACGGTGCCTCAGTTGTACCAGGACAGTATTCAAAGTGAGGTTCTTGCTGCCTTTGTGAGATGCTCCTACACGTTGGTCTTAAAAGGAAAAAGGTGAATTTTTGATCAAGATGACCTGATCAATCGATTATCATGATTGTAGCCAGGGGTCTTTGGTGTTAGAGCCTTCCTCAATGCTAGTGACAAGAAGGTCATGTGTCTCAAATCCGAAACCCCCCACGCGGGGACCCCCACGCTGAGGGTAGGATGGAGTGAGAGAAGCCCGTGGGCCAGCTGGGGCGGAGGCAGCTGCCCCCAATGCTACTCCGTCAACCAGAGTCATAGAATTAAGTCCCAACAGAAGCGAGGGCTTAACTAACCTGGGTAGAATGACTGTATTAACTCCACTTCAACCAGAAAGGCCAAGTCCCAGCTCTGCCATTTACCAGCTGTGATTTGGGCAACACGGTCTCTACTGAAATCCTGGCTTCATTTTCTAGGACTGTGGCTCTCAAACAGGATGACTAGGGGCACCGAACAGGGACTGTTGGGCCCAGTCCCAGCTTCCGATCTGTAGGCCCGGTGCGGGGCCCGTGGTTTGCATTTCTAGCAAGTTCTCTGCTGCCAGTGGGGTGACCACCCATTGCGAACCCGACCGGGCGCCACTAACCTAATCGTAGAATCCTAGGCAGCCTCTTGGGTCGTTAACTGAGCGACAGCTGTGGTCAACGATGATCGATGGCTGAACGTCCTGCCCCACGGACTGCTTCATGTTCCTAAGCCTAAACCAGCCTCCCACGGAAACACCTGAATCAAACCCACCCATCTAACTACCCAACAGGACTGAACAGGCAGGTGTAGGAAAAACACTGTGTCTTTCAGGTTTGTAATAAAGCCATTTTGGCATTCTAAAGCCTCTTGGGACCCGGAGCCCCTTGGAAAGCTGTGGAAATACACTGGGGTTGTGGTAGATGTCCTCCCGGGAGTGCTGACACGACAGCTGTCACGGACGTTCCAGAGGACGGGCCAGAGGGCAGCAGGCCGTGCAAGCGTCAGTCAGCTGTACCGTCCCTGTCCAGGCCACTCTGCACACCCAGCCGCATTCTCTCTGACTTACTCAACCTGGGGCGGGACGAGAAAGAAGCCTGTTCCGGAGCCAGCCGCTGGGTGTCCCGGGCCTTGGGCGGCCCTCCCGAGACCGAGCCTTTCACTGACGCGGCGGCTGCGGTCTCAGCCCTTCTGGGATGGGTGCTGCCAGTTATCTTAGACGGTGAACACGCTGCGTGGCCTTCCTTCTCACCCGTTGTCTGTAATAAGCGCCTCTCACATCCTGCTAAAGGACCTCGTGCCCTGTCCCCAGCGTTGAGCGCCCGTGACTTCGGATCCTATAAATGCGGTGGGCTCTGTTTTCTGTAGATTTCTGCCATTTCTACCTGAACCAGTCGGAACCCCATTCATTCATACCTGGGGCATCAGCATGTTGCGTAGGGACCCCCTCCCTCCACATCCCTCGAAGCTCCACCAAGGTGCACTTCTGCATAAGGAGCGCAGGGTGGGCTTTCCAACAGGCACGTCAGCCCAGCACAGTGACGTTCATGTGGCAGGAGTGTTTCTGAGCATCATCACCCCGCAGGTGCCGCTACTCTAAGCCGGGCCCCAGTTTAGTAACAAAGCTGAGGTCTCAACTCGGTGCAGGACAGGACCCTCGTTGGTTATGGCATCTTATGGCTGCAACAAGCTAGTTAAACATGTTTGATTTGCCGATGGCATAGGACTTGATATCAAAACTTAATCTCTCAAACGACAATTCCAGCCAGTTGGGAATTGGCAGCAGTGTTCAGATTCCGGCTTTGGGCCCCACCGGCGTGGCCCAGTGGCTTGGACACTGTCCTGCGAAGCGAAGGTTCACTGGTTCAATTCCTGGGCAGACCGTATGCACGGATTGTGGGTTCAGTCCCAGGCCAGGGTGTAGTATGACAGGCAAACCGATTGATGTTTCTCTCTCACGTTGATGTTTCTCTCTCCCTCTCTCTTAAAAAAAAATATACAGGGTTTGGGGCTGCATTTGAAGCATTAAGATAACCCCAAGAATGCCCGAGTTAATGGGGGTGGCAAGCACCCAGCAGTGGGACACGATCTCACCCTTTTTCATCGCCCAGGTTCACTGTCCGGGGTGAGTGCCAGCGCGAGCTACGGGTACCTGTGTAAAGGCCGGACAGGAGAAAAGAGGTCAATGTAGACCAAAGTCGGCTTTTCAGGTAGAGACATGAAATCTTTTATCAAATATTTATTTTAATGTTGGCAAGCCGAGAAGGCATCTGCTTACCTCCGCAGTCATCCTGACCCCTGAATAATAGGGCAAGCCACATACCTGGCCTCCTCAAGGACTGTCGCAGAAGTAGACTAGGACAGGTGACTTTCCACCAGGTATTTTCCTCCCACTTCCTGTGTGATTCCTAGAGAAGGCCCGTGAGAGAACACCATCACCCATCCGGATAGGGACCAATCCCGGCTGCTGCGGCTCTTACCACTAAGATGGCACTGGAGCCCTTGTCCCCAACGGCCCGAGGCACCCACTGGGGGTCCAGAGGGCCAGGGCGCGCTGGAGAGCCATGCAGGATGGCGCAGCAAACACGTGCCTCCGTGGGCCGGGAGGCAGCGCCGGGCGTCCTGTGCAGCCCGGTAGCATAGCAGGCAAGCGTTTCCCACGAACTGAGGCCTGAGGCCCGCCTGAAGCCTGTTGGAGACATTTTTGAGAAATTGCTTTCCAAAGTCCAGGTTCTTACAGACAGATCAAGTTAAAGCCCACTGTCCTTCGAATAGTTCTGTCTCCTGACCTCTGTACTTTTTATGCTACTTGGTCCTCCCAGGCGGTGTCATGTCAGATCATGAACTTGCCTCCCCTTTAAATGGGTCAAGCCCAGGACGTGGAGGTCCCATGTTACTCCGTGTCCATGTGGGAGAGACTGAAGCAGCCCAGCCTGCAGTCAGCCGGTCCCCAGCATGGGAGGAGCCCAGGGTCACCGCTGACCACAGAGGGGCGATCCAGGAGAACCGCCCGGCTTTGCCGTGGCCCAGTGAGCAGGGCCCAGGGCCTCTTGTCCAAAGCGGTGCAGCTTCGAGTGTTACTCAGCCACCGCGAACGGATACGCTGGCGCAGAGCAGGTGGTAACTATTGTTGTCCATCATCATTGTTAACGTAGGGCGTTACCATCCCAGAAAGCACCTTCCATCTCCTTCGAAAGGGTCTGTCCCCTTGCTGGCCCTAGAGCCCTGCACGTAACCTGCCCTCCCCCACCTCTGTTGCATCCCCATTGTTCCTCAGGTGTTGACACCGCCTATGACTCCCTGGGATGCACTGGTGTGTTGTAATGTCCTGTGTTGCAGGCTCTGGAGCCAGGCCCGTGGGCAGGAACCCAACTCCACTGTGGGTTAGCATATGACCTGGGCGAGCTCCTGTCTCGGAGTTTCAGTTTTCTCACCCGTAAGGCGGGGATAATGATACTATCACTAGTTTCTAGAATTGGTGAAAAATCAAATTCATGTCTACCAGCCTCTAGGTGTGTACCCATTTCTCAGTGAGTGGGGGAAGAGGGAGGGTTGGTTCCTCCCATGGGGACAGTTGACTGGTTAGGGAAGGCCTCCCGTCCTCCTCAGCTCCGCGTTGCTGTGTTTGATACACGTCCGGCACCATAGGTTCTGAAGAAACGGGACATCGGCCTTGAATGAATCACTACATACATTTAACACAAGCCTAGCTTGTCAAGAAAGATACAGGGTTTTCTGTTTGCTCTGCCTTTGTAAACTTAAAGAGAGCCTTGCTGGAGAATGGCTCCCATGTTGCTGAGCATTTCTGCTCTAGGCAGTGTATGTGCTCTCTTGCTGCTGTAAAGAATTCCCATAAAGCCCTGGCTGGTGGCTCAGTGGATAGGGCACCAGCCTGCGAACCCCAAAGGTCACTGGTTCGATCCCCAGCCAGGGCACATAACCAGGTTGCAAGCCAGGTCTGTAGCTGGAGACAGGTGAAAGGCAACCATGCATGGATGTCTTTCTTCCTCTCTCTAAAAATAATAAATAAAATATTAAAAAAAAAAAAAAAAAAAGAATAACCGTAGACTTTGTGGCCCGAAGCAGCTCACACTTGGTTTCCATGGTGCTGCTGGTCAGAAGTCTGAGGCTGGGCCTCCTGGGCAGGAATGAGGCCACCAACAGGGCTGCACCTTCTCCTATGTGAGGACCCGTTTCTGTCTTTTCCAGGCTCTAGAGGCTACTCATACCCCTTGGCCAGTGGCCGCTTCTTTAGAACCAGCCGTGTCACATGCCTCTGACCGCTCATTCTTCTTTTGTTCCCTCTGCCTCCCGCTGCAGCCAGGAAAGCCCAGTGCTTTCAATGGCTCACGTGACTGGGTGGGACCCAGCGGGTGGGACCCAGCCCTACTCCCCAGAACTGCCTCTTCATCCCTTGGCCTTCAACTTCATGATATCCCCAGAGCTCTTCTGCCATAGTCACGGGGACACGTTTGCCTGTTCACAGGCTCTAGGGACTGGGACGTGGGACCCTGTGAGAGGCCATGGTCCTGCCTGCCACAGAGATGGGAACATGAGTCAGATCCCCAAGGATAACCACAGAATTGCGCGGAAGCCACCGGAAGAACTCTGTAAGGTCATTTGGCTGGGCCACTTTGGGGTGCTATTCACATGATCACAACATGAACGGGGCCTGTTGGAGAGTATAAGCTGAGCAGGGGCCCCCAAAATAGGAGCCGTAACTCCGAGGGGGCTTGTCCAGCCTCCGGAGGCACGATCTTAAGCTTGAGTTCTGAATTTGCGGTCCTCAAAGCAAGCTGTCGTCTGTTTATTTGTTTTGGTGATGACAATGAAAGCGACTTCATTGCAGCTCTGCCTCAGTGGCAGGAAGGACGGGTGTAATCAGGGGCCGCCCAGAGCACTGGCTCTCAAACAGTGTTCCAGAAAAGTACCTCAGGGTTTTTATACTTAACTAAATTTTCGTATAAGAAACGATGCACACACTTAAAACCCTACAGCAAATGTGAGCTCTCAGCTATCCTTGTCTATTGAATTTTGATACAATTGCTGTTCCTTTATTCTGTGACGGTCACGGGTCCGGGGCCAACCTCAGACTCCAGCGTCTCCAGTCATCTTGGTTTCATGGGAAGCGCTCTTGAGCTACAAAGCAGAGTGTTTTAAAAACAGAGAAAGAAATGACCTTTCACGGCTATTTCTGTGTCAAAATTTTGGTGCACGTTATTTAGCAAAGCAACATCAACCGTCAAAGGAAATAAATGCCACCATCAGCCAGCGCGTGTGTGGGATTTCTAGCCTGCAGGCATTCTGCACACGCAGGGACATCAGCCTGTGTGAACTCCGCCACAATCCGAGGAGAACGGTGCCATTTACCGAGGAGGAAACCGAGGCACACAGGGAGACGGAGTGATTTTCCTGGTGTCCGACAGCCAATAAGTGGTGAAGAACACGAGCTTCCGCTCTTCCAAGGAGCTGCCAGTTCGGGGCATGTATTCTATCTCAAAGTGCTTCACTTTCCCTTTTTCAAAGGATCGTGGAGAAATTGTAAGAAAGCCTTTCTTTTCAGTAAACAGAACTCCACGGATTGGTTCATCGCCCGTCCCTGATGTGACCCGACCGAGTCGCTCTGAGCCCACGTGCCGTCCCGGTCCCCAGGGCTGGGCAGGAGCCGCTGAATCTGTGTGTCGGGTACATGTTGGAGTCATCACGACCGGCTGGCTGTGGGGAGACCAGGGCCGTGCGGTTGCATCAGCCCGAGACTCGCTGGCCCTCCCGTCCCTGGGCCTGCTGACCCGGTGGGAGCTTGGGACACTCAGCCGCCTCGAGAATCCCCACTGCGTTTTAATTAGTGGCGAAATCGGAGCCCCGCCCAGACCCGCCTGCTCATCGGAACCTCCGATCGCTGGAGGAGGGAACCCATGGTTTCAAACACTCGTACAAATCAAAGGAAATAAAGTGAATTAGGATAAGAGATGTTCGGATCAAATTACACGCTTTTTGGAAAAGGGTGGATAGATCTAACAGAAAAGTCACTAAGGTTCAAATAGCCTGAAGCAGCTGGTGGAAACTCTGTGCTCTGGAGGCAACAGCAGTGACAGGCCGACAAATAAAAGTTCCGGGGACCTGCGGAGGCCCCGACAGGACTTTCTACCTGGCTCCCCCGATCTGGAAGTTGCCGGCCTTGGGGGAGAAGCCCTACTGCCAAATGCAAGTCCCACAAGGGCCACTTCTCCTGCCGGACCTCCCACGGGCACAGCCTGAGGTGAGAAGCCACCTGTGTTCCCTTTGAGAACACCTGTCCCCTCAAGAAGCAGTGACCTGCTCCTGGCCATCCAGCCTTGTCCTGGCCGTTGTGTGGACACGCAGTGTTTCCATCACATGGGGTGACGTCCCCAGCAGAGGGTTCACGGGTGAACTAAACATTGGGGACCCAGCTCCTCTCTGGCCCACCCGGAACTCAGAATACAGCCAGAGGTTTCCCAGAACCGGCGAGGACGAAGATGGGTACTCGAAAAGGGAATACTTGCAAAGCCCTCTAAACCACACAGGACCCCATGCAGCGACATGTTCATGGGACATCCAGCGGGAAAGGGACATTTCACTCATCGAGATTCTCACTAACTACTTAGGAACAACTGCCGGTTAGCAGGGAATTAGAGCACAGTTCAATTATTTAAGGGCATGCTTTTGTCTTTGGATAAATCGGACGGCATACACACCTCTAAGCCTTCTGTGGGAAAATCCTCGCTGCTGCAGCCGTGTAGCTCTGACAGGCTTACTAAATAGGTCAACCTACTAATTAATATATTAGTCTCATTAATAGACTGACAACACATAGTTTATCAGCGCCTGATCTATAGTTTGCATGTTCTCACCATTTGCTGTTGGATATATTGCATAAACGTTTTAACCACTGCACACATCAGGACGTTGAATCACACCCACTGTGGAGTACAATAGGGGTGCAGAGTGAACCTCAAATGAACCCAGCAGGGAGTGGGTGGGGACACGAAGGAAGAAGGATGTTTGCGGAACCACAGGGCCACGGCCCTTGATACGACCTTATTTTGTGTCCATTGTGGGTGCTGGTCTCCTCGTGTGGGTGACTCGCTGGTACTCTGAGCCAACCGAGAATAGGTTCTGGGGGCTGGGTGGTTGGGATGTCGGGCACACCAGATGAACCCTTTGACAGCAGGCAGGAAGATAGTGACCTCAGACTTTGGTAAGTGTGAGCACCTCTTTCTCAGTTCACCCCAAGGTACCTCAGCCAGAATATGTGTGTCAGAACGGCAGGAAGACAGCCTGAGGCCTCTTCCCCAGTAGTGACCTCTCCAATGACCGGTCATGGCCTGTCTTTATGGCCAGGACAATAGGAGAGTTTCTAAAGCTGAGATGGTTGAAAGTGATTTCTTGCTGTTGGAAGTTCCACACAGACATGGATCTGCCATGTGCAGGACTGGGTGCATCCTTAGCTGTCCTTTACGTGTTCATCTTGGGTGACATGGGGACCCTCTTTATTCAGTTCCATACCTGTCACACCCACATTCTACTGTAACAGCCATCAGCGCACAACCGGCACCTGACAGCATCTTGCCTTGGCTGAACCAACGATCTCTTGCTTTCTGGGTTCAGGTCAATGATGCATCTTTGGGTGAACATGTCCTCCTGCCCTTTGTCCACACTTCCATTTCCGTTCCTCAGGGTCTTTTTCCAACATACGCTCCACGCACAAGCCCCTGTCCGAGGCTGTTCTCTGGGAAAACCAAGGCTCAGAAAGTGCCCAGCAGCTTGGACGGCACCCCCCTTCCCTCTCAGCAGACCGCTGATGGGAGATGCACCGAAAGCTCTTTTTAAAGTCAATGTATGGGGGTGACATTGGTGAACCAGATTATGTAGGTTTCCAGTGCACGTTCCTATGACACATGAGTTACGTTTTGCCTTGTGTGACTTTGACCATCAAAGTCAGGTCACCTTAGAGCACTTTTCTTAAAGCAAAAAGCCGGCGTTGATGCACTGTGAGGCAGGTGACCGAGAGTAGGGAGCCCGAGGGGCCGCTGAGAAACCCGATGGCCAAGCGTGACCAACAACTACGATTTGGTTTGGAGAAAATAGAGATGGGATGAGTTATTTCAGTGGCCACATTCTAAGGAAGTTTAATTCTGGACTACATCAACTGAGGGGCTCATTATTCGTACCTACATGGTGGCTGATTTTCAGGCAGCAGCTATGGCTAAGTAAACCTAAATTCTTCATGCTTTTGAAGAAGGTAAAATTTTATTGAAAGGTTTTTAGATTTTTCTAAGACACTATCCAAAATCAAAGGATTTTTTTTTTCGTAGATGAAGATAGACATAGTCTTACATCAAAAGGCCCCAAACTAGAGACTCAAAGTGCAATTGAAAAATGTTTCTTTCCTCCACCAATTGTCACTGTGGTAGTCACAAAATAAAAAAGGAGTTCCCACCTACAGGGCACAGTCTAAGTTTCTGACTTAGACATATTTTACTGACTCTACTATTATTCAAAGACAAGGAAGAGAAAGACATAGGTGACATCCTCGTAGCCATCTTTGGTCTGTTCTATGATCATTTTTTTGAAGTCCTAGTTACAGGTCCAGACAGTTGTCTTTACACCCAAGCTCTGCTGTCACTCTTAATCATTGCCACATCTAATCCGTAGCAGACAGCTCCGTCTTGCGTTGAAGAACTCTCTAGAAGCGCATGCAATAGGCGCACCATGGTTGGTGGTTCAGTGGGGAGGTGGCGAGTTGGGAGGGGCTCATGGGAAGGGGGTTCCTATGGGAGAACTAAAATTAGACAGTGGCGATGGTTGTGCAACTTTGTGAACACACAAAAACCACTGAATTGCACACTTGGAAGGGGTGAATGTGTCCGTGAATCACATCTCAATAAAACCAGAAAACTTTCGAGAAGCAGTTGCTCCTTTCCCTTGGGAACGTACTTTCGAGCCCTTGCTTCTACTTTCCTTCTGTGCGCTCTGCTGGAGAAAGAAGGAGCAGGGGTGCCTTCCCCCCACCTCCCAAAGGCCAAGGTCAGTTCCAGCCCTTGGCTGGGTTCTGTTACAGGGGCCTCCTCCTGACCCCACCCACGTCCGCAGCTTAACCCCTGCGGCCCGCCCAGCTGGACACCCCGTGTCAGACCACTGGGTCTGATCACCAGGATGCTGGGCCGCTTTATTCCGTGTTATTTCCTTCCTCCGAGCATCGATGTCACACTGTCACAAACGCAGGGCGGGCAAGTGCACAGCAGTGACAGTCCCTGGGACATCATTTCCCCACGGGCCGCTGAGCATCAGAGTCGCACGTTAATAGCAGAGGCGTCCCCGTGGCCTTTTATTCACGGGGAGGAAAACCGTCCCTCTTGGCAGCTGAAGAGACAGCCCTTTGGGGACCAATTACTGCGTTTTGTGCTGTGCCCACTGCCGGGGTGGCTGCCAGCCCCCGAGAGCCGCTCCGCTGGGCTCCCCTCACCCGGCGGGGCTGGGGCTCAGAGACAAGTTGCTCTTCTTGTCAAAACTGCCGTTAATGACACAATTAAGTAACCGGGGACCACAGAGAAGCTCTTAATTAGGTAAACACGCTCTCCGAGAAGCGGCGGCCCGGTGTTAGGCACCTCCGGCTGTCACTGCGGGAAGCCGCACGCTGCGTGGGTGCGTGAGGAGGCGTTTAATGACCCCATTCTGCCGGATTATTCCTGACTTGGTAGTAGAGGATACTTCTCATTTTATTAGAAATGGTTGGTGGGGGCCGGGGGGTTGCTCCCTTTTCAGAATTGATATCCATTCGTTTTGCAAAAGGAGAAGGGTTGCATGAGGAAGAAAGAATTGCTAAACCTTGTCCTAGGTCCTACACGATTTGGGTGCAGGGCCTTCGTGGGACTCTGAACAGCGGGTGTGAACTGACACCCACCCATGGAGCCTCAGCACCCGGGCTAATTCTTGCCTGGAACCTCCCTGCCCTCTGCCCCCGCGGAGAATCACATGCTTCCGCGTAGTTTCCTCCTAACCCTTCACTTGTTTGTAATGTGAGATTATACCCAAGGGCCGTGGAAGATGGGTGGCACTTGCCCGCCCTCCACAGACCGCATTTTGATGAGCTCCGTGTTAGCCCAGGAGCTTCACGCAAAGAAGGTCGGGCGTGGTTGTGCAAGGCCGTTCTCACGGGCACTCCCGTCTCTCGCACTGTTTGGACCTGCGTGTTCTTGTACATGTTTTTGGTATGGAAACCACATGCCTCACTTGAAGGCATTGAGTCAGGGCTTCTTAGCGGCTCCACTGGTTGTCAACTTCATGTTCGTCCTTTGATCAGCAGACCTGGAAGCTCAGTTCATGTATTTTTTTCATTTCGCAAAATGACACACTCAAGCCGCTTCGTCCCGGTTGGGTACAGACACCATTATTTACGATCCCCAACGAGTTAACCTGTATGAGCACAATATGCGTGTCCATTTTCATGTTTTACTGTCTTGGCTCCTTATCAGATTACCCGACTCTCCCATGCAACTGGGGTTCAGGTGGTCACATCAAACCTGAGGCGCGGTCGGCTGTGTCCGACGGCTGGCGGGTGGGCGCCCCGGGGTGGAGGCCGCGTGTAGTGGAGACCATAGCGGAGCGGCCGTTTGCCCAGGGCGCTTGCTGCCTGGTTCTCAGCTGTGCCAGCTGCTGCTGCTGCTTCCTGCTACCATTCATGCTCTTACTGCCTGATCTTCCATCTATAACATTAAAATCACCGATGGACAAGAGAAAGAGAACTCTGCCTTCTCTTTGCTTCTGCCGTGTCTGTGAACCTCACCCTACTTCCCCTCCAATGCCCTGGCCTTCAGCGCCCCCAGACCCTGTCCCCCATGGTCACCCTCTTCCACGGCAGCCTTTGGAATTGCAGCATGACTTTCTCCCCTTCAGCCCAGCGGACTGAGCAGGTCCCCACTCCGCCCACAGTCACACACCCGCTCAGCGGCCACCCAGCGGCTCATGCCGTTTGGCCCCAGTGGCGCCCCCAGAACCCACCCCCTCCTGCCTCGCTTTGCTCTCCCCGCTTGACTCCTGAGCCCTGTTCGCTGACAGCCTGTGGTCACACAGTTCAACTTTGCTCTCGTGCTCGGCCCGGAGGCTCCAGGCCCCTTTGGCCTACACTTGGGCCTGCTGAGCTGACCACAAGCCCAGATCACTTGCAAAGTTGGCTTCTCAGTTCTTGATTTTGGACTTCGGAGCATCACGGAAGAAAGTCACAGACATTTGCCCCCCTGACCCCTGCGCAGTTCACCCCTGGTTCCCACCCACGAATGGTTCCTGTCTTTAGGCCATGGCGGCTAGTTAGCTACGTTCCTCACCAGAGCTGCACGATGTGTAATGCAGCTTCCCCTCTTGTGAAGCCCCCGTCCTAATACCACGCCTTTTGCCTTTTGCCTTTTGCCCACTTAGCAAATGTTTCTTGTCTGCGGCCTGTTCTGAATGAGTGGGCAGATGTCAAAGACAGAGCGGAGACACCAGGCACCACGCCTCCTTTCAGGGGCTTGTAGTCTAGTGGTCGTGGTGGCAAAGTTGTGCAGGGGACGGACAAGTACACAGGCCGCGTGAGCGTGACGGGGGCGCATACGGAAGGGAGGAAGACAGGGACTTGGGGGCAGGACAGGGTCCGGCAGTTCACTCAGCCTCTTTTCTGGATGAAATCAGGAGCGCCCCACGTGACCTTCTTGAGCTGATTTCCTCTAAGTGCCAAAGAATTTTCCTCCGTCTGATCCCATCTCCGTCTGCCTCTCCTCCAGCCGCAGAGGCAGCACTGCTCATTCGTTGTGACAAGTCTCCCTGCCACCTGCTGAGTTCATACCATTCCCTGCAGCTGCTCTGGGGCCTCACCCCTCTTTATAGACTAGGACACCGTCTCGTCCCTTGGCTGTCCCCCTCTGCCTTGAGAGTCACATAGGTCCCCTCAGCAACGGCTGTGCCACTCGCCCTCCCCGGACCCGGGCTCTGTCTCCAGCCCCTCAACCTGCTGACCGCTTTTTCTATGTTTTCAAAGACTAGTAAATATGTCATATGTATAGAAAATGTGAAAAGTGGTATAATAAAGTATAGTTTGTTGATTAATTAGTAAAACCAATTAATGAAAATAACAGGCTAATGACTCCTAGGCTTATACCCAATAAGGGATCAGAAAGTGAATGGTGCTGGACAGTTGTGTCTCCTGATGCCTCTGCTTCCTCAGCCCCAGGGAAAGGGCAGGTGCCGGGCCTTTCTTACCTGGGACATGAATTTATAGCTGCCCTGCCACTGATTCTAAGACAGCCTTGTGTAGATTCACATCACAACTCCAAACAAATGGCGACACACCGATGGATCCTCTTCAAGTTGTTGATTTCCCCCAACACTTTGCATTTTGAGACATATCTATGTTGATGGACACATTTTTCTCCTTATGTGCGTGTCATTGTTTTTATGCACGTGGTCTCACATATACATACATACGTAGGTCCCACTTATAATCCTTTCTTCTAGAGTCAGAAATCTAGGTAGTTTAAAAAACGTTTGCAGGGTTGGCTGTTAATGGTCTTGGGTGTGCCTTCTTGGGCACAAAGGGCAAGGGCCAGCTGAGGGCAAAGACTTGGAGGGAATTTCCGGGGTATTTGAATGAGCAGATGGAAACAACACTGTGATTGTCCCCTTGATCACCCGTCACCTTGGAGACAGGGAGCCCATCCTGTGGCTTTAGAATAAATGAGACGAAAGGAAATAATGTGTCATGATGGCATAAATGAGGGTGGCCGCAAAACACACATTTGATTTCAAATCTGTTGGCAATGGTCATTGGAACCCTGAAGCCAGGCCTCACCATGCAGGCATTCTACCGAGGTGTTTCCCATTTGGAATATTGCTCAGGCATTAGCTTTAGAAATGCCTCCCCCCACACCCCCTCTCCCTCCCCCTCTCCCTCTCCCTCTTAGTTTAAAAACCAGAGCCGTCTTTCCTGGCTGTCCTACCTCAGACAAGCTTAGCCAGAGGCATGAGTGAGTCACGGTCACAGTCCAAGTCCATCCACATGAACCTGCTTCGGCCGTTGGCACACGCCTCCTGCTGCCCTGAGCAGTTTTTCCCTCCGCTCCAGTATGGTAACCAACAACTGTGTGGTGATTTTGAAACCAAAAACCACAATTGCAGAGCTTAAATTTAGGCCATAGCCTTGTGTTGCCCATTTAGAGAAGATGTGGTCAAACCAACAGTCACTCCGACGGCTGCCATCTCTGAGGTTTTGCATGAAAAATAAAAGTCACTTTTTCTCCCAGAACAAAATGAATTTGCCATCAGCGTACACTTTAAAGAACACAGTCACCCAGCTATTTCTCCGCCGCTTCACAAATAGAACATCTCAACCCAAAAGCCTCATCGAGATGGGACTTCGCCAGCGTTCAGTACTTGATCTGGGGCAGCGTTTCCAGTAAAGAGAAAGAACCCTTTTCCATTTTTAACAATGGGCTGCTTGCGACACAATTGGTGTCACTGGAAGTGACAGATGACATGTTCTATGTATGAATGATTCTCTCCTCATAGGAGAAAGTCAAAGTGCAGGGAGGGGACGGGAAGGGGGGTGGTTTCTGAGAAGAACAAGCCACATCGATTCCTTTCTCGCTGCCTGGGCACTCACGGGACAGGAAGGCCTCTTGTGGGTGCTGACAAGCCCACGGATTGTCCCCACGAAGGGTGTCCTGTTCCTCCTGCTGGAGTCCAGAGAAATGCCAGAAAAATGCTTGTTGTCTGTCACTCCTGAGTAGGTTTTCCGAAGAACTCGCCCATCTGCGTGCAGAGACTCAGTCCCTTGCGCAAGCCCCCGTCCCATGGGGCGTTTCGTGCGCCCTGGATTCAGGATGGTAAAGGGACAATATACATACTAGATAGTTGGTGATGAAAATAGTAGCTCTTGATAGCTGTCGACTTGCCACAAGGAGGTGTTTTTAGAAAAATTCCTGCTTTGTGTTAAGGCATAGAGTCAGGCAGTTGAGGACACACGTTGAGGAAACATCTGTAGAGGTCACCTTGCGTGTGAGGGTCTCACTTCTTACATGGTTACTGGGGCTAAATGTGCGATTCCTCATGTCCATAGGGGTCATTGTGAAACCAAATCAGAATTTGATTAATCTCTGTTGGGTTCTACCAAAAACTTCATTCCTTCTTTGGTGGCCTGCAAGTCCTGTGTTCATTTTCAGTCCTCTTTAGCCTGAATTTATTCTTTCAGGGGCGGCAGGGGGTATAAATAGTTACAGCTCTTAGATGAGTAGGAGCAGGTAACAGAACCCACTGAAGACTTTCTGCACCTCCCACATTATCAATAAAAATAGTTCATTTAAGCTGGACCTACCAGCGATAGAGTGAATGTTCACATTAGTTTGGTTTGCTGCTGGCTCATTTTATTTTCCTTATAATGTAGAAGCTAATATTTATACATACGCTCAGCAGCAAATTTTTCTCAAAGGCTTTAGACAGGAGGAGCATGTTTTTAAATGTAATGGAATTTGATGACTGAAAATAAGAGAGATGAATTGAATGAGAAACCCACTCTAGGTAAGTACTAGTTCAATTTCAGAAGAATACAGACGCAGTACAGGATTTGTTTAAAACGATATAAACGAATTTGCAGAGGTTTTGCCTTTAGATTAAATGATTGGGAAAGACTTAGTTTCCTTTCGTAAAAATGATCATTTTTTAAAGAGCTGACCGTCTACGGAAGGAGGCACACAGTAAGAAAAAAGAATATAAATCGACATAAATGGGTTACATTCTAACCACCACTGAACTGGCGCAGAAATACTAGGAAACCCGGGTCCTGAATAGGCCTGCTTTGGGAAGAAGAGCATTTCGGAAGGAGAAAAATCCACACCCGAGTGACTGATTCATACACGTCCTTCTATTTGCCGTGGCGCCTGGAGGGTCTCAGCTACGTGTGGGGAAGCAGAGGCTCTTTGAAGTGGCCTCTTTTCCGGACTGAACCCCGATGCCTTGATCTGGAGAAGACGCTTGAGGAAAAGCCCGAAGGAGGCCTCCGGCCGCCACCAGCGTCTCGGCCACTTCCTACCTTGGACAATTTCACCCTGGTGATCAATGCTCTCTCCTCGGGGCTCTATTTTAAAAAGATTAACGACTCTGGTTGGAATCTAATTTCCTCTTAAAATTAATGCTGCAAAATGAATGGGCCAGCCGGTCATGTTTCAAAGGGTAAACGGATGGCTGTCCCTGCAGTGGTCGGGGTCACCTCGATGATTCCTGGGTGGCGCACAGCCACGGGGTCACCTAGATGACTCCTGGGTGGCGCACAGCCACGGGGTCACCTAGATGACCCCTGGGTGGCGCACAGCCACAGGTGCCCACCCACAACTGGACCCGTGGGCCAAGAAGCTGCCGGCAGTCATGAGGGTGCCCGGCAGGCAAAGAACTTTGCACTTACCCAGCAAAGTGATTACATCGTACAGCTTTCACTCTGTTTCATTATTTTAAGTTTTAAATGTGAACAAAAATTCTAACTGGACCCCCAGGGCTGAAAAATTAGAGCAGCTCAAGTTCTGTATCTTCAACCGGGAACACATCTACCGTCCAAACAAATGCGTGCAGCTTGGTTCCCAGTCTGGGAGTTGTGGAAGTAACTTGCACACGTTTTCTTAAAGGACAGGTGGTAAACGTGTGCTCATCAAAGTAGACATATGATGTAGGTATAGATACGTAGATGTAGATATATGTGATCAAGTTCACCGTTGACTGCAGTGATTGTTTATAACAGATGACCAGGGTTAGCACACATCCGATGTAAGGGCCAGAGAGTATTTTATTCTTTGCTGTCATCAGCTTCTGTCACAACTTCTCAACCCGGCCACTGTGACATGAGAAAGCAGCCACAGATGATACGTGAATGAATGAATGTGCCTGTGTTCTAATAAAACTTTATTTACAAAAAGACACAGTTGGCTAGATTTAGCCCATTGGCTGTAATTTGCGAAACCCTGACTTAACCAACAAAAGATTTGATTGGGAGGAGGAATATTTTATCACTGTCTTTGTTTAGAATGACTGGCTCTTCTTTTATTATTGTTTTAAAATTCTCTACAGAAAGTGCACCCCCTGGGCACCCCATGGCTCGCCCTTGGCACCCCACTGCTAACAATGGCGTAGGCCCTTGGAGGCAGACTTGATGTCCACTTCTTGGTTGGCCTCAGGATCTGCCACAGGGCTCTGCACATTGACTGTGCGTAGCAATTCTTTGGGACAGACATGGCCTCGGCTGTACCTTAGATTTAAACCAAGACTTATATATTAATCACTTTCATGGAACTTATTCACTGTACTTTTAGGCTTTTTTTTTTTTTTTTTTTTTTTTTTTTTTTTTTTTTTTTTTTTTTTTTTTTTTTTTTTTTTTTTTTTTAGTATACGTTATTGATGATGCTGTTACAGTTGTCCCAATTTTTTTCCCCTTTGCTCCCCTCCTCCCGGTACCTCCCTTCCCTCCCGCAATCCCATCCCCCCTAGTTCATGCCCATGAGTCATGTGTACAAATTCTTTGGCTTCACCCTTTCCTATATTAGTCTTAATTTCCTCCTGTCTATTTTGTACCTACCAATCATGCTTCTTAATCTCTAACAGGCTGCTGCTTCTTTTTTTTTAATGAAATCTAATAGCACACATGATTTTCTTCACACCACTGATGTTTCTCCCAATACTACTCAAAAATGGGTCTGTATGTCTCATGCATATTTCTAATTTATATATTTATTGGTGGCTTTGTCTCTACAAATGGACCGAAAATATCCTTTCTTTCTCTCCTTTGCTTCCACCTCATCTTTTATGAGACCCATGGTCTCCCAACCCAGCTGCTCCTCCTTTCCCTTGAAAACTCAATGGCTTTGGTATTTTTGCTACTGCGTCGCAACTGTTTTATTTCTGTGCCCAACACAGAGTCTTTGGTTTTCTTTTTCTGCCCCGGAGACTCGTTCTCTGAGACCAGATCTTGCCCATCCCTTGTCTCATGATCTCTGCCAACTGTCCCAAAGTCCTTGGCCGTGACTCAGCAGGAGAACAGGTGCCGCTGCGTCCCCTCCTCACCCCCCATGTCCCCATCCTGGGCCAGAGCTCCTTCTCCACAAACAGAGACACCTGTCAGCTTGTTTTGTAAAGTGTCCAGATGACCAGCCCCTTAGCTCTTAGATGCCCCGTTGGCTGAGGTCTGCTACCTTCTTTTCCGTGATGGTTTTCTCTCCCCTGCAATTCCATTTTCACGTGTCTGTGGCTCTTTCAGCATTTGATTTCCTGAGAGACCCCACAGAGTGTCAGTTGGCAGCCGCCCCCGAAGCCAGCAGGGGACTGAACGCCCGTCTCCTTCGTAGCGGGACAGCCCTACCCCCTCGTTCGCCTGGTCTTCGAAGGGAGGCCGCTGAGCCCTGCGGCGTGGAGTGGGTGCGGAAGGTCTAGACTAGCACAGTCAGTGCACCCAGCCTCACCTGGCCTGGCGGGGCTCAGCCTGTGGGCCCTGATGTGATTTGGGGGCCACCGTGTCTGGCTGCATCATTGGTGTGCGCACGAAAGTGCTCAAAGCGCTCTGAAGGGAATGGGCAGGAGCTGCCAGGTCCATTTTCTGTCACTTGTCTCCCCAACGGTGCCCCTTGTTTGACTCCCTGTGCTCCTGGGTGTCAGTCTGGTTTAGGGAAGCGGCCGGTGGGGGCCCCGTGCCAGGCTCCTGGCTTCCCACGTTCTCCCACCCTGCCCACCGTGCTCTCCAGGGTGCTGGAGGGGCCTTCCCCTCCCAGCGGGACTCACTCCCCACCAGGCCCCAGCACGGTAACGGCACCCCTCTGCCTTCCCTGCAGGCGGAGTTACAGCTCGGGGTGCTGGGTGGGGGCACGGGTGCCTTTCTGTGGCTCATGGTCCCATAAAAGAGGCATGAAAAGGGACAGCGTCTGGGCCATGAGCCGTGCAGCGTTCCGTGTGGGGGTGGGGTGTTCCACACGGGGGGTACATGCAGGGGTGAGGTGTTACCTGCAGGGGGGATGGGTTTTCTGAGCAGCAGAAGGCCCTGCCAGGCCTGCCTGTGGGTAGGGCCGCCTGGAGGGAGCCCCACCTGTGCCGACTCTAAAACGACCAAGAGGAATTGCCCCAGCAGGGTCAGGTAGACAAGCATTCCAGGGTGGAGGAGTTGTGGATGAAAATTCAAGTTGGCGTGAGCGGGGTTACCCGCCTTCAGGGGAACAGGCCCCGGGCACGGCGCTACTCGATCTTTTGAACTCCCGCGCTCACGTCCCCTGGCCTCCTCAGTTGCCCGCGTGTCCCCACAAGTTGGCAGGACGGGCGTTTCACAGACTCTGAGCGTGGAGGAAAGGCCCCGAGACCTGTGCCACTTGGCTGAGGGTTTTAGGGCGATGGGGTCCCGGGACAGCCAGCGGAGGGGGCCAGCGCCCATTGGCAGCGTCTGCTCGGGGGCCCCCCGGGCGGTGTACCCCAGCAGTTGGCGTGACTGAGGTCCGGCCACCCTGTCCCTCGGCAGGAGCCGGGCTGCGGAAGGCGTTGCGATGGCGCGTCAGGACGGCTGTGGCGCAGGGGAAACCGTTGTGAGCGAGTTACCCGCCGCTCGCTCGGGCAGTCAGGGTGCAGCCCCCCGGCCGCGGACGGGCCGGGAGATGTGCCGCAACCGAGCAGCTAGTGGGAAGCAGGTCTGGATCCCGCCGGGTCGCCCGGCTCTGAGCGGTGCCCCTGGGGCGGGTCCGCGCGAGCGACCCTGCGGTGGTGACAGGAGAAACGTGATGCCGGGTGTGAAACCCTGCTCCCCTGGGCAGGCGCATCGACGTGAGAGGCGTGGTTGCTCTTTGGTTTTTTCAATGCCCCCCTTATTCCATGGCGCCTGGTTTCCTTGGCTCTCGCAACACTTAGAAGCCAGGCTGGCGGGAGTGCCACTCAGGACCCGATGGAAAAGCGCCCACCTCCTGTGCATCGGGTCTCAGGGGAGCTCAGCACGCGCGCCAGGGCTGGGGACGCGGGAAGCTGATTTCTGGAGCTGTCCCTCCGTGTGGGCCTGTCCCCCCGCCACCCACCTCCCTCCCACCTTCCCACCCTCCCCAGCCTGCTCTGCTCAGCCCTACAGCCTTGCAGGTCTGATTCCAAGATCAAGGCTTGTCCTGGGGATGGGTGGGCCCAGCCCACCCTGCTTTGCGTCTTCCCCTTCCTCACCCACTTACCTTCCTCTTGCAGACACACGTTAGGAAAGGTCTGGAAGGAGGCCTGGGGGGAAGAGGCTGTGAGGTTGGGGCAGGGTTGGGGACATCAGCAGGTCATTATTGGCTGCAGCTGGCAGGGGCGGGGGTCCACCTGGCCCCACTCCCCGTCCTTCCGGAAACTAGTAGGGACGGGTCTCCCCGACACTGTCCACGTCTCGGTGGACGTGCTGCTCACCGGCTCACTTGCCCTGGGCTTCCCGTGCGGGTTCCTCGCCCTTTTCCCTGCGGATTAAATGCCAGCAACCTTGGAAACTCGCTGCAGCCTGATGAGACCCAGTTCCGCAGGACTGTCCCCACCTGGCGGGCCGCGCTGTCCCCCGGCCTCAGTGCCCTGCCCTAAAATAAGAAGTGTGACCATTTCTTGCACAGTTGCTGTCACTCACTCATCGTGGCAGAACCAAATGCATCCACAACGTTACAGCCAGGGACACTTCAAAATGTGATGAAGTGACATCTCTTGGTCCTGCGGAGGCCCACGCCTCCGGGATTGGGGTTTGGACACCCCTGTCCCCCTTTGCCATTCGAGAGCACGTGGTCCCTCCCCGAGTCAGTGTGCACCCCTCCTCCTCCCTTGTCACCTTCCTCTGGTTGGCCGCAGAATGCAGGTCACATCCCTGGTCTCGGGGAGCTGGCTCGTGCCCGGTGTACCTCGCCCTGGCACCTGTGCCTGCGCCCACAGCACTGATGGCCCTGCGCCCCCATGGGCTGGGCGGTCCTGCACCAACGGGGGGCCTCTGAGGCCCCGCAGCATTTTCTACCGAAGGGTTTTGGTTCATTGGGGCTCTTGGAACAGACTCACTTAAGAAAGACGGCATCTTGCTTCTCTTCGGTTGGTGGGGCGGGTGGTCTCAGCCAAGGGTGACCTTCCCGGAGTGGCTTTGGGAGGTCAGCCCGGAAAGAGATTACCGCTGAAGTGACCCCGCGGAGGCCCAGCCCTGCTTCTCTCCCCAAAGAGCCGCGCAGAAGCCCAGGTGGGCGCCCCGGGCCCGGGAACGTGGGCGGCAGGCTGGCCGCGGGAGGGAGGCGGGGGAGTGCCTGGGGGGCACCGCCTGGAACCCCACCTCTCGCCGGCCACCCTCCCTGAGCACAGGAGGCCCCCAGGGCCGTGCGCGCCGGGTGCGTGGCAGCCGTCATGGCTGTGCCTCTGCCGGTGAGAACGCCGGGCACTGAGCGCTTTGAATCTCGGGGAGCCGCTCCGATCCGGCTCGCTCTAGCTCATTAACGGATTTTGTGTTTTTTTTCAAATGCACTTTTATGTAACCTTCTTATCCAGACGTTTGCTGCGGGCTGTGCTGTCAGGGCGAGTAGCGTGTCGGAGAACAGGACGCTGCCTCCAAGGGGTGGGTTCAGTCAAGTGTTCCTAATTACAAGAGGAGCTGAGCAAAGGGCAGTGGAGGCAAACTCAGACTGGCCGAGGAAAAGATATATATATGTCTGTATTTTTGAAATGGGTAGCTGAGACCATTGGAAAATACCTGGCCAAATGAAAAAATATTCAATGCCTCCCGCGTACCTTCAATTAAACGACTGAACTCTAACTAACTTCGCATTAACGGTGACGAACGAACTCAGGTCTTTCTTTTGGGAAGAAGAAAGGAGTGACTTTTCCAAATCGCTGCGTGTGTTTCGGGAGAGTGGCAGAAAATGAGACACACTAGATGGAAAGACTTACCTCGTTCGGTTTGTGCCTTTTTCTTGACAAGAAGGTCCGTCATTTGCCCTATGGTTCCCCCTCCACCTCATCACGCTGTCACCCTGCTCGGTTCCCCCTCCACCTCATCACGCTGTCACCCTGCTCAGACGGTCACCGGGGCTGTAGGTGAGCACAAGTGCTGCTGTCACCACTCTCCGACCTCCCTCCAGCCTCGAAAGGCCCCTTCGGCTCTCGTCTGGCCCCCAAGGGGGTCCCCATGATTGGCACCCTGCACTCGCAGTGCCGTCCTTCTAAGGAGCCCTTGCATCCAGGGGACAGGAAGGCCCCCGGCTCCTCAAAGCCAACGTTTGCGATAACAAGACAGCGCTGTTCACACGAAGGAACTTTCCCGCTCCGGATGACGCTGAAACGTCAGCCTGGGAACCCTAACTCGGTCTCCTCATGCCGTGAGAGGTCACTTCTGTTCCCTGCGACCCAAGAGCGAACGCCCGCTTCCTGTGCCAGAGGGACACAGACTCCAACGCACCCCGCTTGTTCTCAGGAACGTTCGAGGCTGAAGGGAAATGTGAAGACCACCTGGGAGGCTATTTTTTACACAGAAATGTTGGGCGCAGTGATAACGCGGCACCCGTCGGGGAACCCTGCCACCTTTCTCTCACACTGGGTGGGGGGTCTTGAACACTGCAGGACGTTCCCTTGCTGTTTGGGACTTGTCAACGTACGGTTTGGGGACATGTGGCAGTTGTTACCCGACACAAGACCGTGGCGTGCACCTGTCAGATCTAGCGGTGAAGGACGCAGGGTCACGGAGCGGGGCCGGCCTCGGTGCTGGGGTGGTGGCTGGGGTGGTGGCGGGTCAGTGTGGGTGGAGGTGCCCACACCTCCTCCCTCTCCAGCCCAGCAAGCAGATGGCCAGGCACCTCGAGGCTTCGCTATAAAATACCTAGAATTCAAAAACTGGTTTGAAGCCATGTTGAAAGATTTTAAGTATCAAATTGAGTTGGGGCCCTTGAGACTATCATTTTTTGTTTTTAATTAAAACGGGTACTAGCCTTGATTTATTATCTACAAAATTTCTACCTCACCAGCTACCGTGTTGTAGATTTCCAACCTAACCTCTAAGAACTGAGGTTAAGGATCCTGGATATATTTGGGTTTCGCTGTTTTTTTTTTTTGTCTTTTGGAATTACAGCACCCTCTCCGAGTCAAACCAGTAAAAAGTTCAGGCCTACGCAAAGGATAACGGGCCTGATTGGGAAGGCAAATCCACCGAATTCCAAAAGCAATTTAAATTTCACTCACCGTTGAAAGCGCCCCTGTTCCCGAATTCAGAAAACCCTTGGCTCAGTCACGCCCTCCCAGGGGCTGAGGGGGCCGATCTGCTGAATGGGGAACGTGAAGCGAACTAGGAACCTGAGCCGATGCTTCAGCGCGAACGCCTGGTCCACAGCGTGGACGTGGACGGCCTATCCCGGGAGAAAGTCAGCCGGGCGCCAGAAGGGAAGAATCGGTTCTCCCGGTGCCCAGTGAAAGGCCACCCTGGGCTCTGCATGTGCTGCCCTTTTGCAGACACGTCCTCGCTGCACTCCTTTGGAATCCTCTGAAAGTGTCCCTTGTGGCACGTGTCCTGATGTGAATCTTCTGAAAGTGTCCCTTGTGGCACGTGTCCTGATGTTTCCTTATCAATTCTGGTCATCTCCATGGCTCAGGAGTGGACTAGAGCTACCGGATTCTCTATGGTTACAGCATCACGTAGCACCCGGGGCATGGTAGTGCCCCACCGATGTTTCTTAAGCGGAATTGTCCTGACCTCGAACTGACATGACTATACAACTCACTTTCCTTCTAATAACTCTCCCTCTCGTGGACCCCATTCCAGCCCCCTCTGACTTCCGCTCATCGCCACCCTGCACCCCTTTGGGGCAACCCCACGAAGCCTGTTTCGTCTGCCAACCGCACCAAATGAGAGGCGCCATTCATGATGCTGACAGTAGCCCCCCTCAACCTTCCCCCAGGGCTCATGTTTCTGGGGCCCCTCCCTATCCATGGGGATGTTAGCTGGTGTGTCTTCCTCCACAGGTAGGTGGCCAGGACAGAAGCCAGAGGGCAGGTGGGGACCGACGGGGGAGGAGCAAGAACACTCCCTTCTCTGGAGCAACCTGGAAGGAGACCAGGCTCTTTTTAGCAGCCGAGTTGCATTTACTCTAAATCAGAGAGACTCTGGCAGTTGCGTTACTGTAACCTCCAGTGTGAATATGTTGGAAAGTTGAGCGGCTTTCCTTTTAATGATCTTACACGATTCTGTAGACGTGGGCAAAGGCCATCGGGCTGTTGGCCAACAGGGATGTCTTGGTGCCCTTGAGCGGCGTCCGGTGTGGGCCATCGTGTGCGCCAGGCCGATGGACCCCCCAACAAGGACAGGTGAACGGGTGACGGCTAAGGTGGAGGTGGGTCTCCCCTCAGAAGCTCACCGGAACACACCTGCCCGTTGTTCAGAGGTGGAGACACGTCCCACCCCAACGGGCCAGTCGTTGTGTCCTGGAGCCCCTGAGCCTGTGACAAAGGGCGCCTAGGGGCCAGTGTCATTCTGACTAGGCGATACTTGGCCGTGGCAGTTGCTGGCTCTCACCAGTTGTTCAGTGTTTGACCACCGCTTCCCTGAGCAGAGGGGATTTCACCAACGGTGATTTCAGAGAACCGCAGCCAGTCATCTCCCAACGCACAGGGAGGAGACCAACGGACATGCGCGCAGCTGTAGCAAGCACTCAACGTGGACCTGGATGTCCCCACTCTCCCCTTCCATCAGACGTTGTCACCGCCTGGGGACCCCCACCCCGGTCGCAGGGACAAAGGCCCAGGCCAGCCTGAGGAGGCTCTCCCATCTTTCTGGGGTCTGGGCTGCTCCGGGCTAAAGGCCAGAAGGAAAGTGCCCATGAGGCAGGGGCCACCACCTCAGCTTCTGAAGCTTTGTAAGAACTGAAACAAATGGTCGTTCATTGGTGTCTTGCGCCAAACCCGCCTGGAGAAGAGAAACTGTCAGATGTTTCCACTCAACAGCTGCACGGCAAAAATAGTCCCTTAGACACCGGGAGCTTGGTGACGCGAATGCCAGAAGCAGGTCCAGTGTGTCACAGGCGCTGACGGTTTTTGTTCCCGGATTGAGAGTTCTCATTTTTCCCCTAAGTCAGCCTACTAGGAAGCCCCCAGTAGGAGAGGTACGTAAACGGACACTGCGCACAGAATAGGTATTTCTTCCGGGCGTTATGCTGTGGGTTGGACAGGGTGCAATTGTGGGGTCCAGACACAGACTGCCACCGGTGTCCCCTCACCATGCGCCAGGAAGGGTATACCCGTTGTCCCACCGCCAGCATTTGTTCTAATTAGCCAGCATCTTGACTGGAGGGATCGATAAATATTCCAAATACTGTTCCCAATTACCGTGGGCTTGTGATTGAGAAACGGTACCAAAAACAACACAGAAAAGAGTATCGCACTTTGGAAACTACAGCTGCTTGTTTGGTTGACATTATGTTCTTCTGTCCAGCAGCGGCAGTTACGTAATGTTCTGCTCTATCTTCTAAACCTGGAAAGGTGCTGAGGTTGGTTTGGTCTTTCATGATACGTATCATCTGCTCCATTACGTTTAGTGTAGTTTTGTTTTTTTAAACTTTAGTTCACACCAACGAAAGGCAGCATTGCAGTGAAAATTGTGTTGTGAAAAACCCTGCAACAAATAGAGCGTTGACGTTCTTGAAGCCCTTTCTTCCGGCTGAAGTAACGTTTTTTGCAAGGTAAAAATGAAGGGTCTTTGAAGCCCAGCGGCGAATAACCAAGCATCAAAATCATCCTTGTTTAAGCCAATGTCAAAGTCAGAGGGTGAGAAGCCTGGAGCTGGCCGGGTGGCTCTGTTCTCCAAAATACCCAGGGGCCCAAGCTTCTGTCTCTCTCTGCTTCACCAGCACTGCAGTATAGTGGTGTCACTCTAGGGCCTGTATGGCAGTCTAAACTCCAGCCATCACATCTTCGTTCCAGGTGGCAGAGTAGAGAAAGAAAAGAAAAAGGGAGAGAGCATGGCAGAGACTGCCAACAACTGTCATCCAGGGAGGATGCCAGAATCTGACACACACACAGACACAATGAGCGGGGTCTGGTGGCTTTGAGGTGTTCCCTGGATGCAGTAGAAGACGGAGTGAAGAGCAGCACCATTTAGTTTCCTTGTCATGGGTCAGAAGGTACCCAAAACCTGGTTACATCTAATTGCAAGGGGTGTGGGGAAATGAAGATTTTCCAATGGCCATGAGCCCAACTAAAACCAAGGCCCCCGTGACCATGGAACGAGCGCATGCTGGAGAACGACTGCTCGTTGCTTCAGCGAACGCCATCCCTGTGGAGCAGGACAGCTCATATATCCTGTTATTCTCGCATGTTCACTTCTTATTCTGCTCAGAGGTCCATCCCTTCTGAATCGAACCACCTACCATGGAGGTACCAGTAAGTTGAGTCCCCTACGTGGTTTTATCACTTCTTTTACTCGCTCAGGAAGTGTTGACGGGACGCCTGTTGCGTGAGAAGAGCCCTGGTGGGGCCTGGAGAGAGCAGGATGCGCGCACGCAGCCCTGGAGCTCAGAGTCCTGCGCGCCCGGTCCGGAGCCAGCGAACACGCAGGGTGTGAGGCCCGGGAAGCGGGAGCAGGAGGCCTGTCTCAGCGCGGAGGTGGGGGGCGCACAGGAGGTGTTGACAGAGGTTCCAAGGCAGGGAGAGGCGCACCCGTCCCAGGGCTTGAGAGCTGGAGAGAGCACAGGGCTTTTGAAGACCTGAAGGATGTTCAGCATCTCTGGAGTATTGAGCTCAGAGAGGAGAAGGTTGAGGGGGGACCCTGGAGGGAGACGGTGAGGGCCCACACACCGAGGGCCCTCAGCCGTGTTAGACTTCACACCTTCCCCCCCGGCCCTGGGCAGCACGGGAAAGAAGGCTCGCCAGGCAGGCGCACCGTCACCGTCCGCAGCAGCTGCCGTGGGCCACGTGCTCACCGTGCCAGAGTGTATGCAGTGCATCCTCTCATCGGAGATCCACCATCGGCGCTAACGGGCAGCTAATATTTCATTGTTCTCCTGCCACCGGTGAGCAAACGGAAGGCCAGAGTGTTTGGGAAACCTGCTCAAGGTCCTTCAGTTCCCAGCCAAGGCCGGCCCAGAAGCAGCCTCATGCCAAGCCCACCTGATAATCCAGGCTCCGCGGAGCCTGGACCGGACGGTCGAGGCTGGAGGCAAACCATCAGGAGGGAGGACGTACCCAGGCAAGTTTTTAAAAGTACAACCGTCACCTCTCCTGCTCATCGCTTAGGGGGTCCCAGCTCTGGACCTGCGTCTGAGTGCTGGTGCTGTGACCGTTGACCCTCTCCTGGGACCCCCGCTGTTCTTCCTGAGCGAAGGCCGCTTTCCACTGCTGGGCCCTCCAGACCTGTGCCAGGGGCCTGCAGGCCGCAGGTGCCGCCGCCTGGGCCTAGGGGCACGCCTGGCTCTCAAGAGCCTGTGTCGCTGAGCTCGTGTGACCCCGTTACTCTAGGAAGCGGGGGAGAGACCTGGAGAGGGAAGAGGACGCGGCCTAGTAGTGGAACATCTGTAAACCCCCTTTTGCTCCTCTTCCAGATACGTAGTTTTCCTTCGCTTCCCTCAGTATGACTAATGTCCCTGCTGCTGCGGGCCAAGTGAGGGCGATCCTCAGGGTCAGGCGGACCCCGGGTCAGGATGCCCTGAATTTCTCACCGCAGTGGAAACCGCAGCAGGGCAGGCTCGGGGCTCCGTCTGCGTCGACGCTCCGGGGCTCCCGGCCTCCCGTGCCACCATCCCGCCTCCACGGCCCAGCCGCTGTGCAGGCGGCCAGCCGGCCCCAGGCGGCGCTGGTCCGTTGTTACTATTTTTGACGGCAGCCGTGACTGACCCCCCGCCCTGGAATCGGAGCTTGGGGGGTGTTCTCATCCACATCTGGGGCTGCTGCTCGATCCAGCTGTCGGGCCAGTGCTGACGGCATGCTGAAAGCAGCCCGGCCCCGCGGAACAGAAAATCTGACAGCCAGAAATACCCAAGTCATGTATGCGGAGTTGAGGTCATGGGTGTCTTCGCGGGAAAAGCAGCTGGTTTTCCTCATGCATGTTTGTTTGGTTTAAAACCAGGGAAGATCCCCATTGCCACAGGGGCGGATGGGACGGTCTCCCTGAGTTCCCTGCTTCCCACGGAGGGGCACTGTCTGCGCATCTGCCAGGCGCCCGGACCCCTTTGGTCGGCGGACCTGATTATATAAAGTTTAGAATTCTGGGGCATAACTTTTCTGTGTCCCCTGTTTCCCATCACACCACAAATTCCATGGTGGGTGAAGGGGAAGCTTGGGGTTCATCCTGATGGAATCCCATTGCATGTGAAATGCTGCCTTCCTTCGAGATGGAAGCAGGGTGTATTTTAAATCCCTCCTCCGCTCACTGGACCATAAAACCTTCTGAGAGAGAGTGGGGCACCCAGGCACGCCACAGCACAGAACGGGCATCTGCCAGTGCCGGGGCAAAGAGGGCATCAGTGTGGTTTTTCCCACACGCCTAGTGGGACGTGAGGCATCTAGTGACTTCCGTCTTCTGCTTTGCAAATCCTGAACGCCCGCAGCACACCAAAACAACGACGAGAAAACAAGTCCTGGGGTGAGCTCTAGTGAAGAAGCCAGATTTCATCAGCCTTCCAGGGGATCAGCAACGGGCGTTCTGGAGGAATGGGGGAGGGAGGGGGGGAGAGAGACAGACAGACACAGGACGGGAGGGCCCAAGGTCTCCCAGTCGCTGAGGTGGCTCCCACGGGCTAACCCTGCCTGACCCCAGACAGCCTGTCCAAACACAACACCACTTACATTTTGATCGACATTTCCCATATTTCCCAGAACTGTGGACTGTTTACAGAGTCAGGAGAATTTTTGCTTTGACGTGAAATAATCCTGTCCTTTGGGAGCCCCCCAGAAGTTGACCAAGGTTTGAGAAAGTTCCAGAAACCACATTTTTAGTTCACCGCGGGTGCTTTCGTTGGAGGAGCGAAAACAGCAGGGCTAGCAGTTTTCCGGCTTTACTAAATGGGGAAAAAAAAGATTTTTTTTTCCCTTATAAAATCATTTGTGCTGTGAAAATCATGAAACTACTTCAAAAAATTCTTCGTTGTCATCCAAGGCAACCGGACTCAAAATATTACGACCTTTGAAGTTGATTATACATCAGCAATTTATTTCAAGAGCACCTGGGGCTGGAAGTAAATAAGGATCAACGACAAGAGTACCTGAAACTGTTCCGTGAAGGACATCGCTTTTATTAAACACGTCCATGTGTGGCATGTGTTATTAAACACAGCCATGTCTGACAACAGCCGGTGGTTGAGGACCACTCAGTTCCGTCCAGCAGCTCAGCCGCCTGAAAGAGGTTCCCGAAGGTTCCAGCACTCAGGGTGGAAGGGTGGTGTTCAACGTGAACGTGGGCCTGGTCCCTTGGAGGTCTCATGGGCCTCGCGGTCCCCGTCCGCTATGGGAACTGGTGACGGTTCTTCACCCACAATAGATACTATATCCGGTCACGTAACCACATGGCTCCAGCGGGGACCAGGTGAGTCACAGGTGCGTGAGAGACAGCTTCCAAGGCCTAGAGAGCTTGGCTGACAGCTGGTCACGCTGGTGGCATGCTGAATGTCACCCTTTGGGGACTGGCCCTAGGTTTCCAGGCCATGACATGTGTGTAGTGGAAGGAAATTCTTCGAGGACAACCAGGCACGTAGACCCCACAGCGCAGTGTCCTCCCCGGTTCCCCTGTGGTGTGGCGGTGAGGTCAGATGCCAGGTGCGGGCCATGAAGTGACAAACAGGGCAGGGCCAGCGTCCCCCTCACAGGCTCCTGTCAGGTCGCAAGACAGACCCTCAGACAGCGAATCACAAAATAGGGCTCCAGGGCTCTGAGGGCCTCGGGGGTTCCCTCAGGCTCTGAAGTCCCCGCCTGTGCCTTTGACTCTTTATTTCAGATGTCACTTTTCTTCGGGACACTTTATTCACTTTTATGTTTCTCGGTCACAAAACCACATAGTGGTATGAATTATTTCACTCATAGAGGGAAGAGAAAGTGTGTTCACAAATTTAACTGCCCTGTCATGTGGGCACCGGGAGCCACATCATAGAAGGACAGGGGTGTCCCTTCTGAATGGCTTTTGCCCCTTAGAAGGTGTTTGAGGGCCAGGACTCCCTTCGTCTTACTTTTGAATCACTAGAGCCAAACATTCAGATTGGAAGAAGAGAGAGATAAAGAAAAAAAGAGAGAGAGAGAGAGAGAATGCATGGGTCCCAATGACCATAGCTATTCGTGTCTCCTGAGGCCACCAGCAGTGTGACCATTTGCCCACAACCTCACAACCACCTCTTCTCTGCCTTGGCCCTACCACTTGTCTGCAGTTGCCGGTCTCTTAACTAAGAAGGGTAACGCAAGGAGGGACCGTCCTTCATATTGTCCAACACGTCGGACTTGGACCTGGCTGAGATTTCTGCACCTTCTCTGACACAAACCCAAGTGGGCGCCAGTTCTCAGCTCCCAGGCAGCGCCCCTCCTCCGGGTCCCACCTGCCCTAGGTCCCCAAGGCCAATGGAAAGCCAGGTGTGTTATGCATTCCAGCAAGGCAGGGAAACAGGAAGGGGGCAACCGAAACGTGGAGATTAAAAATAGGAGAAATGGGAACTGAGAAGCCTGGGTTTCTCTTTCTTTTCTGGTTCACCCCGTTGTCGCGTTTTCCCGGCGAGCTGCTGCCGTTCGAGCTGCCTCCAGCCGTCATCGGCGGTCTGGGGGAACACGAGCCCTGTGGGTGCCTCCACGTGGAACCCCGACCCCATCCTCAGAGCGTGTTAATAGTTCCCAGCACCCTTGGGGACAGCCGCCGCAGGCTTGGCCCCGAGAGGCTAACACAGTGCCCTCCGCCTCCCTGGCCTCCGAGTGCCAACGCCACAAAGGGACGAACAGCTGCAGCACCCCGAGGGCCAGCAGGCCGCCCACCCGGCGTCCGCACGGGTACGGGTCAGCCCAGAGGGGAGGGCTTGCGGAATGAGCAAGGACAGCTGGCGTGCTGGCCCAGGTCAGGGCTCCAGGCCCGGCGCCCGTGACCCCACGTCGCTTGCTAGGAACTGCACAGCCACCCCCAGGGGTAGAGCCCACAGGCCTTGCGTGCGTGGCGATCGCTAAGATCGGCTGCCGGAGGCCCCCTGACCAGGCTTTGCGTCCAATGCCTTAACCACAGGGATGGAAGCTCCGTGCGCATCACAGGCCCGGAGCCCTGCGAGGGGGACCCAGCAGGGGCAGTGGGATGTGCCCAGGCTGCCTCCATGCCACGCCCGCTCTGCCAGTAGCAGGCGAGCACAGGCAAATACCCTCCCCCAGCGTGGCCGCCTGCCTCTCTGCGCAGGATGCGGCCAAGTCGTGGTGGCAGCCGTGAGAGGTCTCTGGTGGCCCCGTCCCCGTCCCCGCCAGTGCAAGGGCGGACTGCGCAATGGCCGACGCCCCAGGACGGGCATCTGACGCTACTCGCTGAGGTTGTAATATGCTTAGGAGAGGTGGCTCCTCTCCTCCTCCTGTGACCCAGAATGCCTTGTTCATCGTTCTTGTCTGAAACCACATCTCGCATGCGCGCGGAGCCAAAAGCAGGAGGTGGGCTCCTGAACTCAACGGATGCCAAAATGCAAGATATTCCTTTATCTCTTCCTTTCTTCTCCCTGCAGAAGAGGGTGGCGCTCCGGGAAAAGCCATGAGCCAACTGGAGCCCCAGGCCCAGGGTTACTGACTGGTGCCAGGTTCTGTCCAGGGGAAGCGTTAGGTGCCAACCACATCACGTTGCTTTGAAGTTTCGCCCGCTGGCTTTCTGTTTAGTGTTTCAGTGCATGTCCATGGTGTGGGAGAGCTTCCCCCCACATAGTGGCTACTGTCTTGATTTTATTAAACACGTTGGATGCATTCTCTCTAACCCCCCCCACCAGCTTTTCTCAGAAAATACACAGAAGGCACGTTGGATAAAATGGTGCCTAAGAAAAGCTCCTGCAACTCGTAGGGTTGTGGAATAAAACAGTGGTTCCTCAGTTGCCTTTGTATTTCAGGTAAACAAGTGTTATTATTTTTTTTTCACGTTCGGGTGAACTGGGAATAATGAAACGTTGCACGGGGCTACCTAGGTATGTTACACTGTCGTTTGCGCGTACCTGAAAGGCAAATTTAACTGGGTGTCCTCATTTTTAGTCCAGAGTGGCGACCCAGCCCAAGCGGGCTCCTTCAACCCCTGGGCCTCCGAGCATGGAGAGTGGAACACGTTCTAGGTGGCGACTGTGCACCGAGACAGCTGCCTCACTTCTGTGTTGCTGACCACACCAGGTGCCCAGAAAGGGCCGAGTCAGCGCAGCTAGAATTGCCCAGCCGTCATGAGGTCACGGGGGACGGTCACTGGTGAGCGCAGCAAGAATCCAGAGACTGTCCCCACCCCAGTTCCCCACGAGCACAGGCCATTTCCACGCAACTGCAGGGACGATGAATTTTAGCACGGGTGGGAAGGCACCGAAGAATGACCCGGGAGCCTTGAGCGTGGGGAAGGGTGACTGTGTTTGCACGTGTGACGCTGAGAGTCGAGGCCAGGAGAGCCTGCCCCTGGCCAGCCGGTGTCAGTGGGTGTCTCCCCGCTTGGTTCCAGCGTCACCGTTTTCTGGGCGGGAGGACTGAGGAGCAGGAAGCCAGTCTAGGACTCACGGCCTTCCTTTCAGGATGCCAGCGCCCATGTCAACAGAGGGGCCGGCCCGAAACTTGAAAACGTTCCTACGTTCAGCTCCCAGGATCTAAATGAGGGTGGCGACCCCCCCTTCACAGGGCCGTGCGAGAGGAAAGTCTGCGAGTCACGCAAGGTGTCCAGCTAGAGCTCCGGCCTTCACCTCGGAAGTGGCCCAGCCGTCACCCGTGGACGCCGGGACACCGTATGGGACCTGGTGGCCTCGCTTTGGGTGCACGTCCTCCTTAGCGTCAACAGCAACGGAAGGACTTTCTTGAGCAACCGCCGGGGGCACTTTCTGTGCTCGCGAAAAATGCCTTTGATGCTCGTGCCCGCAGAGCACCTGGTGGGGAACGGAGAAGGACGATCTTTAGAAGCCATTCGGCCTGCGCGTCACGCGTCTTTCTGCGCCTGTTTCCCGGTTCAGCTCCCCCGGAACCGTAAACATTTGTAGGAAGACGGGCCCTCTTGCTGTCCATCTGCCCCAGCTGCTCACCCCCACCAAAGGCAGCAGCTTTCAGGAAAAGAAAGTCTCTGGTTTCCTTTTAAATTGCTGATAAAAGGGAGAAGGAAAAAAAAAAAAAGATGACCCTTGAGCAGAATCACCTCTGCACGAAGCATTTCTCAGGCTTCTCCCTGAAAATTAGCGCTTCTTTACCTCAGGCCGGAGCCCTGTGGTCAGAGCACAGGTTGGTAGAATTAGCGGTTTTCTAAGGGAGAGAAATCACCGAAGACGTTGTCCCCTGCGTGAGGGGGCGGGAAGATCGGCCCCTGTTGGGGGGCCTGGGGCATGGCGGGCCGAAAGCCCACTGGGACACCCCGTGTGATCCCAGTTTCCCCCCACGCGGCTTCCTCCCAGCCGGTCTCTGCAAGGCACACGCCCCCCAGGTCTGGGAATTCCGAGGGGATCTGATGTTTTCCATCTCGGTTCCAGGGTGCGTTTGTGGGTTTTGAACGTTTGATTAAAAGGCAAATTCCAGCTGGGATCCCAACTATTTCTCTCCGTGTGCCAACATCAATCCCCTTTTGATTGCAGTTTCCCAACCCGTCCTCGCTTTGAAAACACAAAAACAACCCGTCCTTTATTTCCCCTTCCCCTCCAGCACAGTCACCCGCTTCTTTTCGTAAGCGTCTCCTTTTGGGGGTTGATTACCCCTTGTCTCCAACACATCTCCCAGGCACCACGTTCCCCGATGTCCCCAGTCACCAGAGGAATGGGGTCTCGGGTCCCCTTCTCCACTCTGTCTCTACAAAGTTGATGTCAGCGGTGACCCCTCCTGTCGGCGGTAGAAAGGAAACCAAGCCCCTCGCATCTTGAGCTGGGCCTAGACCTGCACCTGGGAGGCAGGAGGGCGGCGTGAGGCAGTGACCCAGGGCCACCTGGGCCCAGGTGTCAGCTCCATCCTCTGGAGACCTGTGAGCTCATCGGTTTCCCCATCTGTAAAATGGGGCAAGTGGAACCTACCTCACTGGGTTGTTTGGAGTATAAAGAATTTGGTATCAGTACTTAGCACAGTTCTTGCTGCGTGGGTAGTGCTGTGAAAATGTTGCTGTTGTTATTGGAAAGGTGAGGCCTGCTGGGGGTGCCGGAAGGGCGGGGCGTAGATAACTTTGTACACGTGAATGAGAAAGGAATGCGTGAACGCAATTAAAATGTATGTCCCATGGGCATTTCTCGAGCACTTAGTCTCCGCCAGGTAACTGCAAGGGCACAAGGCTCCAGGGACACCGAATGTGCCCTCAGGTAGCATCATCCCAGGGGAAGGCTGTGGGCAAGGGGACAGAGGCCACCGGGGCCCGAGTCCGAGTCCAGCTCCATCGGTAGGTAGGGACTGGGCAAGTGAGTTTTCTCACTCATGGAATGGGGACAGTATCACCTGGTCAGGTTGTTATGAGAAGTAACGTACAGAGCGTGTAGGTAGCAAGAACCAATATGTATTCTAGCAGTAAACTTTTGGATATTCTATGCAGAAATATGTTTATTGATACTTCACCAAGGGCAAAGGAAATAGAAGAACAAATCAACACATGGGACTATATCAAATTGAAAAGTTTCTGTTCAGCTAAAGAAAATATCAGCAAAATTCAAAGGGAACCAACTGTATGGGAAAACATAATTGCCAATGATACCTCAGATGAGGGTCTGATCTCCAAAATATACAAAGAACTCATGCGACTCAACATCAGGGAGACAGACAGCCCAATTTAAAAATGGGCGAAGGACCTGAACAGACAACTCACTGAGGAAGATATACAAAGGGCCCAGAGGCATATGAAAGAATGCTCAACATCACTAGTCATCAGAGAGATGCAAATTAAAACCACAATAAGATACCACCTCACACCTGTCAGAATGGCAATCATCAGCAAATCAACAAACAGCAAGTGTTGGTGAGGATGCGGGGCAAAGGGAACCCTTGTGCACTGTTGGTGGGAATGCAGGCTGGTGCAGCCACTATGGAAAACAGTATGGGGTTTCCTTAAAAAAACTAAAAATGGAACTGCCTTTTGATCCAGCAATTCTACTACTTGGACTATACCCAAAGAATCCTGAAACACCAATTCATAAGAACCTATGCACACCTATGTTCATAGCAGCACTAATTACAATAGCCAAGTGCTGGAAACAGCCTAAGTGCCCATCAGTGGATGATTGGATCCAAAAACTTTGGTACATTTACACAATGGAATTCTATATAGCAGAAAGAAAGAAGGACTCCTACCCTTTGCAACAACGTGGATGGAACTGGAGAGTATTATGCTTAGTGAAATAAGCCAGTTAGTGAAGGACAAATACCATATGATCTCACCCATTACAGGACAATAATGAACAAAACTAACAACAAGCAAAACAGAACCAGATACATGAATACAGTGAATAGGCCTTCAGTGGGCAGGGGAAGGGGGTTGGGGGGAGGGAGGAGGAAGAGGCAAGGAAGGGGAGCAGTTTAGACAAGAACCTAGTATAAAGGAACCATGGACATGGACAACAAGTGGGATTGACTTTGGGGGGAATGGGTGGGTGGGGAGGGGGACAGAGGGGAGCAAAAAGGGGATGGATGTAATACAACAACAATAAAATTTTTAAAAATACTACATCCCTGATATTGCACTGGGAGTCAGTGAAAAATCTGCGTACCATTTTAAGAAATCTACCTTATGGTAAAACTTGGGACACTTCAAATTCAGTGGGAATTTGCACTAAATCGGAGGTTCACATCCAGTGTTACTCTGACTTTTCTCTCAGGTCAGCTTTGTGAAGACTCAGTATTTTGAAACAACTCACACATACACCCATAGTTTTAAAAAGTGTAATTATTTAGTTTATCCAGTTACCACTTCCAAGGCACGTCTTAGCTCCTGTCAGCTGTCAGGGTTGTCTGTCTTGTTGCTATATAAGTTGCCCTTTATAATTCGGTTCAAAATCACAGCTCAGACTGTGGCTACACACTAGGTGTTCTCACGCCCTGCAAATCCAGAATCCACTGTGGTCAGAGCATTTTATTTCTCTCTCCCCTCCCTTTCTCCCTCTCCCGAGAGAGCCCCAAGGCATGACGATCGCCAGGAATGCTCGGCCGGAGCTCAAGCTGCTGTTGGAACATGCTCTCCTCTTATTTCATGCTATCTGAATCTGTGACGGTTGCAGTTTTCCACGTTCTGATACGGGCTCCACAGATGCCCCTCGGGGTATTTCCATCCTCCAGCCATTAGTTCACTTTCTTTGCTTATTCATTTCCAGTTGCTTCACGGACTGCGCCAAGGCATCCGTGACTCATGACTCAGTGCTATTTCAAGAATCCCCAGCATTTTCCATGTGCTGACTCACCTAACCGTGTTCTGCGTTCACCTGTTGGGAGCGTGGCTGTGGCGCAGCCCATGGGACATGGCAGGGTCCAGAAAGCCCCTCCAGCTGATCTGCAGCTGCGAAGTTGTGATCGGAACAAAGCCCTTTGCCTGGTTTTCTTTTGACACTTTTCCACCCTTGAGAAGAAGAGAGGGCTAGTCTTAATCATCTTTGAATCACAGTGATGACAGTGAACTGGGGGGAGCAATAAAACTGTGCTCAACAAATATTTATTAAATGATGGGTTATGAGGAATGTTAGAGCCTCTTCGTTTGCAGTCTATGCGTTGTCATGCTTGGAAGTGTGGGAAAACTGTTAGAAAGAGAAAAGCTTAGGTCAATATCTAAGGATGTACAGAAGGGCCTAAATTCTTGGGGCTACCTAGAAAAGTGGGCATGACCAGAGGCACAGGGATGCCATGAAGAGTTAAAGCAGTTACATGACTGCCTAGCGTTCCATTATCAGGAGGGCCTATTGATGATCATCTCTGAAGTCTGTCTTTCCTGTACCCATCCCTTGCTTCTTTTTGCTTTTCCATTCAACCCAAGTCTTCTGTTCTTTCCAACCTCTTTCAGCCCCATGACATCAGTTCTGTAAAATAAGTGTGCATGTTGTGTCAGGCATCTCCAACCCCAGCCCGGGACCTGATGATTCACCAGAAAGACTCACAGAATTCAGCATGCAGTCAGTCGTACTCCTGGGGACAACTTGTGATAGGGAAAGGTTACAGAGAAAACTCAGCCAAGGGCGAACACACAGTGAGGACAGGAGGACCCTGGGCACAAGCTTCCAAGAATCCACTCTCCCGGTGAGTCTCAGGACAGGCTTAACAACCCCAGCGTCAAACTGTTGCAGCACACGTGACATGCCGTCCATGCAGAAGCTCATCAGCCCCCTGGGATTCACCGAGTGGGCTGTGTAAGCACTGTCCTCAGGACACACCACGACCCCAGAGTCTCGAAAGGAAAGCAGGGGCTCAGCCCAATTCATGTGGCGTGTGCCAAGTTCAGGAATAGAAAATGCCCTTATCACTTACAGGTAGAAACACCACTGAAATTCAGGACTCTGGACGTCAGTGACCAGCCCAGCTCGCAAGGTCTGCTGTGTCGCCTCTCCTCCGCACACGTACGTTCATCAAGCTCATCCCCTTTCCCCCTTGTGGGATGTGTCACCCTCCCAACACCAGCCCCTGAATGGCTGGATTTCCATTCCAACCTTAACACGAAGGACACCTCCTAGGATACCTCCCTGACCACCCTAGTGGAAGTATCCCCGCTGTTACTCTTTGTTACGTTTTAAAATATTTTCTGAATTTCTGCATGAGTGAGCGTGTTGTCGAGATGAAGCTGCCAATCACCAGCTGCCCGTAGCGGTGGCCTCTGAATCATCCAAATAGTTTCCACAGAGGGATGGTCAAGCTTAATGCAACATTTGATGCAGATTCGTTGTTTCACTTGCTCAGTCACTTTGAATGTGACGGCCACACGGTACATGTGCTCACTCAACAGTGTCTACCACCCCCGCTGACTAGTACAGTGAAGTCGTCACTGTTCGCACATGTGCGTTCCAGTCCACTCTCCTTGGTTGCCGGATTACATTGATGTTGCGTGAACCATTCTCATTATGTTAACAATGGTGGAACTTTTCCAGACAGACCTCGCCTGGGTCTGGGTTTCTTCCCACCGAGCAATGCCCTGTGATGCCAGCTGGAAAAGTTCTGCAGCTCAACTCAACTCTGTGGTCCTGGACACAGCACCAGAGCCCGCACGTTCAGGGTTCAGTCCCCCAAAACTGCCCTTTACTCGGGATGCCATCGCAAATAAGCATCCCCAACTTCTGTCTGACTTGGCTACAACTCAGAGATTCCTATCAACACCTGTCCTCCACGTTCAATTATTTGCTAGAACATCGCACAGAACTCAGGAGAACACTTAACGGTTGCCCATTGGTTAAAGGCTACATCAAGGATACAGATGAACGGCCAGATGGAGAAATTCACAGGGTGAGATATGGAAGGACCCCAAGAGCAGGTGCTCCTGTCACCGTGGAGTTTCAGTGTGTCACACTCCTGGCACGTGGATGTGTTCACCCACCTGGAAGCCTCGGTGGGAAGGAGATGACTCTGTCTCACCTCTGAGATTTGCACCCCGGGAAAGAATCAGCACTCTCCCCAGGGACCGCGGAGAAGAGGCGTAGTGTTCAAATGGAAAACAAGCCACTCCACCAAACCATATTTTACCATTAAAATCTTTACTTCTGTTTTTATTATCATATGAATTAACCAATTACCGATCTCATCCCCTCTATAACAAGCTTAATAATTACATCGAAACATTCAACAACGATAAGTGTCCATTTGCATCTAAGCCAACATCATAAAGCCAAGCTCACATTTATAAAATCTATTCCTTTTTAAAGAATTAACTACAAGATGTCTTTCCTTAACTCTATTATTTTCAAATAAATATCCAAGACTGGTTTTCATAAAAATGTATACTTCATGAAGTTTTGCCTACGGTTGCATCTAGTTTTCATGGTTTTGAGACAGGCAGCTTGGTGTGTAAGTAACTTTATTCTGGAAAAAAACTTAGATACTATAAATAGATAATATCTGTTGTCAACAATAGCACACTAATAAATATTAAAATCTAGTTGTCATGTAAGATTAATGAGTGATTATTTAGGATTGAACACATGTTAAAACCATTCGATCACAAAGTAGCCCATTAAAATAGTGATGATATGAAACCAGATATAATCCAGAAGCAGTTAAAACATGGAACTATTCAATCTGTCCATCATCTTAAAAATTATTATTCAATATTCATAATTCAAAATTCTCATGTTTTATGCAAAAATCAGCAAGTTGGTAGATCCTGTGTGAAAAAACAGTCTCATGTGCTATCCAGGTGTCTTCCTTAAAATTACTTCCCAGAATTTTTAAAAATACATTATTCTAGAAAAGCAATGACCAATGTAAGAAATGTAGTGACTGGTAGGCAGTTTCCCCCTACTGGCATTATTATTTCTATTGAACGTACGGAGCTATTTATGAACGATTATAATTTCTCCAGAAGCACAGTGATATGCAGTTGTAAGAGAGAATAAAAAATAATCACAGTAGCTAAGTTTTTCCGCATGGATTATGTGTCCAACATACTAAAAGACTTTATTATTTTACTTAATCATCACCACCATTCTTTCCATTTTAAAAATGAAGAAACTGGAGCTGGGAAGGTTGGGTAATAACCCATTTCACACTGTCACAGACAAACACTTGAGCAAGGAGGGTTGACAGATCTGCTTACCCACCCAGTCTTTCTGGCCCATTCTCCACCGACACAAGCTGTGGGCCAACCTGCCTTAGAAATTAGCATGAGGATGTTTTTAAGTCATTCGTGGATTCATTTTTTGTCATTTCCTCAATGATTTGTCTGTTTCTAAGCATCAAGGCAATGTCAAAAGTAGAAGGAAACTGAGAGCTGGGAACCCGTAATCCCATCCAGGGTCGGAATATCTTTCCTGTTCTTGCCCCTTCTTGAACTTGGAAAGCCTGGCTTGGGGTTAAGTACATGTTTTGCTAAACTAGGGTGAGCTAGGTTTTTCCATCTGTATCCTTCTTAGTGTTGTGTTACAATACTGATTCCTGGTTTTGCCTGCCTCTCTGAGCCTTCCATGTCCTACAGCCACGTCTTTGTGCCCTTGTTCTTAAGAGCCATTGCGTTTGGTGAACATTAAAACCATTGCTTTGGATCCGAGGGCACAGGGTGGTGAAAGGAATTAAAGGGGTTTATTCAATCTTGTCTGTTTCAGTGAAGATGACTTCCAGGGCCTGCCGTCAATACATTCACATCCTAAGACGTTCATTGTGTGGGTGGGTCCTGGGTCCGTTTGGTGGCTCACAGATGTCAGCAATGACCTAGGCTCTTTCCATTTTTCTGCACGCCATCCCCAGGTTGCAAAACGCACGCAGCTGTTGCGGAGATACTTGCAGACACAGCAACATCTGGCTGAGAAGAGTCCCCCAGATGACTTCCCCTGAAGTTCCAGTCTGTGGTCACTGATCATGGCCTGGCTGTAAGGAGGCTGATAAATCGAATAATGCCTGACATGGTCAGACACGCTCAGGGAGGAGAGCCCCGTGCGCACAGGGGACTGCGGAGAGAGCACACAGCTGAGTTTAGACAACCGATTCAGCTTTCCGTTCAGACAGCTGCCCCAGAAACGAGAGCTCCAGAAGCATTTCGATTTTATGGGCCACTTCTGAGGCAAATAGGGAAAAGCTGGGGTGGGACCTAGAGAAGGCATACGTTCATTTATCTCTAAATAAGCAGTCTCAAAGACTTTGAATTAAGAGAGTGATTCAACTAAAAAGGACCCCCTTGTCAGACAGAGCATGTGAAAATATTCCTCCTATTTGGTTAAACCAGTTGGCATTAACGACTTGCTTTTACGACCAGTAAGGCCTGTTTGCATCACTGTCTGGTGTTACTGAGTCTGGAACTCCAGGAAGAAGCCCAAGTAAGGTCACCTTACTTACCCTCCTGCGGGCCAGTGGTTGTCTGTTGGGAGTTTAACTTGACATAGATGAATATGTCAGCAGTGTTGTTGGGTTTTTCCCAATCAAATAACGTTCAGGAATCTCAAAAGAAAAAAACAAAAAACCCTCAGGCAATGCTGAAAACACAGCTTAGGACATCTTCATGTGAACCAGACCTTCCTTTGACCTTCACAGGGCGGAGGAGATAAGCCATCAGCGGCCAGGAGACAGTGACTCATTTCTGAATCAGCAAGAATGGTTTTCACATAAGTCTATGAAAATCTTTGTGCTCTAGGAGCCTTGAATCCTGGAAAAATGATGCTCTGTTTAATTCTAAAAACCCTTCAAAGAACAGGACCACACTCGTAGCCTGAGGGGTACTAGTTCCATCAGAAAAGGAGAGAAGAGTTACCACTTTGTGCCAGAACTCTGTAGCTGCCACGCCAGGCAAAAATATTTGTCTGAACCCCCACGCCCTCTTGGAACTAGGTGGGGCTCTCTCTTGAAACAGCTTTGAAAATGCAAGTTGACCAGAAATCTAAATGGAACCATTAAGTCTTTCTGTTTATCTAATCCATCTCATTTAAGCACGTATGTACGTATGTACCTATACGTAAATATATAGATACAGCGTGAGGTCTATTTAGAACACGTTGTTTATAAAATGTATAACACCCCGAAGTCTAGGAAGTGCACAAACATACGAGTTCATTACATTTTTGCAATGCCAGCCCGTCCTTTGAAGTGGCCGTGGTTTTTGGAGATAAACAGCTGAGTTATCTTCGGTTCACCATCCAGCGTCTGCCGACCTCAGGGATGAAACAGGATGTCTTTCTGTGTTGGTGAGCAATTCTCCTGAGGCCACCTGATTATTATTATTATTATTATCGGTAGTCCTTAGTCTATTAGCACACGTTGCGATGCATCCCACCCTGGGAAGCTTTCAGCTGTGGGACGAACCTCTCCCCGCCCTTGTTTGGGTAAGACCAGGTAGTCCAGAACCCGCAGCAGGAATCCCTCAGGAAAGAAGGGAGGAAGCGAGACTTTTGACATTTGTGGGATGACAGAGTGTCAATAAACCATCTGAAAATGACCAGAGGCGTTCTACCAACCCCTCCCTCCCCGAAAGTTATCTAGGAAACCCCAACGTTTTAAATGCAACACAAGACCCCTCTTCCCCTCTTGCTTGAAACAAAAAGCCCGCCCCCCCCCCCTCCTATTTAAATAACAGCTATCAAAGATTTAACGATTACGCCACTGGACGCAGTTCAAACAACACGGCAGGAAAGAATGCGCAGCTGTCAGGGAGCCGACCCCCTCAGACGTGCCCCAGACAAATCGCTGTCCATCGCCGGCTGGCTTCAATTAACAGCAGACTCCAGGCTGGGTGCGCTCCCCCCTTTCCCTGGGAACTTTAAACAAAGCGATTTGCTAGGTTCTGGCTTCTATAGTATCTACTCCGGCGTAAGCGGAGGATGTTCATGGCAATAACTTGAGCCGGAGTTCAAAGCAGACTGAGGCGTCTGAAAGGTACCTGGAGATGCTTATCTGGGCCCTGGGCGCAGACGGAGCAGGGCGCGCGTTCCTTCGGGCGCAGTCTCCCGGGGAGGGAGGCTGCCCCGAGGTTCTGCGAGGTCCCTGTCTGCTTCTCGGGACATTTTTCTCCTGCGGTTAATGAAAGAATATTTCGGGTGGCAAGCAGCCACACTCAGGCGAGAATTTTTTGAGCTTCCTTTAACAGAAGGCTTCCTTCCACGGCTGCCCTCCGCGCTGCTCAGGGGGCTGCAAACTACTACAGGGGGTGGGGGGTGGTGAGCTCAGCGCCCTTGCGGCGGGGCCCTGGCTGCCCCCTGGGCGTGTCTGGGACCTCTACGTGAACAAGGCTGATGCCCAGAGGTGACACTTCCCCTGAGACCATGGCCCATGCTGAGAAGGCCCGCAGAGGCAGGGGGTTCAAGGTCCCAGTAAGAAGGAACCAGCCTCTTCTTTGCGGTGCACTTGCCAGCATAGTTGTCGGGGCACCAGTCAGATGTGGGGAGAAAGCAGCATTAGAACCGGTGCCCCCCACCTGCCGTGAACAACCTGAACCACTCGGTATCCCACGTTCGTGATGAGGAACCCCACTCAGAGTCGGACCATACTGACGGCTAAGTATGAGGTCTGACGTCGGATCGCCTTGGATCCAAGCTAGGCCCCGCCGCTTGTCACGCGTGTGATCTGCGTCAACTACGTCACCTTCCTGAGCCTTGGCCTCCTCGTCGGTAAAGCAGGAGCCTGGTAGCAGCCGCCTCCCCTGGCCGATATGAGCACAGAAGCTCTTTGCACTTGGGGAGGCTGACTGTGTGTTAGCAATTGTAGAAAGAGGCCCTTCCTGGTCATGCGTGGGCGCGGCCGTGCCTGCACCTTCCCTCAGCTGTCCCCGCCTCCTTCCTCACGACCAATTTTTAGGGCCAGGTTTATTTGTTTTTTTTTTTGTTTTTTTTTAAGATTTTATTTTATTATTTTTAGAAAGAGGGAAAGGGAGAGAGGCAGAGAGGGAGAAAGACATCAATGTATGGCTGCCTTTCACCTGCTTCCAGCCACAGGCCTGACTGGAGACCTGGTTTGCAACCTGGTTATGTGCCCTGGGTGGGGAATCGAACCTGCGACCTTTGGGTTCACAGGCCGGCGCCTTAACCACTGTGGTACCAGCCAGGGCCAAATAACCTGTCTTGTACCTTGAAGGACGCACTCCCTTTCCAAACACGGTATCTCAATCACTTGTATCGGAATATCCCTTCCCTCCAGGAGCCGCCCCGAGATTTCTGTGTTCAGCTTATCAATGTTTTAGAGGGTGTTTCCCTAACCTTTTTCAATGACAATTTCAAGTTTCAAACATACAAAACATTGGAAGGATTGCACGGAACACACTCAGGCTCAGGGCCTGGATCCCGCAGTCGATGGTTTGCTGTATTGGCTTCCCCGTGTATCGGTGGAACTGTGTGTCCACCTTATTTCTGTCGCCTTCTGAAGCCAGCGGCAGACGTCAGTGGGCTTCATCCAGAAACATTGCCCCATGCGTGTTGTAGCTCAATGTTTGTTTATGTAATTTTTGGTAAACAATGTCCGCAGCGAGGTGCAGAAATCTGACGCACACGAGTCCCCTGGTTTTGACAAATGTCCTCAGGTACCTAATACAGCCGTTACCATCAAGATGCAGAACAAGACCTGCTGCCCAAAGATGGTCACATCCCTTCCCAGCCAAGCCCTGCTCGTGCACTCAGACGCTGGTTCCTTTTAACTGGCCAGGAAATGGTAATTTCCCGAAGGAACGTAATCGGGGTTCACATCAACCACTGCCGCAGGCATTGGGAGACTCCCCAGGGTCCGGAATTCTCCGAAATGGGAACCTCACACTTCTGTCCCTTCACAGTTGGCTCCTCCTGCCCTTTCTGAACCCACATGTTCTTTCCTCCCTGGGCCAGTGGTTCACCCACCTTCCAGCGATCCCTCAGGCTGCTTCCACAAGTACCAGGAAGTCAGTTCCGGTGCCCCGTGCTTCCCCTGTTTGTGTCTTACAGCTGCCGTGAGGCGATTGCGGTTGCCTTTGACTGCGGACGTGCCCTTGTCTGGGGCACCCCCTGCGCCCGCACAGAGGTCTCGGCCGGCCAGCTGGAGGCTTCTGCGCTCTCAGCAGGCTTCTCGGCAACCCTGGCCCTGCTCGTGGGATGGGGGGCTGTGGCACGATGGGGGCATCTGCGGACCCTGTACCGTGCCGCTAGCCCTGCAGCACACACTTCTGACTCAGCTGACGGTGTGTGTCGCAGGGCACCATGCCGTGCCATGACCTTTCGCCACATAAGCCGCTGCGTTCCATGGCAGCCAGTGAGCTCTTGATGGGTTTTTCTGCTACGGGAATCTGCCCAAGGAAAGGGGGAGTCAGAAAAGAAAATCCATAGGGAGGGTGCCCCCCCAATCGACGAGGAGAGCTGGCGGAGAAACCCTCACGTGGGGGTGCGGGGAGCATCTGTCCCTGAGGTGTCCTTGGGCAAAAGTATGAGAAAGCAGGAAGGACGTCTCTGCGACTTGCCTCCCAAGGACCTGGGCCTCGTCCATCAGCAGAGACAGAGACTGGAACACGGAAGGTGTCCCGCGAAGCAAGGCGTGCTCAGCACACGCGAGCTCCTTCGGGGAACATGTGTTGCGCGGGCTGATCCCACCTGCTGCCCACAGGCGTCAGTGACTGGGGTCCCCGTCGGGGTTTCCAGAGCAGAGGCCTGGATAACAGCAACGATAAAAACAGTTGTGCGCTGTTCTTGGTCGTTCTTGGCGCTGAGCACAGCCGTCAGCCTCCTCGCAGGAAGCAGATGGCCCGCCACCGACCTGTGGTGACGGAGGAGAAGGTAGTGAAAGTATTACTTACCCACGTGTATGTTAGGGGAACTCTCAAGGGACAGTGGAGCGCCCGGGAGAGCGAGCTCTGGATCTGAAGTCGCAGAGACCAGGCTGTGTTCTCCAATCTGCTGAGAGCTGGAGTGGCAGGAGCTTAGCCGCACAGCCCAGGCCCTGGGCGATGGGCAGGACGGCGAGGGCAGCGCCGTTGGGCCATGCAGTCCTGCCGCACAGCGGTCAGCCTGGGGCACTGGCGGGGCAGGTAGCTGGGACACGGCTGTGAGGCAGGAGAATACACCGCCCTGTCAGGGCCCCCTCCTGTCCGTCCCAGGCTGCAGACAGGCCCCTGGGAGACCCTGAGAAAGCGGCTGCACGATCCGTCCAAAAGTGACAAGGGACCATGAGACCAGCAACCCATATGTCATTGGGCAGGTCCACTTCTGCCTGAGACCAGCAGAAAGATCCCCTCTGTGGTTCTGAGTGCTTCATTCAGGAAACCCCGATGTTTTCAGGAAGAGTCTGGAAGAGCCCAGAGGGATCTTTGCGTGAGTCCGTGCACCTGAGGGGACCACAGAGCTTATTCCAACTAAGATCACGTTCCCAGGTCCTGGGGTCGAGACTTCAGCACGTCTTTCTGCGGGGCGTGATTCACGCAAAAAGCAATGAGCACGGGGGCCTCAGCAAGTGTGTCTGGACTTGGCAGCGTCCCTCGAGGGTGACTCCAGAAGACCCACCTTTCCATACTTGTCCCAGTGGCAGCCCCACTGAGGACAGACTGAGTGGCAGCCTCTGTGCCGTCCCGACAATAGGAGGGATCTCGGAGCAGAAAGGCCGCTGGGGCTGGGGCCCCTCCCGGCTGACATCTGCCCACTCCGGCGGGACAGACCCACCTGGGGCTACGGCCACCCGTCCTTCAGGCAGGGGCGGCTAGGCTTCCCATGGGCGCTCTCGTGGCCCCTCTGCCCCAAGGCACTGGGGGCCTTTCCCACCTCTTTCCTCCACTGCTCAGATACCTTCCACACGTTGTACCCCCGAGGGGCTGCGTTATTTCCTTCCACTGATTGGTTGCACAGGCCTGGTCCGGGGGGGGGGGGGGTCTGACCTGTGCGAGGCACCCGACCCCACAGGCCACGTGAGCAAGTGGGAGAGGCGGGGAGGCCAGGGGTCAGCTGCGGGCAGCGCCGCGCTGGTTCAGGGAAGCTGGGATACGCCCCTGCTCCTGGGCAGGAGATGCCCTCCGCTGGGAACCCCGTTTCTCACAGAGAAACGGCCGAGAAGCGAGCCTAGTGATGGAGCCTGTTCCCGCGCATCGGGGAAGGCGGGAAGCAGGAAGATGGTGGCGCAGGACCCCCGTGCCGCCCGTGCTGCGACCCACCAGGCGGTGTCACCGCCCGGGCGGAGGAAAGGCAGTGGGGCTTGGGCCCTGTCAGCCTCCTCCGCCACCCAGGCGGCCCATCCTGAGCTGATTTAGGGACCCTCATTAATGTGGCCTCCAGGCCCTCTAAACCCTTTACGGGGCAATTGATTCAAGCTACCGCTCCCAAGACTCGTAACTCGGAGCTCGGGTTTTATGTGCTTCCCCGACTCCCCACGTGCGCTGCGTGATCCGGCCAAGCGGCGCTGTGGCCTGGAGGGAGCCGCACTGGAGGAGACGGAGCGGCTCCGACAGGCGCCCCTGACCAGCTGTCCCTGAAGCCAGTGTCACCAGGGCCCAGGGCGTACGTGCCCCCTAGGGCGCAGCTGGACTGCGGGGTGATTGTTACCTCCAGGGCACGTGCTGTTGCCACTGCTGCTTTCAGGTCCCACTCGGGAAGAAGCTCACTTGTTGGGAGAAGGTGGCTGCCTCCCTCTTTGACCATGAAGGGTTCAGTGGCATCGACTCCCCACTGGGCATTGTGACGCTGCATCCACCTGCCGACTCCCTACGTGACTTAAATGTGATCACCGTTTTATCTGGACTTCTACTCAGTGACCTGTGATGACAATATGTACAGGTGACCCTCGGGTTATTGCAAAGGAGAAATTACATAGCATACAGGGTGGGGCAAAAGCGGGTGTACGGGTGTGCGGCTGGAAAATGGTATAATAATGACAAACCATGGAAAATGGTATAATAACAACAAACAATGGAAAACGGTATACACAAGAACACGCTCCAGGTTTCGTGTACTCGCAACTGGAGACCTGCGTGAGCTGGTCCTGCATAGAAACCACAGAGCTTGACACCCCACCAAAGCAGGGGGCGCAGAGGCTGCAGAGCGGGCCCCCACTGAGTGTCCCTGTCCCCCAGGTCCTGGGACCTGGTCAGGGAGGGCCCGTTTTCTCTGAGGGCCAGACAGTATTTCTCCATGTAAAGAGCATTTCCCATTTGGTAAGCCACACGGACGGTGGTCACCATTCCTCGCCTCTGCCATGGTATCGTGTGGGCACCACAGACGTGACTTGAATGAATGGCCATGATCGTGTTCCAATAAAACTCGACCAAACAGGCAGCAGGCCCAACTGGTCCTTGGCCCCTGGTCTGACAACCGCTGACCTGGAAGAAAACGTTGTAGACGATGCTACAGATGACACGTCTAGCAGCTAACCCTCCATCTGCCCTTTAACAGGTTCACTTCCGCCTTTCCTCTCCGTGGGATTAACTGCCCCTCCTGACAGAGCCGGGCACACATCGCAGCGCCACGTCCTGGTCTGCAAGGCCCCGGAGGTCGATGGCTGTGCCGTTTGTTGCGTCTTTTCTCAACATTTTGAAAGCCAACTTCGACGCTGCTCATCTCCCCAGAGGACGACAAGTTCAGTGACAGGGCGGAAACTGAAGTGGAAGGAATTCACTTCCACTCCTCAGCTCCTCAACTGGGGCTGATTCTGTCCCTGGAGACATTTGACAGCAACCAGAGACTTTCTGGGGTGTCATGACAGGAGGGGGTGCTCCTTGCATCCAGTGGGTGAGACCAGAGGTGCTGTTAAACATCCTGCAGTGCCCAGGACAGCCTCCCACAGAAGAGAACGGTCCAGTCTGAATTATCAGTAGCCCGGAGGTGGACGTACCTTGAACTGATAAAAATAAAGCATTTAATAGGCTATTGGTGCAAGTCAGGTGGACAGCACTTCATAGTTTATAGAATGCCACTCAGCCTGTCCATTCCCCCAGAGGAGCATGGGAGACTCAAATGTGATCATGAACGGCAAGGCAGCCTGGAATAAATCATTACGCTTGGGCAACAGTTGTCTCTCCTGTCAGCTAACCCACCCTGTAGTGCCAACACCATGTAGGCTAATTCTAGAACATTCTTCAGTTGATCCCCCCTAAGCCCCCCTTCAGTTGAAGCCCTTCCCCCATCACCAGCCTCTCAGCAGGAATAGGAGTGCCCTTGGCCACCTTTCAAATGCGGGGGAGCTGGGGAGCCACACCCCAGTCTGCTTGTCTGCAGGCCAGGTGATCCAATTCCCTTAGTATCTCTGCTGGGCCCCTGTGAAGCCTTTCATTACGGTAGTTTTTACGGAGATTCCCCTGTGGGATTTCTCCTGGTTTGTGACGTCCCCGCCATGACAGTCAGTCTTCACATGAAAGGGCCCCGCTGACACCTTGACTTGGGACTTGGTCTCCGGAGCTGGGAGACAGCGCTCCTCCGCTTGTGGTCTTTGGTGGCTAGAGCCTCTGTGAGAGACCTTCTGCAGTCACTTCTGCCACTGGCCACTAGCTAGAGTCCAGGGCCACCCCAGAACCTCCTGCTAAGGACTGCTCACTGCCATTGCTTTGTGTGATAGGTGTCATCCATGGTCCCCCTCAGCTCACCCAAGGGGCTGCCTGAACCATGCTGTTGGCCTTCTGCACCTGCTGGCCCATGGCCTTGTGTGACCACAAGCACCGTACCACCTACACAGCAGCTGGGAGAGTGCCCAGGGGCCCTCAGCCATGGAGAGGTGGCAGCTGTGGACAGACACCCCAGCTCCTTGTCCCCGCCTGGGTCACTTGGAGTTGGCTTCCACACAATTTTTCAGAAGGTCCCCAGAGCCCAGCTTTGCCCATCACAGAACCTGCTAACGAAGGCAGCTCGTCTTAGCTTCCCACACTCCACCTTTTCCCGTCTCCATGACCGCACAGCCACGGATGTTTTACCCGTGTAACTTGCCACCGCCTGGGTGACCCTGGGTCCATCACTGGAAATTAACTCGAGGAATGTTTTCCTGTATGCTGTTTCATGCTTATTTTTTTCTTAACTGAGATGAAATTCACAAACGTAAAATCGACCACTCTACGAGGAGACATTTCAGTGGCATTTATATTTGGAACCCTCTCATCACCGTTTGTATCTGGTTCCAAAGCACGGTGATCATCCCGAAAGGACACTCTGTGTCCATGAAGCTTTCTTCCCCGTACCCTCTCTTCCAGCCCCTGGTCTCTGGACCACGAACCTGCGCTCTGTTTCCGTGGAGTCACCTACCCCGGGGCATTTCATGTGGATGGAATCGTAGCGTGTGCCCTTTTCGCCTGGCTTCTTTCAGTTAGCGTGATGTTTCTGAGGCCCATCCCTGTTCAGTACGCACATAATCAGTACTTCATTCCTTTTCATTGGCCGGATAGTATTCCATTGTCTGTATATCGCACAATTCGTTTATCCTTTCCTCTGCTGATCAGCAGTTGGGCTGTTTCCACCCTCTTGCGAATAGTGCTGCTAAGAACATGCATTTACATGCGTTTGTTGGAATACCTGCTTTCAGCTCTGTTGATATATACGTAAGAGTGGAATGACTGAGTCAGGTGGTATTTATAACTTTTTTCAGACACACCAAAGCAGCTGCACCATTTTACATCCCCACCAGCGATGGGTGAACGTTATGATCTCACTTTTCTCATGATACCAATCTCCGCAAGTCGGGTTATTTTATAAAGGATGCTCCTGGGGCACAAGGGTCTAAAATCACTCACCACTCTCAGTTGGTCAAATGTCAGAACTTGATGCCACGTCTTTGAAAGTTTCATTCCTTTCCATTGACCTCACTTCTCAGGTCTTCGGCTCCTTCCGTCGGGGAGGAAAACCACCGACCTACGAGGTGTAAGTGTGTCCAGGTACTGAGTAAGAATTATGGGGAACCTCCAGCTCAGGGTGCCAGGCACTTCACCGACACGGACACAAATACATGCTGACCCTCCAAACCCAGCACCTAGAATGGTACCCAGGCCGCAGGCAAGGCTCAGAAACAGGTTTTGAATGAATGAGTCTTGTGCATTTTTTATGAGGACTTTTTGTGTCTCTGGTAGCTGGGAGTCCCATGCTGCCTTTTCTGTCACATGTTCTTTTGCCAGGACAGCAATGTCAGAAGAATAAGGGGCGGGGTGGGCCAGGTGTGACGTGACTCCCACCGGGGTAGGCAGCCCCCTGTCCCACCATGCAAGGCTGTGACTGCCCATCTGCCAGCATCCTGCCTCAAGTTGATAACAGAGCCTTCCTCATCAAACTACCAGTTTCTAATGATTACCTGTAAATAGGTTGGTCACTGGCGTATTTTGACCTGTTCTCGGTGTGTTTATGGACCAGTCTTCATCTGTCAGGACTTCGATGTTCCCGTGCCATTCAGAGGTACCAACTGCGAATAAGGGGCATGTTTTGTAGTTAATAGGAATCCTCCCAGATCAATAAGGTCAACGCGTGATACTATCACCTGAGCAGAGTCGTAAACCTGAAAGAAATAATAACAACACTGAGGCTACTGAAGAGCTGGAACTGAAAATAGATGATAGCGTTCTGCCCCCAGGTTTTCACGGCGTTCGAAACAAAGGGTTTTGAAACAGAGCAGATTGGCATTTCTCCGGCTTCTCAAGTTCAGCGGCTGCGGGTGGGACACCTGGTTCAGCTACACAGAACTCGAATTTCAGAATCCGAGTCCGGCTCTTGTTACTGGAAAGGTAACGGAGGGCGGGGGGTGGCCTGACCCCCTCAGGAAAAGCGGTGTCCCCCTCCCCGCCAGGAAGAGAGCGCGCCTCAAAAACAGAACAGAAAACAGCAGCAGAGGACGGGCGTGGACAGGAAATCGGGGCTCGTGAAGATGAGCGGCTTCTGGTCCCGGAGTTAGTTCACAGAACTAAGGTCCGTGCGGTGGTGGAAAGCACCCCCACTGTCAGCAGATCAGACCCCAGCCCCCTGTTCGGGACACTGAGTCACCACCGAACCCACGGAAGGGCTTCTGGTTGGCTGCCCTGCCCCCTCCTCCGGCTGCGGGAGACTCGCTCTCGCTTTAGTTCCCTGAAGTTCATAGAAATAGTGTGAGCAGCCCGTTAAAAGAGACCCTAACGTGGGGTCCAGTGGCCTCCTGTGGTCGGTCCCTCAGGAAGCTGGGGTGCAGGTTGGCCCACACGGAGCCAGGCAGCTTCAAGTTGAATTGAAGAGCCCCCTCCTGGTGCATGTGGAGGGCAGGAGGGGTTGCGTGTGTGTGCGTGTGTGCGTGTGCGCACGTGTGTGTGGGGGGGGGGGGAACCACAGCAACCATCCCTGCCTCCCAGCAGGCCCCACAGCTACCATCAAGCGTCCACTCGGTGCCGGGCCTTGCTGGGGAGTAGGATGGACACACATCGGTGAACAGGGCCAAGCCCGTGTTGTCATGGAAGTCACCCCGTCGGGGACAACAGATGAAAAGGGCCATGAAGGGCTGTCATGACCAGAAGTGCTGTGAAGAAGGCGGGGAGGGCGTGAGAGGGAGCTGGTCCAGGTGGTGGGTGTAGAGAAACCCTGAGGAAGGGGCAAACCCTGCGGCATTTAAGGGAGACTTCAGGGGGATCAGTGCATGCCAGGGCCCTAGGGCAGCGAGGGTTTGTCTGAGAAAATGGAGACTGGCCAAGGGATGAGCCCCCCAGGAGGAATGGACCCGAGGGGTCAGGGGGTGGAAGCCCGGTGTGAGGCCCTGGAGCGCAGGGCCTCCCAACCTCAGTGGTCCTGATATTTGGGGCTAGAAGGTTCTTTGTCATTGCAGACAGGTGGGCCAGAGTCCTGTGCACAGCAGGATTTTTAGTAGCATCCCTGGCCTCTACCCACCAGGTGCCGTTAGAGCCCCAAGGCTGTGGCAACCCAAGATGCTTCCAGACATTGCCAGGTGCCCCTGGGTGGCAGCCATGGTGTAGGTCACGACAAGGGGGGGTCATGGCAATGACCCTGGCTTTATGGGAAGCTTTTAAGCAGAGTGTGGCAAAATAATTTGCATTTGAAAGGAAGCCAGAATGACAGCAGAGGCCAGTGGGGTTCAGGAAAGAGAAGTAGCTTGGGCTTCCCCAGAAGACCTGGCCTCTTCATGTGGCATAAAGTGACCCTTCTCTGCCATCCAGCACCAACTCCAAGGTTCTCGGGTCACAGGAAGGGTGGCAGCTTCTTGGGTGGCTGAGGCTCGGTGGTCTCCGGGCTGTGGGCTGGCCCACATATAATCAGGGAGCTGTGTACCCACTGAACCTTGGGCACATGTCCCCTCGCTGGCTCTGACTGTCCACAGCCACGAGGGGACCAAGTGTCAGGACCCCTAGAAACCAACCAGAAAGCAAACTTTCCTGTTGGAGGGGCGCTCTGGTCCCTTTGCGGTCCTTGGTGGGGACAGGCAGGTGCCATCCCCGTGCTGGTCCGTGAGCCCCCGAGGTCAGTGCTGCGCCCTCGCAGTCACGCACCTCCCTTGCGCAGCGCAGACTCCCCAGAAATAGCTGCTGCAGACAGGGCCGCGCTGACCCCGAGCCCTTCGCTGACTCACCCTCCTTGGCGTCGCTCTCTCCTTAGTGCTCCCCGGGGGTTCGTCCCTGGGCTGACATCCCAAGTCTAGACGCCTTCCAGGGAGCCCGCTCACTCCCAGAGCGGCACCAACCCTTCCACCCGGTGACTCACACGCTTCCGTTCCCGGTCCCGTCTCTCTGGGGCTGCGGGCCTCTGCCGCTGCCTCTCGCTGGGCCCCCCACGAAGGGACCCTCTCTCCTGGGCCTGTCTCCCCTACCCAGTCCAGCTCCTTTACTGCCGCAGCCGTGTGAGATCCAGCCTGGGAGCCCCAGCCAACCTTGACTTGTTCTTGACATCCAGTATCTCCCGTGAGTACCTCTGATGGAAAGCACCTTCCTGTTCCAAGATTCCTCAAGGTCCACGACTGACATGAGGCTCGTGTTGGGAGGGAGGAGCAGGGCCATTTCAGCAGAACTAGACGCCACAGAACAATTGGACGAACGGAAATAAAAGGGTACACGTTTCCATAGAAGTTTTATGCCTCAGATCTAGAATGATGTGGGAGAGGGTTGGGCGAGAAAAAAATTAAAATTAAATTAAGTTTCATCAGTGTCATGGCAGATTATTCCAGATGGCATAGCCTGGTAGAAAGTGCAGAGACGTCACCCCAAACCCACGTAAGGGTAACGAACAGTGGTTGGGGATGTAGGATCCCTATACTTTCCCAAGCCTTCGCTCTGGAAAATAGACTTAGACTAAAACAAGCTTATGAAAATAGCTTTTAAAAAAAGGATTATAAATCGTGACGGTTATGCTTCTTGATTTAACTCATTAAATAATGAGACCTCTTGCGAAGAGGAACGACTGATTTCTCTGGCAGTGATGGGCGTGCACAGTATTTGATACACTGGCCACAACTGCGAGGTGACTCGAAAATATCTGTGGTTTCTACTGGCGAGAAGGTCATCAGAACGTGTGATGCTATTGTCATTGGCTGTCTGTATTCACAATTACAGAAGGTGCTACATTTAAGTGGAAGGTTAGGAAGAATAAAGGTGAATTTAGTCCAACCCAGTTCACCAAGGTCCTAAGCATGGACGAACCCCTGAGGTGCGGGAAGACGAGTTTGTCTAGAATCGGTACTAGAGAAGCTTTCTTTTGAGAAGCTATCGTTAGAGAAACACCAGTAAATGTCCAGGTGGCTCTTTAATTCTCAACATAGCCAGTGCGGACCCCTGAAGGCGGGCAGGGATTGACACCACAGCCGTTGGGACGTGGAAGGGGCAGGGCTGGGGAACCACACCCCATCTTCCTCCCCCGTGCCTGTTTGGTTCGCGTAGAGTGAAGGTGGACCTGGACGGTGACACCGGGTCATCGTAAGCTTAACCAGGTGGTGACTCTAGTTTCAACTTCCGCACCCAATGTGGCTTCATCACTTGAGCAGGTGAACACAAATCCTGGCACCTGGCATGTAGCCGCTGATCTGGCACATGCTTTTACCTTGAAATCTGTTAGCGAAGAACAGCAGAAACAGCGCTTTCAGCTGGGAAGGCCGACAGGACCGCTGCACTGCCTTCCCTCAGGGCCCACCCGCTGTCCGGCCCAGTTTCATAATGCAGCTTGTAGGGGCCTCGGCTTCCTCTCTTTTCTACCACATGCATCCTGGTCCTCAGCGTTGATGCTGTCATGCTGGTTGGACCTAGTGAGCAAGAAGTAGCAACTGCTCTAGATGTATGGGTACGATTTCGGTGTCAGTGGGTGGGAAACCAAGGCAACAGAAGTTCTCAGTGAACTCCTGGGGGTCCAGTGGCGTGGAGCCCATTGAGGCATCTTCTCAGGTCGAGGCTAGTTGTCGCCTGCGGCCCCTCCCGCAAGCACAGGAGCAGCACAGTGTCTGGCGGGGCCTGTCCGGGCTCTGGAGTGACTTCCGGAGGTGCTGCTCCAGCCCGGTCCCCACGCGAGCCCGGCGCTGCTCATTCCGAGAGGACCCGGGAGCAGGAGAAGCCGGGCGCAGGTGCAGGCTGCCCCCAGCTCTTCTGTCACCAGCGTATGGCACAGCTGGGCCCGCGGGGGCTGTTCGGAGCATTTCGCACAGCCCTTTGAACAACAGCTCCTGGCCCGCCATTACCAGAGAACAACCGCGTAGCCGTGGGCCACCAGGTGGCTGTGTGCCCTGAGCTGTCCTTCATGCGTCGATGCTTCCCGACCCACCAAGCTGTACAGTTGGTCTTGTACGGCAGGAGCTGTCATCAAACAGAAGTGATGCATACATGGTCAGGCCTGGACAGGCCTGAAGACACGAGCCAGTGTCACCAAGAAGTGGCCCACATGCCGCGGTCTCCACCCCTGCCACCTCCCTTCCCTGCCCCGGCCTGCGCCCAGGGCCTCGTGAGGAATTCCCCGCCCTTGGCCGGCAGGAGGAGAGGACTCGGGCATAGTGTACAAGCACTGGGTGAAGGGGGACAGTCGCAGTGACGCAGCCTCTGTCTAGGACATGGCTGACGATCAGGAGTGAAGGGCAGGCCTCCCGGTGGGCCTGCGGACCTGCCTTGGAAGAAGTGGCCGGGCGGCAACTACTCACTGGCCCCCGCCTCATGGCGCCTCACACGGGACCACATCTGATCAAGTGCTCAGGCCACTGCAAGTGAAGGGTGGCAGCCAGCCTGTGCTCACGAAATGCAGGGGATCTCCACCGTGTTCCCCGCCGTCCTGAAGCCACTGGCCGGCAGAGTGGTAAACTGGTAAACTGGGTTGGGACAAAACTCAGCCATAAGACTCAGCCACAAGACTCAGTCCCAAGACTCAGCCACAGCACCGCTAGCGCCCAGTGCCCCACCGGGCGGGGCCCGCCTCTCCAGAAGGCTGAGTACACCGCTTCTCCCCTATCGGGATTCGTGGGTCCGGGAACCAGGGGGTGGAAATGGGAGCTGCAGCCCCAGTGACCCACGAGCAACACTTGTCCTTCCTGGTCATGCCCTTCCCCTTTGCCGCCCTGGCAGCCTGAGTGCCAGCGGACAAGGGCTCTCACCAGGGGACACAGATGAACTGGAAGGTCAGCTGGTCCGGACTCCGTGTGTCCCTGAACATGGAGGCAAGGATCGGGGTGCTGTGCTGGCTGGGGTGGTTGGCCCCGGCCGCAAGGCAGCATGGGACCGCCACCACCCAACGTCGGTCAGGAGAAGCACGCCTGGGAGACAGGAGATGCCGTCAGTGCCTCCTGGTGTCCCAACCCTGAGACGTGACCTGCTCCTCTGCGGAGGAGGCTGGTGCATCTTGGGTTGTCAGCGTGTCAGGCAGAGTCACGACCTCGCTGCCGGCTTCATCTGGAGAGTAATCACTGTTTAAGGAAATGGGTCCAGTGCCAAGTTGTCAAGGGGTGAACTGGTGATGGCCGATTTCATGGGTCAACATGACTGGGCCATAGGATGGCTAGATACGTGGTCAAGCGTGATTCTGGCACGTCTGTGAAGGTGTTTCTAGACGATTTAACATCGACACTGACAGTCTGAGCAACAGAGCTGGGTGTGGGCAGGGCCTCCACACCCTCCTATGGGGAATCCTGATAATATCAATATAGTTACCGAAAGAGTGTCTTTAAAAACGGTAAGTTGAGGCGGTTATGCTTCATTGCCTCCTTAAGTAACAAGACCAAGGTGAACGAACAAGTTTAAGGAATGAGGAAGAGACAGAGTATTTTGATACATTTTCCAGCCCCTGTAATGTGCTTTGAAAATATGTGTGATTTCCACCAGTGAGGAAATCATGTCCTCCTACCACGACCATTTGTTCCTTAGAGACGTACTTGAAGAAAACGCCACATTTAAGGTAGAGGACGGTAGAAGGAAAGGTGTGTCTTTGTCCCAACCCAGTTCACCAAGTTCCCCTCTGGGTCCTCACAGGTCAAGGAAAGAACCTCTCGGATGAAGAAGTCTACGCTTCTACCCCCTGTGGATCATCCACTCTTCAGGAACTACCTGGAAAGGGGCAGGGGAAAGGCAGGCTCATCGATTCCCAGGGTAACCAGACACCTAAATGACATTGTGTGTGAAGAGGACCAGGACCCAGAAGTGGCCCTTGGTTGAAAAAGAGAGCATCCAGTCTCTCTTTCTGTGATTTACTGAACTTGGGGACAAAGATTGGATCTTGTCCTCAGGCTAATTCTAGGCCCTCTGGGCCCCCAGCCTGCGGAGCTGGCTTATAAAACACTCAGTAATTCTTTGCTGGATTGATGATGATGGATGAATCAAGGAACCTACCAAATATCACTCGACATGGCTCAAGGAGTGCTGGGCCCACACAAGCAGTTCTGTTATCTATTTTTCTCCTGCTTCCTCCTCCTCCTCTGGTCTGGTCTTCATCGCTGGTTTTTCTGGGGAAGAAAACGAGGCTGCATCCCATAGGAACTCTGCAGCCTCTGGTTCATGGATCTTTTTCTAAATATACTCGGAGAGCAGGACTGACTGCTCATCAGATAAGGGAAGGTTTCACTGTTTTCAACAACCATATTTGGTGTTGATGAATCTACACATTAATTGTAATGCATGCCCTGGGGAGAACTGGAAACTAGAAAAAGAGGACCAAACACATATCTAATCCTATAACCCAAATATACCTACTATTAACATTTTAGCACATTTGCTTCAAGACAATGTTAGCTTTGGCATAGTTCTTTTTTTCTGGTGGGGATTTTAGTCAAGGAAAAGGGAAAGGGGATTTTACATGGGTGTGATGATTCTGGCATATGCTATCTTGTTTCCCTGTCCCATCACTTACTTTAATAGCTTTTTATTACATACACATAAAGTATACCTATGTGTGTATAAATATATACACACATACGAGTGTGTGTATAGCTGTATATAATGCTTTTATTTATCCATATCTTTTAATGGCCACAAAATTGTTCATGAATTAAAATGACCTCAAACGCTGAGACCATTTTTGTGTTTCTGTATTCTCCTGCACTTTGGTCTTGAGATTCTTCACTTCATTAACAACTTTCAAAAGACTTTACTTACTTCAGTTATTTCAGTTATGTCTGTGAGAGAGAGAGAGAGAGAGAGAGAGAGAGAGAGAGAGGGAACTTTCTGCTTGTCTTCAGCAGAGAGTTAGTCCAAATCTTTGGATCACCTTCTTCTCTATTTCGGGAAGTAAAAGTCTGGAATCTATTTTTTCAAAAGTGTGTCTTTGTAAATTATTATTTTGAAAAGAGATCCAGGAATGTAATATGTTTAATTTCAGTGTTTTCGAACTTACTTCCCTCCAAATTTCTTTTGTTTTCGTGAAGCAGCCCATGGCACCAATGTTCTATGGCATCTCAGCTTACAAAAGGCTTCGATTTCACAAAGCTCTTCGTAGGAACTTCACCTTTAAGTTCAAAGTGGGGCCGAACAAGGAGCCATTGTATTCACGCTTATGCAAAGTGAAGCTGCCGGAGAAGCTCTGCTTGATGGTTGTGTGGTGACTCATCCCACTTCATGTAACAGTTGTCATTTCTTCGCCACTTTCTTTTTCAAAAAATTATTTCCACTTTCATTGTCATTGGAATCACACACACAGGACATGGATTGGTCAAGGGGTCATGTTGGGACAGGCGTGTAATAATTTGCACATATGTTTTATTTTGAAATAGATATAAATTCACAGGAAGTTGCAAAAATAAGACATAACTTGCAAGGGTGCCCTTCAACTAGCATCCCCCAAGGCTGCCATCTTAAGCAACCCAAGTACCGGGTCAGGCCCAGAAGTTCGTGGTGGTACAACACTATAAAATGGCCTGCAAACCTGGTTCAGCTTGCACTATCTTTCACATGCTTCTGCGTGTGTGTGTGTGTGTGTGTCATTCTTTGCGACTTTATTTACGTATAGAGTTATGCAAATACCCACCCAAGCAAGACTCAGAACTGCCCTCGCACCATGAACGAGCTTCCTGCCGCTACCCTTTTATATCTTCGCTCCATCGACTCTTGCCCCGGCATCTGCCCTTGCTCTCTCTAATTTTACCCTCTCAAAATGCCACATAAATGGACTCAAACACCATGTAGCCTTCTGAGGTTTCCTTTCTTTACTGAGCTTCATGGCCGTGAAGGAGCCATCTAGTAATAAGGTTTCTGCTTGACTCAACATCCTTTCCACCATCTCCTTGGAAAATGCCATTCTTTCCTTTCGTTTTTTAACATAATGAGAAACTAAGACATAGAGGAGACAGGAAACAGTCTAAAATCATGAATAAAGTTAATGACAGCTTTCTTGACATTCTAGTTCAGTTACTGACTAGATAGACTTTGTTCCTCTGGACCACCCTTGCTTCTTTCTGACCAGTTTGGAACAACAAAGGTCAGCCGATGGTCAATGGTTAATAAACGCAATCCAAATATTTAATCAGAAATGTGTCATATGAAAACCAAATGCTTGACTTTGCTTGCCACAACTAGTGCATTATTCTACTGGTAAGAATCATGGAGTGGATAACTTAGAAATTGAAAGAATGAGCTGAATAGGATTTCTAAACTCTCAGCTCGAGAATCGATTACTTCAAAAACAAGAGGTGAATACACTGACTGTGTCTACCAGTGCCACTTCCTGGTTTTCTTCTTGATCTTTGGGGTTTGCCTGAGGTCATCACATTTTGAGTAAAAAGAGTAAGAATTCAGCAACTTTCTGCTTTGGCAGGGGATGTTCCTGGAGGAGGTGAGAGGATTCCCTCAAGTCCAAGTGCGGGCATTAACAATTCCAGAATCACTCTTGATGAATCTTTGAAAAGAAAGTACTGAGTAGGGACAACCGATCATATTCCTGTAGTCATGTTTTCTCAAGTGACCACCCCCCCACACAGGGCCCCGGTGCCGGTGAAGGAAGCCTTCCTCCCCAGGCTTTCCCTGGGCCCAGAAGGCCACCCTAGGACCAGGAGGCCCTTGTAAGCATTACTCAAGGGCTGCTAGTCTGTACCAAGAGGAGAGACACTTGGAATGGGTGGAGTTTAGGAGCGAGAAGGGAAGGGCATCATTGTATTGTCCCTTAGTGATTGATGTTCCTAACCAAGCACCCTCCTGGAGTTCCACCATTTGAGAAAGTATGAACCTTTCTTCTCGCTATAACACAAGTAGCAGAGTAGTTTGAACCCAGGAAACCACAGCTGGCCTGTTAGAAAGATGAATCTCTCAGGCACGGTCTCTCCCAAACCACCTTCCGAAAGGCTGTGGCCAGGGTTGGCTGGGCAGGGGGCAAAGGGAAAAAATTGGGACAACTGTAACAGCATAATCAATGAAATATACTAAAAAAAATTAGTGATCTCATCTATAGATACCAGAGTCATTCTTGCATTTGGGGAATTCACATAATTGATTCATATCTGGAGTACCAGTCTAACTCTTGTTGAGTCCTTTCCTTCTGCTGTTTCTGTATCATCACTGGATTTTTAAAATTTTGATCCAAAGGAGATGTATCGTGTAAGGTACTTCTATCAGTTTTGAACATCGGAAACATTACAGTGGCTAAGAACACATCTGGACATTGGAAAGTGCAGTCGAAGCAGAGGCCGTTTGAAGACCTCACCCTTCTCCCGTTGGTGCTCAGGGTGGATTTTCCTGTCAAGGGAGGGAGACCCGCTCAACTTTCCTAAGCGGGCAGAGTCCTTAGCTCCCCGGAAAGGAAGGCTGAGCCCCACCAATCTGCAGTTTGGGGAACTGAGACACTTCAAGATGTGGAAAATTTAAGTCGCAAAAAATAGACCAAAAATGCTGGATATTGAAGATAATGTGCCCCTGGCAAAAAGCAACAGCCTGCTTCTAGGAAAAGAGATTAAACAAGCCTTATTTTCAAACATAATAATGCTTGATATATCGGGCATCAAATACCTCTTAACAAAGAACATTTGTGTGAGTTAGCCGCAAAGGCCCCGGTTGCGCAGTAAATTTTCCTCCAAGTAAGAAACTTGTTGGTATAAAAAAACGAGAAGGGAATTCACAGCTCTTTCCTCACACTGTCGTGTCAGGGCCGCCCACCCACCTCCCTTTGGGGGTCCTGCACCCTTCACATGCACAATAGATCAAAGAGCTAGAAAACGGAAAGCTGACAATCTAGGGATCGTTTTATAACGCAAGGGGAAAAATCATTTTGCTGTTTCCATCACATATGGAAAAGTGATTAATTATATTGGGAGGGGAAGGCTACAGTATTCAAAGAAACCGTATTAAGTGCATATATTAGTTCTCCCTTTGCACCTGGTATAAAGGCCGAAGCGCTTTGTGACAACGCGTGGGAGGGAAGTTGCATGCGGAATGAGCGTTTTCGAGAATCTGTTTTGAAGTTTATAATTTGGAGACTTTTATCTAATTCTCCATGGTGACGACGTCTCTATGGGTAAATTCACATTGTTGTTATTTACACTAACTGGACTTCAGAAAGACCACAAGACAAAACACCAAGTGCTGCCCCAAAACACCATCAACAATGAGTCTATTTTGCAAAATCCCCACCCATCCAACAATGCAATCGTTTCTGTCGACTTTTTCCTTGGGGTATGCCTTCCAAAGATGAGGTTGCCCTGACTTGCAGAGACAATAAACAGTCTTGAGAGATTAAGATAAATGACTGCAGGCTTCTTTTAATTTTCTGCGCACCCTTGGTGAGAATAAAAGAATCACTGTCCTTAAATAACTGTACAGTTACATCATCGATCAACTATGTCGCTAGTGGATTAGAACTCAAGGCGAGACATGGTGTGGGAAAGGAATTGTTTTTGGGTTAAACCCCCTCAACAATTAAAGACTGCAGACAAAGCGCCCTCTCTCTCACCCCCTGCACCATGCCACCCACTCCCCCCACCCCTCCCGACCTGGGAAAAGACCAGCCAGTTTGGTTGAGGGAACATGACGGAGCTCTGGGTGTCTGTCTCGCTCAGGTTCATCATGAAAGTATTTTGAGTTGTGGGTTGGAAGTGGTTTGGGAGAAAGTGTTTTCAGGCCTTACAAATGTTGACTATTTTGAGAAAAACCACACTGAATTGAAAATTCATTCAAGCGGCATTTTTTTCCTCCTGCTATTTCACGATGAGTTTCGGTTCTGTGCTGAGGTACCTGCAGAACACGGTGGGGTCAACGTTATGGTGGGAGACAGCAGGTCATTCAAGGTGTGTTCTGCTCAGGGGACACTGACCTTCAGGGGATCAGAGTTGAAGGTTGGGAGCCCAGACAGCCTTGCTCCGGAGTGAAACATGGGCAACAACCAATCGATAGGATTCTTTAACGTTTTCTCTGAGCAAAGGGTGGTCAAAATTGTGCTTCTGGGCTAATTTATTACACATGTCACTTTGGGGGACTACGTAACTATTTGTATATCCAAGTGCTTTCACCCTCCTGGAAACTAGCCTGGGAATGACAATGACAACAGCGAGGGTAGCGATGACAGTGCTGAGCTCCACGTGACTCAGGGATGGTGGCATTTCTGGCAGCCTGGCCTGGGATCCAGTGCTGTGACATCTGCCAGTGGGGAAGGGATTACAACTACTTAGAGGGACATTTTGCAAACCTTTCTTGCATAATTGAAATGAATTTTGGGTCACACCCTGTGATGAGGAGAACTATACCCACTGCCTAATAGTCTTGCTAAGTGCACCCCTGTCCCCGCCAAGTGATCCATGAAGCGGCCGTAGGAGTAGCCATGAAGCAGGCCAGCCGGGGGCCCTGGCCGGGATCAGGCCAGTCGCGCTCAGCCCACCTCCCCCTCAGGAGCCACGAGGCTGAACACCCCCTGCAGGGGGCTGATCACAGACTTGTCGTCTTCCGGGGGCCTAGGGTCTCTTTTAATGGGCCAACCATAGTGCTGCTCACACCATTTCAGGAGCGGAAGGAAGTCAAGGGGTTTTCAAAGGCCGAACTGGGCGAAATTCCGGCAGCGCCTCTGACGTAGAGAGCAGAGCAACACAAATAAGTTGGGAAGGAAGTTCCAGGAGTTGTAGTGTTGAACCGAGTGTCCGGAGTCCCCACGACTTCTTCCGCTAGAAAGACGGTGGCCAGGTGCTGGCAGGGCGCAGCCTGCAGGGTCCTGCCTTCTGCGGCCGCCCGCGGGGCGCACGCAGGACCCGTGGGAGCTGGCACACCGGCTGCGAGGGGGCAGCTGGGCCGGCCTTCCACAGGCCCACGGGCTTTCCAATTGTCCCGTTTCAGTTGTCCCTGCCCGCCAGGCGGTGGCTCTTCCCCAGGGGCGCATGGCAACTTCTCCTTGCCCATCCCCGTCTCTCGCCAAATCAGTCAGAGTTTGGGCTTCCCCCCAAAGCAAAGTCTTCTCAGGGAACCTTCTGCGAAGGGCCCTGATGCTGTCGACACAAGCGTCTTTGGAAGACTTCCCGTTTAGCCTTATCAAAACGGTGTAAAAATATCAGCATGAAACTTTCAACGAGAATGTTTTCAAACCAAACGGGCCGCCTTTCGAAATTGTTCGTAAGCTGCATCCTTCTTATGTGGGAGCCCTGATTAAATTATTCTGGGTCCAATTCTAACGTACCCTGAACTCATTGGGGGGTTGTTGCTATTTCTATAAAACAAGGAGTAGATTTTTGTGTGTTTGCTGGCGCTGTCTTGTCTTAGAGGTTGTGGTCATAGAAGGGGACAGTTTCTTGGTAGCTCTGGCCTTGAATCTCTGGGTTTCTGCTCATGCTCTGTTGTAAAATTTTGGGACGGGCATTCTATGAAAACTTTTTTTTTTCAATCATCATTTCCTCCAGGCACAGGCTTTCCAACCTTGGCCACTTGTGTTAGTCACCTGGGGAGACTTGGGACACTAAAACTCATGCACTCTGGACACATCCCAGGCCCTGGACATCAAAATCTCTCGGGTGGGACCCAGGCACCCCCATTTTCCTGACCACTGAACTCAGCATGGATGCTGTGTTTCCGGGACATACCTGGTATTTTGCGTAATTGTTTCCCAGGATTCTGGCCTGGGAACTGGGTGTGGTAAGTCTAGGTTGGGTCCCGAGACCCCTGTTAATAGCAAGCGTTTTGACGGTTCTGACTTTTAGGGATTTGGGGACACTGAGGTAGCTCTCCAAGGCTTCTTCTGTCCCAACACGGTTATCCTAAAACGCAGTCTTTCTGGCTGGGCCTCTCCCAGAAATGGTATTCTGAAGCTGATCAACCAGTGAAGGATTCCGTTCTACCCTGGGAATTAGCCCTCTGACCCTTGACGGGTTTTCTGAACACAGATTACCAAAACTGCAGGGAACATCAGGAGTATCTATTTCCAAGATTCAGACAAAAACAGAGCCGGTACACGGTCCAGCAGCCCTTGTGTAGCAAAGCCAGAGAGAGGACTCAGGCATCCTGATCCCCAATCTGACCCCACCCTGTGCCTCAGTCTCTCCCTCTGTGGAATGGGGGCAAGAACCTCTCTTCACCTTCCTTTGAGGAGTGCTCTGAAAGCATGAGGTAGCGTCTGGGAGACTTATGAGCCACTTAGATAAAAATCTGGTAGTAAGATCATTGTCGTATTATTTATACCCGATGCTGATGTAATAGTAATAATGCAATATTGTCGCTTTCATGTTAAACACATATGAAAGTTATCCCAAGGCTCAACCATAAGGGTCGGTTAAATAAAGTCCATGATAGTGTTTCCTGGTTAGCAGGCCTGCGGTTAGTTTTTCTTTTCTTCATACGGGTCTCCATTTGGCCTGTTCTTTTTTGTTTTTCCACCCCATTGGCCAATTTAAGCATAGCATGAATGGGACATTTGATCCCTCTAGGCTGGTTTTAAAACTCCAATTTAGCGCAATGTATGGCTTAAAATGCACTGTACATATTCTTGACCCCCTCGAGGGGAGAAACACCACCCCGAGGTTCCTGCCCCTTCCCTGCCCCAGGGTGTCTTTCTCCCTCACAGCAGGGTCTCCTTGCAAGGGTGTGCTGTCTGCCCCTCCACCCCCAGAACACTTGTTTCTCAAGGAGGAAGAGTTTTTAATATACATGCAAAGGATGACAATGACACGTGTCTAGCCAGTGCACCCTCAAGCAAGATTTCAAGCAGCTTCTACCCTTGGGAGCGCCAGGCTAAGCCGTTTTTCCCGGAACGCACATGGCCGGGCCTGGGAAGCTGCCGCCCACACAGGAAACGACTTGGAACAGGTGGTCGGAGAGCTCGCTGGTCCTGTCTGGCTCCACCAGGAACGCTGTGGGCTACTGAGTCACCGGGTAATTATGAGCCTGAACAAAAGGCGCTCAGATAAGCCCTCAGCCAAGACGGCAAGAGGCCAGGCGTAGCTGGTGGCTCTCTCGGCGTGCCAGCGGCCCGACCTGAGGTGACAAATGAGGTTCTGTGGGAACAAGGCCCCTGCTCTGGGCTCCCCGTTGCTCTCCACACACCTGGGGGCCGCGTGCCAGGGGGCACAGGTGAGGGAAGGGCTGTTGCCCACCTCTGATTGGGATGCAGGTACTTGCATTAGGGAATCAGCATGGGGTCCCTGCTCACCCAGCCACGGAGCTGTCATCTCCCTGCTGAGCCTCGCACAGGCTGACTTGCTACCTCTCCCTGCCTGCTCGATGGAGACGGAGTGAGGAAATTCTTGGCACCTCACAGAGGGAGGCACGAGGGTTGGGAGCCCCCGTCCTTAGCCTGAGTGCTCGGAAGGGGAACTGGGAGGGGTTCTGGGCGGAACTGCGTCCCCCCTGCAAAGGCGTTTCTGAGGCCCATCTGCACGGGCCCCCAGAACGGGACCGTGTGTGGATGGGCTGGTGGCAGACGCCATTGGCTGGGCTTGGGCACAAGAGGAGCAGTGGGATGCGGATCTTGGAGAGAAAGAGGAGGCAGCAGCGCTGTGGAGGTCGGACCCTCGGAGCCAGTCAGAGCCCAGAGTTCCCAGCAACTGTCCCTGTGCCCATGATGCCCAGAGGACGATGGGCATCTAGCTGGCAGGGTGGAGGGGAGATGTGCCCCCACAATGCTCTCCACCGTCCTCAGAAGCTGCCCTTTGCAGCCCAGTCCTGAGAAGGGAGAAGCAGGGTGCCTCTCCCCCAGTTCCTGACCAGCCGGCCCCAGGTCTAAACGTTCGGGGCGTCTTTGGAAGCACCGCCATCTTCTGCCCACGCAGATCCTGCCACCAGACGGGGGTGTCCTCATTTCCGTCTCGCATGCAAACATTTGGGGAGCATTGGGAGCATTTTTACAATGGAGACAAAAATGACGGCGAGGGAGAAGGTTGCCTGAGCGACACCCCTCCGCCAGCGGGTGCCTTCACGTTCCTCCTCAGTGCCCCTCACCCCCTGCCCCCACCACCGTATTTTTGATGCAAAATATGCTTCCGGCAGAAGGGACAGCTTTAAAAGGCAAAACAGAAAAGAAATGGAAAGAAAACAGGAAATTGATATAATCATGTACAGCCCGTTGGAACTCTTGGTCCGCAGCTTTTCAGAGCTGGCAAGACGCGTCGGGCGGCCAGTAACCAACAGGAAGACATTTTCTTCCATCGGACCCTGCAAACAAGACACCCGCAACTGGAAATGGACTTAAAGCTATCGAAATTATTTCCACGGGTGCATGCGGCCTAGTGGACGCAGTGAACACATTTCAGATGTTGAGTTTTGACCCATCGTTTGAAGTTCATTTCCCCTGACTTTGCCACAGCCATGCCAAGGAAAACAGAGGTGAGGCCCTCGCCCGCCCCATGGCTCCCCACTCGCCTGCCCACCAGGCCCCCCAGCTTTCCCTCATCGCCACAAGGCCGCTCGGGGTCTAGGGGACCCAGAGGAATTCAGATCGAGCATTCAGAACAGAATTCAGATGTCTGTTTCCCACTGAGGAGAGTGGACATGAGCATCACGCCAGGCTCTGTGCTGTGCCCCGCAAAGGGGCCCTTTTCTGATTCCACTTCCCATCCCGGCTTGATCACGCACTTTCTCTTGGCTTCAAACATCATTCTCTGCCCGAATATCTGCCCAAGCTTTGGGTAAAAATGGGAACCGTTATTCCAAATGGGAATTTACCCAACCCGATCTATAAGGGAACCCAAAGGCATAAAGTCCTTCATAAAGGAGTAAAATAACGTAAAACTTTAATTAGAGACCTTAGGTGGAAAAAAAAATTAAAAGTGCTCTCTTTAACTTGGAAAAATCCAGATGTGGCCACGTCCTAAGCTGGTGACTAATTACTAAGCTTCCAGACACCAGCCCCTGCAAACCGGAATGCCTAACGCTAGCAGTGAATTTTGGCTTCCAATCCCCGACCTGGGATTCGCCCTGTGCAGCCACTCTTCTCCACTGGTACCGGGGTCCCTCCCCGTGCGTCAGTGCTGAGCGGAATGTGGACATTTGGCAGGGGTCTGTGACTGACAGGCCTGGAAGGCACGTCTCTCCCACAGCCTGTTTCCATCATCGAAGTCATTCTTCTGCAGGGCTCAGACCACCATATGCTTCCACTTTCTTCCTTTCTGTTTTTATCAGGGGACCACAGCACGCCGGATTTCAGTCAGTATTTTAAATCCATTAAGACAGTGCTAAAAACTGAAGCCAGCACACCCTCAGCTCCATGGGGAGCCCCCTTAGAGAACTCCCACCCTTAGAGAACTCCCATCTGCCTCTGAGGTTCCCCCTCAACGCTGAGAGCTGATCTTTGCTGATGTTCACTGGCCACCGGGCTCCGCTGAGGGTTTACCTATGTTGGGATAGTGAGTCCTTCCGAGAACTCTTCAAGGACAGATGGGAAGATTGCAGCATGGAGATAAATTGACGGTCATGCCCAAGACCCCAAGTGTTGAAGCCATCCAGCATCCAAGTGCATCCAGCATCCAAGTGCGTGGCCTGCGTTTTCACCAGCTGGTTCTCACGGGTACCCGCCCCCCACAGCAGCTGGTAGGTGCACAACCACACGTGTGCCAACGTGCACCCCCTTCTGAATGCCTCCCCTGGGTAACTTCCTCTTCCACCTGCACATTTTCTATTCTGCAGGTCACGCTGAGCCCTCGGTGGGGAGGACCCCTTTCTTGGGCTCGGGTCACCACTGTCACATGCATGGGACCCCCCAACTGTTTCCTCCCAGAGCCACCCATCCACGTGGTGTGGAATAATCCAATGCAAGAAAGATATAGCAGTCACATGTTATTTATAATGCTCATGTTATTGTGACAAGCGCCTGTGTTCACAGGTTCCTGTGGTCAGACTGCTCTGCACACACCCCCTCCCGCCACAACACTGAGAAGCTTGACCTGCTGGGCCCCCGAACCCCCGTGGGTATTCAAGGTTGGGATGAAGAGAGGAGTTAAAGTGAAATCGTGGTCTGGAAAGGGCCCCCCGAGTTGCTCCCAGGAATCAAGGACAAGAGTCATCCGGGCGGTGAGGAAGGAGACAGAGGCCGCGTCTAAGCAGGAGGTTGACGGGCTCCTTCCTCTGCCAACCGCCGCACCCCACGCCCCCAAGGAACGAGTATTCTGGTGGCTACAGCCACCCCAAAGCAAGCCTTCAATTTCTGTCATTTTCAAGTGCCTTCGTTAGTTAGCAAGAGATTTTTGTTTCCTATCATGAAAACAAACCCTGGAATGGTTAAACCCTGAACTTAACAAAACGTTCACATGAGCAAAAATTCCACTTTCAACACCGCGAACCTATCTCAGCCACTTCCCAGTGTCGCATGGGCACCTGCCGCCTCCCGGGGTCCCGCGGGCATGGCGAAGGACAGGTGACCCTGTCATCACCACCCCTGAGCCAAGGGAACGGCAGACCACAGGAGCCAAACCTCCCTCAAAGGAAACTCTGTCTGGAGTCTAAGCGGCTCCTGCTTTCATTTGCTTCTAGGGAAACTTCGTTTCCTTTTACGCACCAGCTTCCGCCAGGGTACGGGCAGCATGTCCTTTTCTGTGCATTTCCCGGAGGCCAGTGTTTGGCAGTGTGGCTCACCTGAAGCTGCTGTGTTTGGAAATGGCCCGTGAGGGTTGCTCTCTACGGAGGACGCACATGGCCTACGTGGATGGCTCGCCTGCCTCCCCTGGGAGCTGGGCCAAAGCTCCTCACCCCTGGCCAACCGCCGCCCCAACGCCTGGGGCCAGGGTCCCGTCTCAGCCAGAGCCACCCCAGCTGCACCCCCAGGAGTGGGAATGACTCGAGAATGGACAACGCACATGCTTGTTCCAGAAAGCCGCCCCCACGGACAGTCGCTGGGTATGAGCTCTGCCCGCCCGAAGCCTGCCCTGCGTCTCCCTCCCAGCCCGGCATCACCCCGGGGCGCCTGCCAAGGCTCCAAGGCAAAGGGTGAAAGGTGCGTCCTGGGAACGCATCCTTTAGGCGAGTCCATTGCAGAGGCTCCAACACCGACCTGGCGGCGCAGCCACTGCACACCTGGGCTCCAGCGCATGCGGCTTCCGGGCCTGCACAGCCCGTCCCTGGCGGAATCCCGCAGCCACTGGGACTCGATGTTAAGGACTCGTACAGGTCAACATATCTCACCTGGAGGAAGTGCAGCGTGAACACGGCCCAGGGACAAAAGGGGTGCACGTGTGTGGGGTGCACGCCATGGGCAGAGCCTGCAGGACTGGACACCAGCGAGGGGCAGGCCTGGGGCAGTCTGGCCACACATGTTGACTCTGTCACCCCGCACACCTAGGCCACTAAGCACGCACAGGGGAAGATGGTGCCGCCAAGAAAGGACCTGTTTCTTGGGAAACTTGCGGGTAGACGCCTCCTGAGGGTCGTCCATCAGTACACATCATGGAGGTGAACGGAGCCGCATCCGGCATTTGAAAGAGTCTTACCCTGTCCCAACGTCAAGGCATCTGCCCTGCACGGTCGGGAATCATGGAGACCATCTTGTGGGCAAACAGCGCTCCTTGCTAGTCCTGCCAGGGTCCCGTGAAAATGGCGAGGCTAACGGGAATCCACACCAGAAGGATTCGGGTTGAGCCAGGGGGCATTCAACTCTGCACTGGAAGTCCGATACATCTCTAGGAAAGAAACACCACAAGATCAGTTTGGTTGAATCACACACATGCGCACACGGACATTTCAGAAATGAGACACCAGCGTCTGCTGCTGCCCGGTTTCACGGTCCCCTGAAGATCGACACCCCGGTTTTACTGAACTGGTTATTCTCGAGGGTCTACGGTTGTGTGGTTGCGTTGAAGGCTCACGTGATGAGAACGTCAGGGCGTTTCATGACGTGCAGGATTCATCTCGTGAAAAGCCACGCTTGGCGCCCAGGGGAAACCAGACAGAAAATGGGGCCTTTTCAAGAAAGCAACTGTTTTTGTTTGGAATTCTGGATGGCAGGATCAAGTTTTGTCATCTTCACCCACAAATATCGGCAAGGGGCCATGAGACCATTGATGTTTTGGCTCCGGGCCTGACTTCCCACCCGAGGACCTCCTCGTGTAACCCGGTGCAGCAGCAGAAGTTGGCTCACGAGACTGGGAGATGGAAATGAAGGCCTTCGCTACATCCTGGGGTTGGTTGAGGAGAGAGAACCCCTAGGCCCACCCACCACCAGCCCCGACCCACCGCAGTTCTATCCCAACCAGCTTTCGTCTTAAGTTTGGCTGCAGCTACAATTCCATTTGCCATTTTTAAAAAATATTGTGGGTTTCCTACCTGAAATCATGTACTTCCTTTTTGCTGTGGTAAAATACACATGGCATAAAATGTGTCACTTAATCATGTGTACGTGTGTAGGTAAGTGGTGCTGAGTGCACCCTCCATGTTTCTTCAGAGGAAGATGTGGATTAGCATTAAGAAAGGAAATTGTGAAAGGAAATATGTGTCATGTTGATGCTACCAGTGAATCTGGCCGCATCTATGGTAACCCGTGGGAAGGAGTGCTGATAAAATAATTGCTTCTTCATTGGCTTTGGTCATTAAAGATGTTAAGAGAAGAAGCCAAAACGAAAATAACAGTTGTATGGAGAAACGAGACAGCACACAGAGGAGTAATTCCAAGTAGAGTTGACAAGTATTGGGGTGGATCCAGAACCTTCCCAAAGTAGGAATCTTGAACCATTTATTCACTTTTTCTAGTGAGAACAAAAGCAGTTTTTAGCCCCATCAGCCCGACTGTGTTCGAGTCCAGCCCCCAGAGGGCCACTGCTCATGGGTGGTGAGAGGAGATGTCACAGAATGTGTTCAAGGAACCGCTCGTCATTTAAGCTGAAGGTGATCGCAATATTAGGTGGACTCATCTTCCCCAGGGCCCGACATTCACTATTTCCTTTGACTACCCCACCCCCGTGCCAGCCACCGCCCTTTCCGGACGTCAGTGCGCACGGGACTTGCCCAGCTCACTGCTGAGTGACAGCCCCGTTTTACTCCTTCTTGGCGCACGCCAAGATGTTCCATCTTTCCTACCTCTTAGCTCACCGAAGGCAAGATGTATGCTACGTTCATACTCACGACAGGCGTCAAAATTAGAGATGGTTGGCGATCCCTGATGAGCAGGGCTTGCACAAACCACTTGGGTGTGTTTCTTGAGCTTCGTGTCTAGACAGTTAGCGAAGAGGGAGAAGAGAGGTGGTCACTGCTGCCCGCAGCCCTACCTGTGAACGTGGACCGGGAGCCAAGGGGCCCGGCGACATGTTCTCATCCTCGTTCCCAAGTGCAAACCGAGATGTGATGTCGCCATCTGGGGTCAGTGGGGCTGGAGGTCAGCATCTGGAAGCACCATGGAAGGTCCGAGTTAAAGCCAACTAGGAAATGAAGAGTCGCTGACCCCGAGCAAAGGGTGATGATGGGTTCCAGTTTTTCGTGGGTCGTGGATGCTGGAAACGTCCCTCTCCGGGCGCGAACGCTTCGGAGCAGATGTCCCCGCAGGGAGGGGCCCTCCCAGCCTGGGGAAGAGGCAGCAGCTGTACGATCAAGGCTTGCCCCTGACACTAATTGGTGGCGGAGGTTTGAACAAGGACATAAATTCAGTGGCTCTCAACTCCCCCATAAAACAAGGCTGTGTGGGAGTCACAGCTGGACCCCAGCCCTTTCCGAGCTGCAACGTAAATCACGAAGAAACCAGCGCTGCTCATCTGTCCTCATTGGAAATGAAAATTCTTTTCATGGAAAGCTTCATTCCCAAGGGGACACGTGCCTGTGGGGTCACCTGTTGTCACTCCCAGAGCTGCCCCTGCTGGACCCAACGGGGCAGGCGGGAGCAGCGTGTGTGTCCAGAGGTCTGGGCTCGGCCGTTCATGCCTTCAGGACGCACTGGCTCGTTGGAGTGTGACATCTAATTTCATATGTAAACCGGACTGGGTCTGGGAGAGGGTTGCTGGATGGGGTGAGCATGTGAATCGGAGACTGAGTAAAGCAGGTCGCCCTTCCTAAGGTGGGTGGCCAGCACCCAGTTTGCCACAGACTGAGTGTTGGGGCCTCACATGCTTGGTATGTTGCATGCGGGGTCTCTGGGGTCAATTTGGTCATCAGAGTAAAGCCGTGTGGGTGGGATGAGTGTCCTTATCAAAGGGACCCCAGAGGGCTCCTTTGCCCCACGCCCCGTGAGGTCACAGCGAGGCAATGGCTGCCTGTGCACCAGCAGCAGGTCCTCGCCACGCCTGCCCCTGCCTTGAGCTTGGAATCCAGCGTCCAGGACTGTGAGAAAGACCTGCAGCCCCTGAGCTAGCCCCGCAGTCCCTGGTATCCCGCACAGACGCTTGAGCAGGTGAAGACGCAGTCCACTGAATGCCTGACCCGGGAGAAGTCTGAACAAGGGGACGTCTCCGGCCTGCCGGCTGGGCTGGGCTGGGCCACTGGTCTTGCCCTGCTGGCCGTCTCACCAAGAGGGAAGCTCTTTTGGCACCTTGAGCCTGTCCCCACCCAACCCAACCCTGCCCCCACTCCACCCCACCGGCCCCCGCTGCGTTTGGACTGGAGCCTTGTGGGCTCTCCTGGTGACACTCCTCAGCCTGCACCTTGTAATGGAGGTGGTTGCGGAAGGACCCTCACCCACACCGGCAAACGCACAGAGCCAGGGCTGCCATCAGGAGTCGGCGGAGGGGAAGGTACCCTTCAGTGGAGCTGCTGCCCCCCGGCCTCACCCTCGCCTGGTGGGCAGCAAGGCAGGCTAGTGCCCATGTGTCCCGGGTCCACGGTGAACAGCCTTCCAGCGCGCCTGAACTTGGCTGACAGCAAGCTGTCAGAGAAAGAGAGAGTAGCTCTCAGATTGTTTTATTTCTATTTTTCATTTCTTTTTTGCTATTGTCGTTGTTCTGTTATAGCTGTCCCAGTTTCCCTGGTTGCCCTCCCCTGCCTGCCCCCACCCCTGGCTCCCACAGCCAGTCCCCGCCTCGTGGTCCGCGTCCGTGGGCCATTATACTAGTTCCTTGACTAAACCCTTCCCCTCCTCCCCTTCCCCCACCCCTCTGGTCACTGTCCGCCTGTTCCTTGTTGCCATGCCGCTGGCTCTGTTTTGCTCAACTCAGATTCAACAGCAGAGCTCTTGATGTTCTTAGCAAATATTTGCTGCAACATTGAATAATCAAGTAACTCAGGAGAAGCGGGTGACTCATTACAATAAAAATAAGTACCGAGATAGTATAGACTGTAATCTTTTAAATCTTTAATAAAATGTGTTTGAGAGAGGGGAGCAAAAAGGGGATGGATGTAATACAACAACAATAAAATTAAAAGAAAAAAAAAAGTGTTTTAGTCCTAAACTAATAAATGTACGTTATAGAAATTTTAGAAATGACACATAAAAAAAAGAACTATCTTCCATGATTTCCAAAGGTAACCCTAGTTAGCACTTGGCTTATGCCATTTAAGCCCCAGGACCTTCATCTGCGCGTTTGTATGTTTAAATGGGCATGTACACCCCTGTGTGTATATACACATGTGTACATATGTGCATGTATATGGTGGAGGGAGTAGGTTCGCAGCTGTGAGTACAGAAACAAAATTTATTCCTGTATTATGGTCATCATCACAATCTGCATGTCTTTTTCCACATGAACAATCTTGTGAGGAGGGTCATGCTCTACACACTATTTTCATATAGTTTCTACTTTTGCTTACCATATACCAGGCCATCTTCGCATGTTATTAGAAATGGATGCACTACCCTATTTTCACCATGATTGCATGATAGTCATCCCAAGTCTGGGGTTGTACTAAGCCCATCTCTGCCACTATTTCTCCTATATCATGTCTTCTTTGGTAATTCAGTCTCTAATGTCATATGTATATGATAGATTCACAGTTTTTCTCCCCATGTGGCCAATTCTGGGGCCCACTTACCATGCATCCTGTCCTCCTCTTCTTCCTTGCCATTTTCGTTCTGACTTTTGTTAGCATCAACCAGAGAGCTCTGGTTTTCCGCCGAAGGTGGCTGTGCCCCAGGCTAAGTGACAGGCCTGTGACTCATAGCTGGCCAGGAGATAAAAAGGGATGCCTGCTGGGGACTTCTGAGAAAACTTGTTGGTCCCTGATAGTAGTTGATGGAATTTTTAACTGTGGCCCTCAAAAAGATACGTTCAAGTTCTAACCCACCCCACATACCTGTCTGTGCTCGTGACCTCTTTCAGAGCTATAGTTTTTGCAGATAATCAAGTTCAGGGGAGACCACACTGGATGAGAGCAGGCCCTGCATCCACTGACTGGTATCTTTATCAGAGAAGGGACAGATGTTTGGACACACAGACACAGAAGGGACCTGCAGGAAGGAGGGCCACATGAGGATAGAGACAGGTTGAAGTGATGCATCCACAAGTCCAGGAACAGCAAGGGCTTCTGTCAAACCAGAAGCCAGGCGAGGTGAGGAACGGTCCTCCGCTAGAGCCTTCGGAGGGGAGAACGGTCTTACCAAAACCTGTGTTTAGACTTCCACCTTCCAGAGCGGCAACAGGAAATACTCCTGCTATTTTAAGCCACCAGCTTGTGGTCCTTTGTTACGGAAGCCCTGGCAAACTAAAACACTGGTTAAAAGTGTAGGACCCCTGACGTCTGCTTTTGTTTAGGGTCCAGATGTCTGGAGCTACAGCAGCCATTTTGTGGCCGTGAAGCATAAAGCCCATCATGTGTGCCAAGCAGGGCAGAACAAAGCGGCAGGAAGAGCCGGGTCTTTTACAGTATCACAGGGCATCTGAACCCAACCAGCAATCGCTGCCTTCTATGATTTGGGTCGCGAGCATAGTCACTCTTTATCGGCGACTTTTTTGAAGTGCTGATTGTTACTGGCAGCTGATACCATTCCCAACGAACTCTTGACCTTTACTTTGCTCTCAGCTACAGACTACAGATCTGATCGCAAGCCCTACTTCCCATCCATCACGCTAGGGTCCAGCCTCATCTAGTGTGCTTCCTGCCTAGCTCTTCCTGTCCTGTTTCTAAGCCTAAAGGGCCTCACCATGATCTTGGGGTCAGCAGCCAAGAAACTCGTGAAGGAAAACACAGAGTGCATGTTGGCACCACCGGGACGGAGAACAACCAGCAACAGTCTCCGTGCCCCGTCATCAGGGCCCGGTGCAACACACGGGGACACACTCGTGCACAGAACCTGCAGAGCCTTGACATGGTTTGAAAAGCATATAGTTCCTGACCTTCGTTGCAATGTTCACTATTTCGATGCTGGGTGGAAAAGAAAATCAGATTAAAAAGACTGAAAAGACGCATAATGGTGGTTATTTCTGAATGGTAGGGTTTGGGGTCATTTCATTCTCCTCTTTTCTGTTTGACTTTCCCGATTTGCTACAAGTACATACTACCATTTACGAGCTGTATGTTTGTAAGTTGTTAAGCTCGGTCAGGGTGCCATTTGACCTTTGCTGAACCCCCTCGATTTCCCTGCGGGACCACCCCCTCCTGGTTGGTTTTTCCCGCATCACAACTGCTCTTCCCTCAGTGAATGAATCACACCGGAGGTTGGAGCTGACCTACCCGTGTGGTTATTTCTCTCACTAGACCTGCAGCTTGTTCAGGGCTCAGAATATGTCCTGGTCATTTCTGTCTTGCTGACGGGGAGTAAACAAAACAGTTCTGGGGAAGTAGTAATAACTGGCGTGAACTGAACAGCTGACGGAGCAGAAGAAAGTGTCATTTGGGCTCCATCTGTTTATTATTCAAATACAGAGACTGAGGTGCTGAGAGGTTAATTTTCCTAAAAAAGAAACTCAGAGAGCATCCTTGAATTCTTTCCTTCTTCTCCTTCATCTCCCATCCCCAGGGGTGGTTGAGGCTCATCGGAAATGTCATCCAGGATCTCTTCTTGCCCATCTGTCCCATCGTCCGGGCCATCTTTCTCCCTCTTGAATTGTCTCGAAAGACAATTATGTCTTCACTATCTTCCTGCCTCCAGTTCCCAGCCCATCCAATCCAGTGTTTAGCTCTTCAGTCTGATTTGTGCTTTTAAATTCCAAATGAATTAGGATAGGAAATCAAGTGACTTTCATTAAATGCATATTTAAATGTAATATGAATCACTATGACGCCCCTCGTCCTGAAGAATAAGGAAAAAACAAGAATGCTGTCATCTCCATTACTCAGCTTGTTGCCTTATCTGTCCTGATTTTCTGGTATTCCAAAATAAAGAAGGAACACAATCAAGGCTTTGTTCTACAAGAATTGTGAAATCACCTTAATTCAGGGAGAATAGATGTGGAAAACAGAGAAAGGAGTGCTGCTGGGCAGGGCCAAGTAGCTGGCAGGCAGGAGGAAGGTTCACGAGGCCTCCAGTCTGTGCTGTGTCCACAAACCAGACGGCAGGTGGAAAGTGCAGTGAACCAACACGTCCACGAGATGTTGGGTTTTAACTGGCAAGGTGAGTGTCACTACGAGCCATCGCCAGATTCAAGGAGGGGAGTCTTCATTGGCTTAGGACCCCAAGGGCTAGGGAGTGAGTGTCTTGATGGAGAGAACCAGGTTGAGTAGCTAAGCCAGCCAAGGCCACGTGTCCTGAAGCGACCCATGGGGCCGTGATGGTGAGTTGTGGGGCAGAGAACCTGGCTGAAGGTAACGGGAGGAGGCGGAGACCACCCAGCCAGATGGGGGAGTGGGGTGGTTCACAGCATGGCTCAAACAGCTGAGCAGATGCAGCAGAAGGCGCAGACTGGTGGCAGAGGGAGGGGGCGCACAAAGCGGGGGGGAGAGGGAGACCCTGGGACATCTGCTGGAAATTGACTGCAGGCGAAAGAGGAAGCAGGGCAGGACTGCTTCTCTGGATGCATTCTGGCCAACAAGGAAGTGGCGGGGCCCCTGGAAACAAAACAGCAGGTTACTCCCCAGCCTGTGAGGGCCAGCGATGGCCTTGCTGGACACTGGACATATGGCCAGCCTGTCGAAGGCGGAGCCCCAGCACTTGAGAGCACAGACCACTGGTGGGATCCAGACTTGAGAGTGAATTCCCTCCAGGGGACAGAGTCCTTGCTCATAGCAGAATCCCGACTCGGGGTAGCAAATGGGGAAGTAGCTAAATGGAGGTGGCCCAACAGGAAATTCTCTGTGCAGGCAGATGTGAAAGTCCTCAAGCGCACGCACAGAATGAGGGAAGATGAATATCAACGAGAGTCAGAAATAATGTCAGGAAGCCTCATGCTTCACAGGCAGTTGAAAAACACACTAAGGCCTAAAGTGAGAGTCAGAATAAAGAATAAGGACAGGTCCGACCTTCCGTAAGGGCCTGTGCCTAGACTACACACAGGCAGCAGGGAGAGGCATGAAAACTCAACTCGGTCCAATGGAACAAGGACTTAACTGAGTGTCTTCTCGGTAAACCGCAACCAATTCCTGCCCACCAGGAGCCCACAGGCCCGATAAAGAACGTAGACAAACAGCTAAGCTGTGCACCAGGATGGTGGGTCTCCCTGGTGCTGCGTAGCTTCCCCTGCTGGGAGGTTGGGTGAGAACCCACCGCACCACGGAGCGGGGCAGTGGTCGGTGTTACACGCGGCTGAGCGAGGGCACAGAGCGGAGGAAACAAACACTTTGGGGAAAGCGGGGGAAAAGGAAGCTGTAGAGGACAGTGGGAGGACATGGTCGGAGCAGGAGGAGAGAATTCCCAGCAGCAACGTCCCTGCAGAGGCGGAACAGACACGCCGATGGGAAGGCCCTCGTGGTTGCAGACTGGCTAAGGTGGTGTGGTGGGACAGAAACCGGTGCCTGGCAGGCCTGTGAGATACAGGAGAGGAGATCATTATTTCCAGAAGCATGCCCATCGCCGATGGGGGCAAAAGAGAAAACACACGCCGTAGGATGATGTGAGATCAAAGATGACTTTTGTGCTTTGTTCTCCTTGTTCATTTTGGTTTGCAAGTGCCTTGGGGGATAGTCGAGCATGGCTCTGTGCGGAGAGGAAAGAGGGTAGAACAGAAGTTGCTGGAAATTGGAGATAGTACGGAGGTAACTGATAAGGAAAGACCCTGGAGGAAGCAGATAGGGGGCAGGAGTTGAAAGCATGTGAGGACATTAACTGTGAGAGTGGTTGTCTGCACTTGGAAGCTGAAGGCTCTGAAAACAGATGGGCCTGCAACACAATGGGAGTTGGGGCAGAAGACAAAGGTGTCACTTCAGGTCGTCTCCTGCTCCTTGGATAATTAAGAAGACATGTCTTCCCCTCACAGGGAGACGTGAGAGCGTCTCAGGGGCTTTGGGGACCGTAGGGAAACAGCTACTTCAGGAATGGGAGAGAGAGCGATCATGGGATTTGTAGAGGGAGAGCGGGTGGAACTAAGTTCCTGGTGGAAGATGGAGGCTGTGGCTGCGTGGGACACCGGTCTCCGTGGTATTCGAGGTTCACGAGTAGTCTGGGTGCCAGAAGAGTGGGTGGGTGTACTGACTGAGGATGAGGTTTGCTAAGCAAGTACGGTGGAAGGACAAGAAAGCCGGGAAGGGAAGATGGAGGCTAAAGAGGGGTGTAAGTGATGAGTCATGAGGTCCAGACCGCTTCGTGCTAGAAGTAAGACTAGCAAGGAATCAAAACCAAACAGATCCTCCAACAGATGCGCGCACAAGCACGGAAGGCACACAGAAGTGAGAGCACGGAGTCCCGGGCCGAGAGAACCGTGCGCCGGCGCACATTTTCACAGCAGAGGGACCCAGGTTGTAGCACGGCCCGGGTGCAGCTCCGGGAGGGCGGGTCTGCAGTGGGAAGAAGTGAACGGAGCTGAGGGTGTCCAGGTGAGGATACGGCACGGAGGGCATGGAGGCGGGAACAGGTTCTGAAGAACACGCTAGAACGTGCAATCCGGAGCTCAGCTGGTGGGATTGGCCACAGAGCAGGGATTCCGTATGGGTCTCGGAACGATACCACCCCCTGGGAGTTGTGGCAGGAAGTTGAAGGGCTGGTTGGCCCGCGTCAAGGCCCCGTGCGGGGACACAGGCTGGGAGGGTGGTGGGGACACGGGGAGAAGAGGTGGAGGCTTGGAATGGCCACCCGTGCTTCCCGGGGGGCTGGTTGGGGGGTCCCGGTGTGCTCCGGCCGCACGCAGCCACCTGCACTCGAGACCACGCGAAGGCTGATGGTGACTGGAGTCACTGTTGTCAACGGCCAGCTCTGGGTGACAGGGGATCCCCAGTGAAAACTAACATGTCCTGTAGGGCAGAGATCCTGTCTAGGGAAGAAGGGTCCTGATGGGCTGAGAGAAAAGAGAGGAACCGAAGGCCTGGAGGGACCTCAGGGAACAGAGAGGCGGAGATGAAGGCTCTGAGGGGTGTCCACTGCGGGGCTGGGGCGCAACGGGGTCCATGAGGACAGTGGGACGCTGGACTTGACTGGAGTGTCTGTGAGTCACACTGAGATGAAGCGGCAGTGATGGGAGGTGGCTTCATTGCACTTGAACATCACAAGGGTCTTTCTCCTCCTCGGCAGAGCCGGAGGCACTGCTGACCGTCTGTTCGCCACTCCGCCCAGCACACACAGCGAGGCGCTGCGCCCACACGTCCTGTGGACTCGTCCACGAGGCGCTGGCCCTGGTGGGCGGTGGCGGCCTGCTGCCATCCTGTCGGGCTCTGCACGCTGCCCGTGTTCACCCTGCCTTTTCAGAACACGCCGCGTCTAGGGACAGTTGCCACTGATCCCCACCGTCACCTGTCTTCTGTGTGGAGACCCCTGGGGACTACAGGGCCTCCAGAAACATGTTCCCAGCTGATTTCTACAGGGGTGACTTATTTAACACCTGAAATTAAGCTGTTTGACAGCCTGGAGAAGGACTGTACAACTCAGGCATTATTTGCGATACGGAACTACTTACTTTATAATAATACCGTAAGAAAACCAGAAAAAAGCCCTGGCTAGTGTAGCTCAACAGATTGAGTGCCAGCCTATGGCCCTAACGGTCACCAGCTTGATTCCCACTAGGGCACTTGCCTGGGTGGCAGGCCAGGTCCTCAGTCGGGGGTGTACGAAAGGCAACCAACCAATGTATCTCTCGCACATCCGTATTTTTCTCCCTCTCTTTCTCCCCCTGTCCCTTTACTCTAAAAATAAATAAATGAAATATTTTAAAAAGGAATTAGGATATTGAAAAATAAAGAAAACGTATAACAAGTATACTTTTTCACTTCATTCTAAAGTATGGGCTATATACAGGTTTTGCCATATGTTGCTGAGTCCAATTTTACTTTCTCATTCTTAGGAGAGATTTATCTGCCACCAGAACAGTGTGTCTGGTGAAGAAAAAAATATCCCCGCGGTAATATTCTTTCTCTTTAAACTTTCCTATATTACGGTTTAACCTGCAACTGAGCCAAAAGTGCAAATCATCCATAAAAGACCAATTTGAGTCAAGAGGACCACAATGGGCGCCCTGACTAACTGTGAGTAACGGGTGGGGTGCCGTAAAAATCAAGCACACACAGCCCCCCTTTCCCCTGCCTCTTCCCATGCCCAACGGCCCCTGTTGGTGCAGCATAAACCACGGCCCCTGAGGACACGCTGCCTCAGCTGCAGGCATGTTCGGAATGACCTCAGATGATAGAGAAGACAGATAGATAGATGATTGATTGTTGATTGGATGGATAGATGATAGATAGATTAATGGAATGGATAGGTAGGTAGGTAGATAGTCAGACAGGCATTATGGACAGACAAATGGATGTAGCTTCAACAGCTCACCAAGGGTCCAGTCCTTACCCAGAAACCAGGGTCATTTAAGAATCTTGGAAGTTTCCATTTGCTGCCCACCCCCAGGAAGAGTCGGCACCTGTTGCCTTGCCTCCCGGGCCTGAAAGCTCTCTGGTGATGGGCAGCCCACCAGGGGGTTCGGTTCTCGTTTGGATTGGAGCCCAGTACTGCCAGGTTTGTCAGTGGCCCCAGAGGAGAAGATTTTGGAGTCCTGCTTCTCATGTGACTTGTGACCTTCCTGCCTCCTCCACACCCAGGACAGTCCTACCCCGAGGGGCTGGAAAGTGGGTTTCCTTTGGTGCAGAGATGGTTGTTGAGCGCCGGGGGGTGGGGGGTGGGGGCGGACATTGTAGCTCAAGGCTGAGGCGATGGAGAAAGTGCCGTCACGGTCTACCTGACCGCTGGAAGCCTGGTTCGAAGGGGATTATAAATTCTTAAATGAATGAACAAACGAATGGATACAGACCATTCCATTTCCTGCTGCCTAAGCGTACTAACTCAAAAATACCGTTCAAATAAAATTAAACCACATCTGTTTCAGAAGACAATAGAATCTCCTGGGAGGATCTCGGTGACAGGAAGGATTCTACCATCCTGCTTGGGTGCCCTTGTTAAGGCCTCAGGAATGTCACTCATGCCAGCAACTCACTTGGACAGCATAGTCCAAGCAATCATTTAAAATATTCTTATTTTGCTCTGTCTGGTAGATATAAAAGTGGATATTACATGTGGCTGAAGATATGAAAGGTAAAGGGTAAAAGGCTGCACATTTCTGTCCTTGACAGGAGACTGAGGAGAGGTGCCAAGGACACCCTGGGATAACCATGATCGTGGCAGCAGTGACCCAGGGGGAGCGATGACGGGAGACAGTGGCGTACGCAAGAAAGACAGGTTGACAGCATCATTCAGAATGAGCTCTCCAGCTCTGGGGAGAGTTCCCAGAGTATAGAATTCTAACCAGGCCGCTTCGATGGCTGTGTGAAGCTCCAGAAAGAAGGTTCCTCCCAATGCAATGTGGAGGGCGGGCTCATAATAAGTTTCCTTCAGAAGAAGGGTCTCGCGGCTGATGGACATCACAGGCCGAGCTGCAAACGCTGGGGTGTCGTTTCTGTGGGTCTCACCCTGAGAAGGCAAGGGCAACTGTGGCCTGGCTCACCTCCCGCTGCGGCTGAAATGAGACAGGAATCAGCAGAGAGCCAGGTTCAGGCTGTGAGCACCCGTACCTTGTTTTCACCCCAACAGCTCTGCGTGAAGAGTCCTTCAGGCCGAAGGGGGTCACACTCCCTGACTGAGTGCGGCCCGATTCCTTGGTGCCCACCGCAGTCAGCTCTAGGCACAAAGCATGTGCCAGGTGGTCCCACCCCTAACAAAACTGACCGTCTGTCCAGACAACTCACTGCCTTCCCCATGCTGAGAGGTGAGTGATGCGTCCACATTCATGCATGGACACAGGAGGAAAAAAACATTCATTCTCCTGGATTGGCCTACAGCAAGGTTCTTAGCAGGAGCACCCCACAGGCTGAGTTTGGGGGAGTCAGCGGTATTTTCCAGGCAGAGAAAAGAGAAAGTGTGTGTGTGTGAGAGAGAGAGCAGGGAAGGTGAGGGAACATGGTAGACAAAGCAAGAATAGCAAAGACATTTGTCCTGCCATTCATGTCCCATGACAACTTCTCAGAGCATTGAAACTCCCTGTGATGTTTCTGCCACCATCAGTGTCCCCTAAGCCCTGATGACACAAAGACCAGCCTAATCTTGTCCTCTTGGAAGAACCACTGGCTGACCGGGGCCTAGTCTGCAAATGGCCTTTCTTCAGTTGAGCATCCCTTGACACTCCTCATACTGTCATCATTTGACATGCCCCCTGGTGAGAGCAGTTTTTGTTATATGATCCAGGTCACACCGCTGGGCACACAGCTGCTGTCTGGGGACAAAGCCTTGAGCAGCACATGGCCCCTGACCTCACGGGGCCAACACAGTCTAGAAGCAGGAAAGAAGTACATAGTCAGTGGCGTGGGATATGCATTACCCTGAAGGGAAGCACATTCACGGAAAGAGAAGGTATGCAAAATAGCGATGCATCAACTTATCTAGTCAGATTATTTAGAGCCTTCGGAGCCTCACAAGAGAATTGAGACAACATGAAAACCGCACTAGAGACGTTCCAGGGTGGTTGAAGATGCATGTCAGGATGTGAGGGAGAGTCCACTGCCAGGCAGTTTTAAAGGGGGGATAATGGCAAAGGTGCGGGCAGGAGTGGACCACCAAGGGGACGACCTGGATGCTCAGAGGTGAAGACAGCCCTCTGCCACCCCCCAGGCTGGAGGGAAAAGGGGGAGCCACGGAGTTAGCAGAGCCAGGGGCTGGGACCCCAGGGGAGACCTGCCATCAGAGTGGCGAGGGAGGGAGGGATACTGGCTCTCCTACACCTTGCCCTGCACACGCTAGCCAGAACCTTCTTCTCCAACTAAAATGCACAATTTGCACACTTAGAAAGACACCGTGAAGAAAGCAGGAAGACATCCGGCAACAGATTGGAAGAATCTATTTGCAAGTCACGTATCTGATAAAAGACTTAGACCCAAACCATGTAAGAAACCCAGACAACTCACAAGAAGACAAAGAATTCAATTTAAACATGGATAAGAGATTTGACTAGATGTTCCACCAAAACGGCCATAGAAATGGTTAACAAGTGCATGAAAAGATCCTCAGCATCATTCCAAAGCACAAAGTAAAACCACAGTGAAATACCATATCACATCCACTAGGGTGATTATCATGGAAAAGAGACAAATACAAGTGTTGACAAGGATGTGGAGAGAATCGAATCTTTGTATGTATTGGTAGAGACTGGAAAATGAAATATCCAGTTTGCAAACAGTTTGGCTCTTTATTTTTATTTATTTATTTAAAGATTGTATTTATTATTATCAGAGAGAGGGGAGGGGAGGGAGGCAGAGGGGGAGAGAAACATCAACATACAGTTGCCTTTCACCTGCCTCCAGCTACGGACCTGGCTGGAGACCAGGCTTGCAACCTGGTTCTGTGCCCTGGCTGGGAATCGAACCAACAACCTTTGGATTTGAAGGCCGGTGCCAATCCCCTGAGCCACCAGCCAGGTGGCTTTTTCTTAAAAAAGACAAGCACAAACTTCCCAATGGACCTGGCAACTCCACTCCTAGTTAGGTGTCCAGGAGCAATGGACACGCCCGCCCAGGCAGCACCAGCACCTGTTGCTCCGCTGAAGGGCAGCCGCGGCACGCATGGCAGCCAGCCCAGGATCCAGAAAACATTGGTCGACACAAAGGCTTGTTCAGGAGCATTTAGAGTGGCACTACTCATCGCAGGCAGGAAGAGGAAAAAATGTCAATGTCCACCCACTGGTGAACGGACGGACAAATTGTAGCACATCCGTAAAATGGAACAGCTACCGAAACATGCAACAACATGGGTGGATCTCTACATGAAGGATTCAGCTAGGAGAAAGAAGCTAGAACCGGAAGGCTGCCTGCTGGATTGTCTCATTTATGACATCGTGGAAGAGGCCACACTATGGGAACCGGGATCAGATGAGCGGTTTCCGAGGGCACCAGGAGGGGACTGATGGCAAAGAACCAAGATGGGGCAAAAGGACAGTGGAGTCTGATGAGAATGTTCTAGATCGAGTTGGTGGTGGTGACTTCATAGTCGGTTGGCAAACTCATCAAACTGTTGGCCTAAAGGTGGTGGATTTTCGTGCGTTCAAGAACATACGTCAATATATTGACTGTAACCCGTGAGAAACGTCAGACTGGCGGCCGGCGGGCGGGCCCGGGGCCGCTGCGAGGGGGGGCAGCGTAGAAGGGGAAAGGTTTGGTGAGGGGAAGCCTGCTCCAGAAAAAGGAACATGATAGCGACAAGCTTCCTGGAAGCCGACGTTTCGGATTATAAATAGAAAAGGCAGAATGATAAAATGCATGACCGGTTGTCACAACGGAACTCCACGGAGCGTCTTGGTAGCAGCCAGAACCAGGATAAAGAGGAAGGGTCTGGCACGCCTGCCGTGACTAAGGGAGACAAACACTCGCTCTTTTGTTCCCTCCTGCGTCCGCTTACGTTTTTCCTGCACACGTGCCCTGCGTACCTATTTTGTGCTGAAGGTGGCAGGGCAGATGGGAGGACTGAGGGCTGCACTACCACCCCTGCAGAGGCAGAGCCCTGAGTGCAAAGCCCAAGTTCGGACTTGACGGGTTTTCCTGTTTGCCCAGCAACTGGTCCCTCCCAGATTGGCCACATGTTCAGCGGTGGTGTCTTCATCCCCAGGTACCGAGGTCCACCCTGAATTTAGGGTGAATCCCGATTGGCCTGAAGCAACCGTGGAAACCCTCACCCCTACACTGGTGATCAGCTAGAGTTGGAGACGTGGCTGATTCTCTCCCATGAGACACAAAGGGACGCAAACTCTACATCCGAATCAGAATTCCGCAGAGAATGCCTCTGTGCTGGTCCCTTCCTCCCTGCGTGGGCGGCTGGAAGGAGCCTGCGTCATCGGGGCTACGCCAGCCATGTTGTGGCCAGGAGGTGACAAGTCTGAACCCAAAAAGCCAACTGGCCAAAGCTCCCAGGGGAGGAAGAACAGGAGGGGCCTGAGTCCTGGAAGACACAAGCCACCTGCCACACCTACTACCTCCAAGCATCGTGGAAGATAATCAGATGACTAGCTGGAGCCACCGTCCATTTCCTCCTGTTCCTTGGCATCAGGACTGACTCAGGCAGTGTGACTCAGGCAAAAGAGGGTTCCGAGACTGAGGTCCCAGGTGGGGAACTTGGCAATGGCCTCTGCAGCTGTACAAGCAGCACCTACCCCCAAAGCTCATCAAGGACAGGGAGAGAGGACAGGGACCTGGGAAAATGTGGAGAAAAGAAAAGACCCAAAGGGTCCCTGGGAAGGAGTCCAATCCTGAAGAAGGAGCCAGTCGGGAAATGGGAAGCATGAGAAACAGGACAAATGTCCGTTCGAGTCTATGAAGCGAATGGATGACCATGAGAATTTGACATTAGAAAGGGGAAGAACACCCTGGGTGGTTAGGGAGGGAGAGGAAGGAAGTCCCAACTGGTCCAGGTGTTTCTGCCACTCATTGAAAATGAACTCACAGTATCCCAACCTTAGAGTCACCACATCCCTGGATGCCAGTGGCGTGGTGTGCGTCGTGCCATTTCCCTGTCTCTCAAAGGGGTGGGCAGGGCGACGGGCCGCTGGGGGTTCGGACCTGTGCAAAGACAGCGGGTCAAGGCCCTTTGGAAGGAGCCGCAGGGCCTGGCAGTGGGGAGTGTGCAGCTCTTTGCACACTTTCAACTCAGTTGACGTTTCCTTCCCATGATGCCTTTCCTCCTGCTCCCAGGAAGCAAAAAGTGTTCCCACGGCCGCTGTGTGAGTCATTTCCCAGAAGAGCAGGACTAGAAGGGAGGTAGGGAGATGGTAGATGACCGGTTTTGGTTTTGACGAAACAGCGGGACCTCTTAGGAAACGCATGTGTCATCTCGAAACTGTATTAATGCCTTGTTTACATATTTTTCGTATTCTGATATTTTTCATGAAAAGGAGGGTCCAGTGACTTTCCTTTTCCTAGTTCTCGGTTTACGGTGTGGGTGTGGCCACCAGGGCCCAACCTGGGCTCGGTCCAGCTCTGCGACCACCTCAGCTCAACTGTCCTGTTACACAGCTTTCCTTCCTACCACCGGAAACCGCTGACCCTGCTTTCTTACCCATCAAGGCGGAGAAGAAAGGATGAATTTAGTGGAAAAACACCGGCAGCCTGGCCCAGGGTCTGCGCGTCACTAGGTGTGTGAGGCTGAACAAGTAGGTTAACCCGCCCTCGCCCCTTCACATTTTCTCCATCTGAAAGGAAGTAGTCATTCTTTCCAGCCCTGCTTGACCGAGCTGTCGCGGGAATGAATCAACATTAAGGTTGCCTCGTTGTTTTTTTTTTTTCCAATAAAAGGGGGTCAAAATTAAAGTGAGACTCTGTGCTCTGAGCACTCATGTTACAGAATTGTACATTATTATTATTATTATTATTATTATTATGCAACAAAGTACAGGGACACCCAGGGAGGAAAAAAAAAAAAAAAAAAAGCATTTCCATAAATTGATTCCATTGTTCAAATGAAAGGTTTTTTTTTTCTTTAAAGACCCAAATTTATCTTTTCTAATTCTGTACTTTCACCCAACAAAGAGCCAAATCATGCAAATCAGGAAGTGGAATATTACTGGCACCCCAGAACTCCCCTGCGTTCCTGCCAGCCACCGCCCTCTATGCCCCAGAGGTAACAGCCCCCTGATGACCCTCGTTGGGAATTGTTTGCCTCTTGTGGAACTTTATATAAATGGGACCACAGAGCGGGTGCGTTTGAGTGTGTCTGCATCTTTCTTCCGGTACTTGATTTGTGTACGGCGGTAACTCGCGGGTTCGTTTTCGGCCCACCGCCTGAACACACGGTTCCTTCATTCCACGGTTGATGGCCTTCGGAGGCTGTTAGAAAGAGTGTTGCTGTGAATATTTTTCCACATGACACTCGTTGCACTTCTCTGCCACTCAATTCTGCACCAACGGCGTCCAATTTCTAGTCAAAGGCTATGTGTACGTTGGGCTTCAGTAATTAATTGCAAACACTTTCTCAAAATCATGGCATGCACTCAGTTACAGTTCTTCCAGCCGTGTGCGGAAAGTGACGGTTCCAATAAAGCCTCCTCCTCAGCGCCCCTCGGCACTGTAATTCTGTTTATTCCTGTTTAGTGCTTAGTGTTAGCCCTCTGGCGCATGAGCAGCGCTGTTCCCTTATTTTAATTCTCATTTGCCTGGCTCTCCTGAAGTTGCACATTTTTGTACAGGCTTATGGGCCAACTAGAGAGTTTCTTTAAGCATTTATTTCCACATTTTTGGCCCATTTTCCACTTTGGTTGCCTGTCTTCTTTTTTAATTGACTCATAAGAGTCTCCCGTCAGCTACACTTATGACAAATATCTTCTCCCACCCTCTGGCATGCTCTTTCCCCCGCTTAATGGTGGTGTTGTCAACACAGAAGTTCTTAATTCGGATATTCTCTAGTTCATCAACGGTTTTTCTTACTGGTGAACACTTTGATGTCTTAGTTTAAAAAAATCTTTGCCGACATCATGAAGGTGATAAAGATATTATTTTCTGTTAGTTTCCAGAAGCCTTGCAATTTAACCTTTCCCATTTAGAGCCTTCCTATAAATTGTGTATATGGCATGAGGTAGGGGTTAAAATCATTTTTTTCATTGTGTGTATCTCTATAGATAGTTAAAAGACTGTCCTTTCTCTACTGAATATGTTTGGCTTTTGCTTCTTCTTCTTTTCTTTTTTTCTTTTTCTTTTGCCATTTCACCTGTTTTTCCAGAAGGTATTGTACTAGTTCGGACTGTATACCTTTGCACTGATACCAAATCATCCCAATAGCTTTATAATAAACCATGAAAGTCATGTAAGTTCTTCAACTTTGTTGTCGGTAAAGTTAGACTTGGCTTCTCTTTGCCTTTGACTTTCCTCATACATTTTAATACCAGTTTGTCAGCTTCTGCACACATAAATACCAATGTGGGATTCACTTAGTAATATGGACTTGAAAATTCAATTTGGGGAAAACAGTCATTTTTGTAATATTGAGTCTCCTAATCCATGAATATTATTTGTAGCGTTGTGTGTATTTTAATTTGTTTGTCTCCATTTGACTTTCTCACCAAAACATTTTCTTCTGCTTTAATTTGCCCACTGACATATATTCCAAATAACTAATCTGTGTAATCTGCTAAAAATCACATGTATTTCAGAGGTTGTATTTTTAATTTATTAATTTCTTATTTAAGTCCATTTCCACTGAATTTATATATTCCAGTTTTACAGAAAATGTTCTAATTAGTCATCTGTTTACTATGTTAATGGTAGTTTTCTTTCTAAATGTGCATCTGAAAGTGCCAGTGTTGTCAGTTCTCGCTCTCTCTCTTCTGTTTATTGGTATGCCTGGTGATTTCTACCAAATCCCAAACATTGTTTGTGGAAAAAAAAAGTTAAATTTCTGGGTGATCTTACCTAACTTCAAAAAGAATGTTTTTCCCTGTGACCACCGAAGGCCTATTCACTGTATTCATGTATCTGGTTCTGTTTTGCTTGTTGTTAGTTTGGTTCATTATTGTCCTGTAATGGGTGAGATCCTATGGCATTTGTCCTTCACTGACGGGCTTATTTCACTAAGCATAATGCTTTCCAGTTCCATCCACGTTGTTGCAAAGGGTAGGAGTTCCTGCTTTCTTTCTGCTGTGTTTTTTGCCCCTTAGAGATTACTAGACCTTGGAGCAGACCCCTTGCTCAGTCAGGGATCTGACAGGTATGAAGCGGTGTTTCAGCCTTTGTGAGGCTTCATCTAACGTCTGGCTCACTCTTGCTCCTACAATGTTGTGCTTCCGGGGTCCCAGGTGGGTTCCTAGCCAGGCCTCCCCTTCGGCATGCTGTGGACCACAGTCCTTGTCACTCCAATGTCACGAGACAGCCACAAAGTCCGGGGTCTCTTGGCAACGGATTTCTGTTCCGTTTCCCTTCTTCTCAACCTGAACAATTTAAGAATCCGCAAAAAAAAAAAAAAAAACATTCAGAGAATGTTCAGAGTGTGGGTCTCATTCCTCCGAGCTTCCCTTTCCTCCGAAGGTGCGGGCCCATAGTCCCCACAGCCTGGGCGGCGCCGAACACGGGATTTCACCGCCCCCGGCCCATGCGGCTCTGCTCTGATGCTCGTCCCTTCACCCCTGGGCCATGCTCAGTGCCTCTCCTCAGCCTCTTTGCCCAGGATATGAACAGGATAGGAATCCTCGCATTCTCCTCCATGAGTGGCTTTTCTCTTGGAGGAGCCAGGTCCCCAAACCTAGCCTGTGCTTGGCACTGTGTGCTCAGACTCTGTGCGTCTGTGTGTGCACGTGGGCAGCTTTTCTGTATTCATCATCACAGGTCTGGTCCATCTGCAGCTAGTCCTTCAGGGCTGTTAGCAAAAGCCTTAGCTTACAGACTGAAATACCACCATCAAAGGACTCGTAGTAACTTCCTTAAATATCCCTTTTCCCTTTAGACCAGCCTGTGAGGATGGATCTGAAAACAAGTCTTGAAATTTCCAGATTTCCCGGCAGAATTCCATGACAGAGCCAGGAGCACTGACACATGTCAGGCACAGAATGTGATCTGCTTTTAAAGTGCTTCCACGTATTAAACTGGGAATTCTTAAATTGTCATAAATGGGGTAGTCATCGCGGCTGGTTTCCAGCACTTCTAATCCTTCCTCTCCTGGACACTTTCCCTCTTGGAGGATTGCCCACCCTGCTTCCCTGGCTGGGGTACGACTGGCTCTGGCCAATGTGCTGTGAGAAGTCAAGTATGTCGCTTTCTGGCAGGAGCATTTCCTTGCCCCACTGAGACACTTCCCTCCCCCACCAGGCTTTTTTCTTCTGTCCCAGAGACCATAAATGTTCCTGATAGTGCTGTGTCCCAGAGTGAAATGATGACAACATGGAATAGTGCCCCTGCCCGAGTCTCAGGGGCTGAATAGCAAAGCAAGAAATGAACCTTGATTTAAGCCACTGAGATTGTGGAGCTGTTTGTTACTGCAACATAACCTAACCTATGCTGATTGATACATGACAGAAGGTCAGAAATATCTATCTACAGCCTCATTTCACTGATAAAATTAAATAAGACTCAAGTTCTTGCCCAGAACATGAAGAATGTCCTACTTATTTTTGCTGGCCTTTTACCTAGGGTGATTTAACTCAACTATCAACACAGAGGATGTCTGAAGCATTCTTTAAGTGACTGGATGAATGACCAAATTAATCCCTTTGTATGAATTGGTGTATATAAAATGGGAAGGCAGAATATTATGAGCTTCATGGATTTGGAATAAGATGAATATGGATTCATATCCTGGTCCTATCACTATCTGTGGGAAGCTGGAGCAAGTATCTGAATTTTTCTAAGTCTTTTCTTCTTGAACAGTAACATGAGAGAAATAATACCAACCAGCAAGTGTTGTTACAACAGTTAAATGAGGTCGTATTTTTCATTATCTCAAAAATGGTAGCTATCATTATTATTATCTCTCAAAAGCTAGTGGGGAGAGAGGAAAATATAGGAAACAGCACAGGTGAGATATAAGTTGATACTTCAGAACTCACTTGCATTCCATCCATTTTTACATCAAAATCAAAGAAAAGAAATCTGGAGAACAAGGAAAATCTAGATTCCAGAAACAAATAAATCAAAGGTGAAATAATTGAACCCATTAATTCACTCAAGGAACTATGGAATTGTAACATGAGGTGCTAACGTATGTATGTGTGCATTAGATAAAGATGAGCTGTACTTGAAATCTGAGATTTGTGACCCATAGGTAGATAGATGGATAGGCCAATAGATAGTAGCTAGATATTAAAAATACGAGGCACACTCAGAGACTGGCAAAGTTCTCTGGAACAGGGTCGCCTTGGTGCAAGTGAGAAGGACGTCTCCACAGGCAGTGATGGCTATTTGGACACAAAGCTGATAAAGGAAAAGGCTCACAGCCTGGAAGGACATCCATCAGCTCCACATGCCGGTGATGCTGTGACACTTCTAAAGATTCTCCTAAAGACACCATGAGAGAAGCAAATATTTCTGACCACTACCATGAACAGAGTTTTTCAGGAAAGTGACCGTTCAGTCCCAAAGAAAGGTGTGATAAATGCTCATGCCATTTATCCAAGATGGCATGTCCGAGGACTGGCCACTGCCTTCCAGGGCCAGAGCCGGGACCATGACCTGGGTCTCTGTGTGGCCCTGCATGGCAGACGGTGCCCATCTTCTTGAAAGCTAGGTCCAGGGTCCTGGCTTCACCTCCACCGAGCTGCACTGGCCAAAGGAGCCATAGCCACCTTGAATTCAAGTGGCGAAGAAATAAACCCACCTTTTGACGGGGGAGGTGCCAAAGAATTTGCATTTATCTTTACAGTCTGGTATATACAAGGGACCATAAAAATATCTTTTTAACAAGTTGTCATTAAGTAGTTGGCGGCCCGAAGCTGTTCCTGACATGCGTCTTTGCTATTTCCCTCTGAATGTGTGGATTTCCTAGGTTTCAAAATGTTAAATTCTTCCCTCCACCCTCCCTTTGTCTCTTTCATCCTTTTCCTCCTCCTTACCGATTTCTCTGTAAATCACTCTTTCTTCATTGTCTACGCTTCACCCCCAACACACACCCCCACACTTCTCTCATGATGAGAGTCAAAATCAGTAATAAGAGAAAGAGACAGAGATTCAAGCCCATGCCGTTGGCGTGGATGCTTCTGGAAGTCATGTGCTTCCAAGTTGGCAATGCCCCCTTTGAAGCTTGGAAGGGAAAAAGAAAACAGCAGACGCACATTTTTCTTCATTGTACAAATTTGTGGTTTCAAGTCTACACTTTGCAAAATATGATTTTCCTTTTTCTAATAAAAAAAGAAGACTGAAAGGTCCTTAAATCACAGAGGCATCATTGAGTAACGTCTTGATGATTTCAGTGCAAACAGACAAGAGGCATATGGATCCCATTCCACACGAGCACACACATTGGACATGAGTTGGGGAAGCATCTGCTAAAACCTGTTTCTCGTTTGGTAGAATCTGGACCACTTGGGAGGTGCAGTTCAGGACGTTAGCAACCCTGGTGCCGGGGTGGGGTGCGTCCATCGGCCCCTGGGGCCACAGCAGGGCTGGAGTTTCGTTCACTCTCAAAGGTCTTCACTTAGAGGTTTTCTCTTCCCATTACAGACTTGGCAAAATTGAAAGATTCCTTCCACTTTGGGTTCGTAGGAGCTCTAGGTCCCAGCATGAGGAATGTAATCTAATACAAAATGACATAAAGTTTGAGAAAACCGACAATTTGATCTCATGTTCACTTTAATGTGGAAAGGTTGAATAACAGCCCATTACAATTCGCTCCAACGTGCATCGTCTCTGAAAGGCAAGGGGCTACCGAAGAGAGGTGAGCCAGGAAGGCTTCATCCTGTGGGGAGGGTTCTCCCAAGGGGGAAGCCGGCTCCCTCAGACATCACCTCTTCCCTTTGGGCAATCAATTCACAAACCCTTGACTTTGATGTAGACATTAACTAAAATTACTGTCTCATTCTGATCGCAAGAATTAAGGCTGGGGAGGGGAGGGCCGAGTGGAAAGATAATCAGAGATGCTCCGCTCCATGGGGGGCTGTCTGGTTCTATCCCACGTGACAGATACTTGAACATGTGATTCTGCCTGCTGATCCTCCTCCAGCGCCCACAGCAACCTGTAGGTGGAACAAGCACCGTCCTGGCTGCCTTGTACTTGTGTCGATGCTTTGTGTTAACCATCCCTCGCCCTCTCCCTGTTCTGGTCACTTTCACCTCTTACGGGGACCCTTCCCTTTCTGGACCCTGGCCACCACCTTCTGTTCACGCCACACAAGGCACAGCCCAAGTTCTTTTCTCAGAAGGCGAGTCTGATCACACGGCCCCCAAGGTCGCAGCCTTCCGTGGTTCCCCAGGACCCTCATGGCAGGTGTGACTTCTGCCGCATCTCAGAGAAGGGCAGCACCCCGGCTCTCCGCTCCGGCCTCCCTCCCGCCGTGACCCTGAGCCTCGCACCCCATTTTCCGGCCATCCTGCCTTCATTTTATCCCGTCAAGCTCTTCATGCTTTTCTTGGCCCTAAGCTTCTGCTCTGCCTGGGACCTCCTTCTTCCTCTACCTTCCTCACTTTCCCTGGTTCGCACGTGCTGTTCTCTAGGTCTGTTGAAAAATGTTTCCAATCCCCTACCTGTCAATCAAGGTCCCCCGGCGTGTTCCCGTTTCTGTCTCCGTGCACCTCCTGCGCTGTAACTGCCGCGCTGGCTGGTCTAGGTTGACGGGAAAGCTCACCCCACCCCTACCACTCCAAGGCCCGCACCATGCCTGGCGCTTCCGAGGTGCTCAGAGATGTTTGAGGAACAAGTTTGCGTTTTAAGTCCCTGCACTGCAGTGAGTAGTTCATTTCCGTGGCAAGTTGGCCAGGCGCTAGGTCACTGTCGTCTGGTCAGACACCAGACTAGGTGTTGCTGTGAAGATGTTTTTTTTTAAATGTGATGAACATTTAGCCCTGGCTGGTGGCTCAGTGGATAAGGTGCTGGCCTTCAAACCCAAAGGTCGCTGGTTTGATTCCCAGCCAGGGCACAGAACCAGGTTGCAAGCCAGGTCTCCAGCTAGGTCTGTAGCTGGAGGCAGGTGAAAGGCAACCATACATGGATGTCTCTCTCCCTCTCTGCCTCTCTCCCTTCCCCTCTCTCTAAAAATAATAAATAAAATCTTTTTTTAAATGTGATTAACATTTAAAACAGCAGACTTTCAGAAAGCAAACTACTCCCCATAATGTGGGTGGGCCCCATCCAATCAGCTGAAGATTAAGCTGAAGAGCAAAGATGGAGTTTCCTCAAAGAGGAAGGAATTCTCGGGACCATGACCTAAGAGCCCTTGCCTGACTCTCTAGGCTACTGGCTTATCCTACCAATTTCAGACAATTTCCGTCAGGCCCAAGTCTTTAAAATAAATCACACCCTTTCTCTCATTCTCCTAACAGTTCTGTTGCTCTGGAGAACCCTAAATAACAGTGAGAAAAGTACATCTTCAGTTTCCATCTTGAGACACTGTTCTTTCAGTGGGACAGAAAGCTCATGTCCTCCAATTCAATAGCCTCCTCTTGGCTGAAGTCAAAGCTCAGGGCAATGCTGTGCCAAGACACAGGGTGGTGACATGGGACCCCGGTTTCTGGTGATCATCTCTCTCCAGGTCTGAACTTTCTGGGGTGACCGTCACTCCACCTGGCCTGCATCTTCTTTGCCATACAGGTTGGCGGTTCCTTTAGACATGGCTTCTTCCCCCTCCACTGCCTCACTGACCCTCTGGGACACACCGGCATCATTTTGCTGAATCTGGAGCTCAGGACCTCAGAGACAGCTGGTCTGCCCAGGTCACTTTAGCAGTTCTTTGGCTCTGAGCTCTTCCTCTTCTCTCAGCACTTCATCCAGGGAAAAGGTTCTACCCGAAGTCTGAACCCAGGAGCACTTGACAGCTCTTTCTCAGGGACACATCAACACCCAAGCTACTTTCATAGTAGAGGGTTGAATGGTGGCCTTCAAAAATACTGTGTATGTCCAAGAGCTAACCAAATGCAATCTTACTTGGAACAAGGCTCTTTGTAGGAGTCATTTGGTTAAGGATCTCCACAGAGATTATCCTGGATTATCCGCATGAACCCTAAACCTAATGAAAAGTGGCTTTGGCAGAGACAGAGGAGGAGAGAGCCCATGAAGATGGAGGCAGAGATTAGAGTGATGTAGCTACAAGCCAAGGACATCTGGCATCACTAGACGCTGAAAGATGCAGGAGAAGATTCTCCCCTAGAAACTCAAGAGAGAGCATGGCTCTCCTGGCAACTTGATAGTGGACTCTGACTCCAGAGCTCTGAGGAGAATAAATTTCTGTTGTTTTAAGCCACCCAGTTTTTGGTAACATTATAGCAGCCTCAGGAAACTGAAACACCCCCTGGTGACCTTTCCTTTTGGGGGGGATCCCTTTGTAGTCCAGATGCAGAGTAGTGGGGCTGTTCTTACTCATCATGAAATTCTTCCGATCACATGTGTACGTCAGGAGTCTTTTCTGTTCCCCTCTGGGACACAGCTCTTGCAACTTAGAAGGTCAGGAAGAAACTAGCTGACTAAGCCAGCAGGGGCTGAGTGAAGAGGGTAATTATTTTCAAGTGATGTCTCCTGCGAACTTTAACAACAGCATCCTTTTTGTCATTGTTCTGAATTCTCACTTAGAGGGCAAGCACACCATCCAGTAGGCACATGGCTTAGCAACTCATCCCAAGAGAGGCCCTCTTAAAGCCCCAATGCCTCACTCACTCCTGCACTGGCTTTTCATAATCTTACAACCATCTTTGCTAGATTTATCTTTTCTCAGTGTTCCATATGTCCTTCGTTCTCGAATGGATTCTCTATCAATCATGATGGGATGTTATGTAGCCCTTAAAAATAATGCAGCCCTGGTTGGTGTATCTCAGCGGATAGCTGCTGACTTTTGAACCCAAAGGTCTCTGGTTCGATTCCCAGCCAGGGCACATAACCAGGTTGCAAGCCAGGTCTCCAGCCAGGTCTGTGGCTGGAGGCAGGTGAAAGGCAACCACACATGGATGTCTCTCTCCCTCTCTGCCTCCTTTCCTTCCCCTCCCTCTAAAAATAATTAATAAAAATTTTTTAATGATGCTTTATAAGAGTGTTTAATAATGTGGAAAAGGCCTGTATCATACTATTAAGTGAAAAAGATTATTAAGTAGTGTTTATGTTATGACTCCAATTTAGATAAGAAAGTATACAAGAATCCATATGAACCCCTACATAAAAATTTATAGAAAAATAGACTTAGAAGAATACATACCAAAATTTACATTATGGTTACCTTTAATGGGTAGTACACTTATAATTACAAAAAACAAATTTGTTATGTTTTCTTATTGGCAAGTTGGGGATAATAACTTTTTAAGATCAAAGGAGAAAATACATAATAAAGGTTCCATGTAAGCTGCAGAAATCTTAATGTAATAAATCAGTGTTTTCTTGGCTCCCATGTGATGACAGGCACGGGTAATTGGTGCAGGGCTGACAGGAACGTGTTCGCACAAAGCAGAGCTCAATTGCTGCATGTGTGTGTGCATGTGTGAGCGGACCGTGTGCTCCACTGGTGAGTGAGTGAGCGCGCTTCCTAACACAGTCACGGCTGGCTGTGCGGGCAGGTTACCCCTGAGCTTTCACAGGTACCTGTGCTCGGAAGGGGTTCATACTTGGTTTCATGCTCCGTTGTCACTATTCTGAAATTCTTAATGAGGTTTGGACAAGGGACCCACCTTCTGACTTTGTTCTGGGTCTTGCAAATAATATATCTGGCTTGAATGTAGGTGACTATGGCAGGGGGCGAGGGGAGGGGCTTGTGTTTAGTTTAAGAAACTGCATGGTCTGCAATAAGAATGGTAGGCCATGAGGAAGAGGAAGGAAGTGAGCACCTTGGCTGAACCTAGAAGGAACAACAGGCAGAAATGAAGGAACCAGAACTTACTGAGAACTGGGTGGGAATGACAGCCAGTTGTCTTGTTAAAATATACAGTCTGCTGGCAAACGGGACTGGTTAATTGAACTCTGATGAAAGGGCTTTCCTCTTTCAGTTCCTAGTAAATATTTGAGAACTTATTCACGCTTTAGATGAAATTCTGTAATGGAAGGGACACCCGTAAAAATAGAAAACACCTATTCTGGTATACATCTGTGGGCCGTGTCCATGGAGGAAAAACATGAGCTAGGAAGACACCAGAGTCATGCTATCTACGGAATCCATGTCTGCCACAGAAATCCTGGTCATGATCTGTTTATCTGGAGGTGCAGGCCGTGCGGGAATGCGTGTAAGACTTGGCGGGACACCCCTGGCTTTGCTCGCAGTGACCCCTCTGAAGGCCAAGGTAGTGGAACTGGATGGGGGCGGGGGGCCGTGATTGGCTGTGGCCACTTCACCACAGCCAATGTGATTGGCTAGTTTGAAATTGTAGTTAGCATCCTGCCTCAGACCTTTGGGGTGATGTCATCTTAACTCACTGAGAGGAAGTTGGCTGGTATCAGTTTTTGAATTAATCAGTTCCTCTTTTAGAGAAGTAACACATCTCTTCCCAAGTAACCAAAGAGCTAAACATTTGACAGCAGGGCTGCCGCCCCAAGCCTTCCTCAAACCATCTCTTTCTGAGCCCAAGAGCCTGTCGCGCCTTCTATTACCCATATATTTTTAATCACAGCAGCTAATTTTTCATTATGGAAAGATAAGATGGAACACGGAAAACCTTCTACCATGCCTGCATTGGTCTTTCTCATGCTGCCCAGCAATTTTGAATGTCTTCACCAATGTGCTCGGTCATTGAAGACTTGCGCCCACCTTACTTTTAGAAATTGAGAGCCTCCCAAGTTCACAGCTCCAGGTGGGCATTGACCAAAACAATGTGAAAGTCTACCGGTTACTTGGTAGTTACCTTTGCTGCCTGCTCCCTACAGAAAATATCACTGTGTCCGTAGCAGACAGAGGACCTTTTAATGTCATGATTGTCACTCAGATTTCACACTAATAAATGCTTATTTCATGCCCTAGTTCAGGGCAAAAGTACAATTTTGGGTGACATATATCAAGCAATTGTTTGTCCTGACATGAAGAGTTCAGAAACTCTAATGTCAGAATTTTAAGAACCCTAAAATAGGTCACTAATTTCCCACAACAAACTACTGCAAAATGATGTTTTTATCTAGGGCAGTGGTTTCTATCCTCTAAGTACAATTATAATTTTCTTAAAACTAGATATAGGTATGTTCTAAAAGTTCACACTCCAAGAAAGAAAGTGGCTTTTGATTTATTGGTGGGGGTGATTTCTTTTATTTTTATTTTCCTTGCTATGTTATAAACTGACACATGCTCAGAATGACTGAAGCATATGCCTCTCTCTTTAAACCTTCATAGCACTCTATGTTCCAGAAGAAGATGGAACAATGAAATGTGCCATTCGGGGAATTGGCACAAATTTCAAAAGTTAAACCAAACCAGTTCCCTGAGTATTAGTTTCCTATCACTACTGAAATAAGTCACCACAAACTGGGCAGCGTAAAACAACACAACACATTCATTCTCCTTTTCTGCATTGACATTTGACTCATAAACAGGGTCAGGCCAAGGGGAGACAGAACCCACTTTCTTGTTTATTGCGGCTCCTGGAGGCCACCCGCATTCCTTGGCTTGTGGTCTCTTCCTCCACCTTCAAACCCAGCAATGGCCTGTCCAGTCTTTCTCACAGCACATCACTCTGCCAGGGGCTGATTACCTCCATCTGGGCCAACCCAGACACTCCAGCATAATGGCCCCATCTCAAGATCCTCACCTTAATCACATCCACGAACCCCCTGGGCCACAAAGGATGACCTACTTGCAGGTTTGGGAATAGGAAGGTGGACTTCTTCCTTCTGTGTTCACTTTGTCCTCCTTTGTTAGACAGATTGATACCCAACTGCTTACCTAACCTAACCCCCCTCCAAAGCCTGTTGGCACTGCGATTGGTTTTACATGTTTTTACTGCTCTATGATTTGGGACCGGATACGAATGATCTTTTGCAGGTAGGTGTTGCAATGGGCAAAAATGTACCCCAGAAAAGCAGCTCTCCCTGCTCTTCCTTTCTACCTAACAACACATTTTCTGAAATGCAGTCAGCCCCAGCTAGTAGCTGGCGTTCAGACCGAGATCACGTGGGGACAGCGCAGTTCTGGAGTCGGCACCATGTTCCCTTTTGTCCTTCTAACACCCTGGGGCCACCCCAGAAGGGTTTTAGGAAAAGCTCAGAAGCTTCACACGGCCCATCAGTGCAATAGTCATGGCGAAGGCCCCATGACGCATGGGTGGCCCCGTGGCCACCGTGGGTGCCATAGAAGTTAAGTTGCCTCCTCCCAGTGGCTAACCTGAGTTTGGCCTGAGCCCACCCACCTCAGCACTGGACTGTCAGACTTCAATCCTCACGGGCTGTTTATTATTTTACAGAGCTTCAGGAATGGGGAGGATTACTTTGACCCCTTTGCTGTGTCGCTAGTTTAGATAGGCCCCAGAACTGTCATCCCCTTTGTCAGTAATACCCCTGAACAGGGAGCAGAGGTCCGGGCCTTGCTAAGCCTGGCGAAGGCGGAGCCAGGACATGAGCCTGCTCTGAGCAGAGCAGGGTAGAACTCTGCCTGTTGGCCTACGAATGTCAAAGGAATTATCCCAATCTACTTTTTAAAAACTCTCACAGCTATTCAGGAAGGGGAAAATATGTTCCCTGCTCCAGAATTCAAATTCAGTTTCTGAAAGGTGATGATGAGGGATCAAGTGCGTGGTTTGGTTTGGTTTGTGTACTCGCTGAGGGTCTGGCCCCGCGTGTCTATAAACGGGTCTGTATCACAAAGTGCAGCAATAAGCGGCAATAAGCAGAACCCTCCTGTGGTTTCCGCTGGATGAACTCACCGAAGCACTGGCCTCCCCACACCGATGACGGGCGGCCACCCCAGGACCTCCTCCCAGGGAAGAACGGGGCGCCTGCTTTCTGTCTTTTTCTCCCCGGCAGGTAGGTCAGCCTGGCTTCCGAGGCCCGTCTTTGCACAGTCATTAGGCTCCTATAATAGACACAGTTCTGTCTGCCCTGTGGTGGAAAACACCAGTTTCAACAGGATGTTGGAGTTCACAACGGCTGACCCAGAACCCGGGCCAGGGCAGACATGAAAGCTGGAGCCGCTCGCTGGCTACGGATTTCTGGGAACGGCTCCCTTTCAGCCTCCACAGTCACGCAGGGCGGCCTCCGTGCGGAGGCGACCGTCCTGCGGGGCCGCAGCCACGAGCCAGCGACTGGGAGCAATTACCCGGGAGCCCGCGCCCCGCGCCCCGGAGCGGCCTGCCAGCCACTCCCCTTGAGAAGCTGGAGGGAAGAGCCCGGCTGCCCGCGTCTCCTTGTTTTCTTTCCCTTCGTGGGACAGTTTCGACTGATTTTGATTACCCTGGCGCCAAATAAATGAAAACATTTCATAGACGTATAATCATCCATCACTGTGGAGAAAGGAGAAATGTTTCATGTTCAGCGTGTTTATAAATACACTTAATGGGAAAAGGACAGTGCCGTCTTTCCTCCGCTCCATCGCGGTGGCTGGTGGCCCCCGGGGTCCTGCTCCAGGTCACCCCCGGAGCCCCTGCCCGCCAGCCTGCCCCCAGACATCTCACCCCGGCAGCGCGATGGTGCTCACGGCAAGTCGAGAAGAAGGACCTGTCCCTCAAGACCACAGGAGAGGGACGTGGAGCCAGGGAAAGGTAAGTGGCCCGTGTGTTGGGAAGGCAAAGGCCGGCTCTTTTCGCATCTGGCTGAAGGCAGCCCAAGTGAGCGAAGTCGGACTGTTTCCAAAGGATTAATGGTTGCGTGAGCAGAAATTAGTGCAGCCCATGCGCGCCTTGGGTCGGGTTTTACGCGAATGGCAGGCTGGGCTTCATGCGGTGTGTGGTACCTGTCAAAGCCAAGAAGAGGGGAAATCTGCTTGCTGGTGTTGCGTGTTGTGTTGGCCCAGGCCGCGCGACACCGCCTGAGGGTATTTTGATTCAGGATGCGGTGATCAGTCCTTCAGGGGATGAACTCCGTAGCAGCCAGTGCTTTCTCCCTGGCTGGGTGTTTTAGTTCGGGGTCCCGCGTGATCTCAGGCGTGGCGGAGGCCCCAGGGACTAAGAGTTCTGTAAGCACGGAAGGCAGCATGGGCTGTTCCCTACACTGATTAAATTAGTTTTGCGCTCGCCTTCCCTTAAGTGTCACTTCCCACAATGTTCAGTATTTGCATTGACATTTGACTCATAAGCCGGGTCAGGCCACTAGGGTATGTAAAAGTCTCCTTATAAGTCATTCATGCAAAAACGCATCTCCGTTTTCATCGCAAGGGTTGCGCAGGGTAGGGGAGCCCACCCTCACATGCTGCAATGCCCCCTGTGACCCACAACGTCTGGAATGAGCCTCGGCTCCACCAGGGCAGGGAAACCCGCCCAGGAAGCAGTGAGAAGGCAGCCGGGCACCCTGGCATCACAGAACCTGGAAGAGGAGGAGCTGTGACATTTCTTACTTTAAGAACGTGTCGCTCCTCCCAGAGGAAATGACTGCAGAAGTTGGGACATGCGTGTCACCCGCCTGCAGTGCGGGAGCCGCCGGAGCAGGCATCCGTGCTTCCAGGAGGCGCAGGTCACAGCTGTGTGGCTGAAGCTCTCTGTGCTCCCAGTGGGCGCCTGGGACCCTCCCCGATTCTCAGGATGCACTGGGTCCAGTCTTGGAGGAAAGTGAGAAAAGTCCTGTTCATGGGATTTCAGTGTTCTCAGCTGTGCTGTTGACAATCTGTCCGTACCTGGTACCTGGACCGGCAGGAAGCCTTTCCAGCCTCGCCTGCTGTCACAGCACCGCTGGTACACACGTACACTGAGACTTGTCACTTATAAGGCAAACAACCTTGGGAGGATGAAAATCTGTGGTTGAGGACATGATATCACATGACATATGGTCAAGAGGCTATAGAAAGGGACAGGACCGCGGAACCAGCCGCTGCTTCCTTCACCCTCTTTCACCACTTGACAATCACCTCTATTCACTGATTCTAGGGGTGGCAGATGGGTGTCAAATGTGGCCCCCATCTTCAGCTCTCCGGTACCAGCCTCCTTTATGATGTGACTTTGCAGCTCTGCCCATCAAGAGATGCAGTCCGCTTCCCACCCTTGAGACAGGGTGGCCTTGTGACTTGTGTTGGCCAGTGGGACACAGCAGGAGTGCCAAGAGGCCCATTCCAAGCTTAGACCTTGATGGACACTGTACATATTTCTGCTTTCTCTTGCTGTCACCACATTTATAAGAACTTGCCTGGCCTGGCTTCCTGGAGGATGAGAGACCCCAAGGAAGGCAGCCCCATTGTCCCAGTCGAGGCTGTCCTACACTCTCTGACCCCAACCCAACCCTACGAGAGAGGCCTGCCAAGGTCCGCAGAGCCACCCAGCCAACCGGCAGCCAACAGAAGACTCAGGCAGGAACCCAGCTGGGACAAGAAGAATTGCCCAGCTGATTAGTAGATCCAAGAACAGCAATAAGTGTTCACGGTTGAATGCACTGGGGATTTTTGGATGTTTTTAATGCAGCATGATCACGGCAACAGATAACTGGTGTACCAGTCAAGAAGGAAAGGGATGGGCCCCACCAACTTTCCAAGTTCTAAAAGCACCCCAACGATGAAAGACACCCCCTTTGCCCTCCAGATTTCAGCCTGTGGCGAAAGGTGAGGTGTGGGCACAGACAGTGACAATGGAAAGTGCTATGCAGTGTATGCATCTAAGGAGTGGTTGGAAAGTGCCCAGGTTAGTTGGAGGAAGGAGAGATTCAATGGTCATTTTGAATTACTTCACAATCTAGTCATCTGCTCAGTCTTGACACCCTCTGGTTGACTAAAATCTAAAGTGTTCTAAATGCATCCTGCATTTTACGAAGACGTGAACAAAGGCAGGTCTAGGCATGGTCAGCTCCTATTATCCCTCAAAAGTACCATTTAACTCTCCAAAGGGAACAGATGACCCCTTTGTAGAATAAGTGAACACCTTATAAATAAATGCATATTGTAGAGACAAGAAAGACAATAAAATTTGGCTATTACCTCCCACGGACTCTCTGAACCTCAATGAAAATATTTCTACTCGCCTCAGTGAGTGATCCCCGTTCAGATCGACAAGGCATGTGAAATTTGAATTCCTGTTGAAACAAATCTCTGTCCTGCCACAGCTGATTCTGGAGTGAGAGTGAAAATGAGAGCAAAGGCGAAGAGGTGGAATATGTGGGTGCCACAATGCTATGGTGAGGTGTGCAAATGTCACCCCCAGCTCGGTGTGAAATGGTTTGGCTCCCTCGCACCCTGTCTGTGGCCTTGGACATTACTGAGCATCTTTATGCTTAGTTTTCTCATCTATAAAATTGGGGTGACTATGGGTGTGTGAGAATTAAATAAGGATGAGGCACTTGGGGAGGAAGGAGGTCACCAAATTACAATTAGTACAATTAGTAAACTTGAATATAGTCCATTGTTGATAAAGTTAACATTTCTTGATCAGTTCTTAATTTTCTTTTAAAAAAGGAAGTGTGTTATCAAATACCATTCATTTGACCATTAAAAGAGACTCCTTCTTTTCTTTCTCTGTTTGCATAAAGGAACATCTTTCCAAGTGAAAATGTGGTCACCAAAGGAGGAAGGATATTTTTGTTATTATTGTTATTTTATACCTTTTTAGTGTAGCTCCTTACTTTGGTTGAGATGCAAAACTCCCTTTGTCCATAGCTACATGACATTTAGGTTTATTTATTTTACAGATTAGATATATTACAAGAGTTTAGAACTTATTAAAAATGGAGTGGCCCTGGCTGGTGTGACTCAGTGGATTGGCGCCATCCTGCAAACCCAGCAGTCACGGGTTCGATCCCCAGCCAGGGCACATAAGCAGGTTGCAAGTCAGGTCTCCCTCCAGCCAGGTCCGTAGCTGGAGGCAGGTGAAAGGCAACCATACATTGATGTTTCTTGTCCTTTCTTCTTCCCTCTCTGCCCTTTTCTCTCTAAAAATAATGACTAAAGATCTTTAGAAGAAAAGAGAGAGAGAGAAAAAATGGAGTAATGTGGCAAGAAAGTAGTGCCGTACCCAGGATCCTGGAAAAAGTGATAATGTGCTCAAGTTTAAGGAATTTTATGTCTAGCTCCTGGGCCTCAAGTATGCATAACCCAGGTGCAAATGAATGGCAAGGACAAAGGATAAGAGACTGAAGCAACTATTCAGAAAGCTCTGGCCAGGCACTAATTGTAAATCAGAAATATGTTTGCAGTGTTTATTACCCAGATATATTTTGGAAGGAAAATAGTAGGAAAAAGAAACACTATCTTCCTTTCCAACAAAGTAATGGAATGTCAAAATCTGGAGAGATGTTGCTTACTCTAGATATCTGGCCAAAGGAGAAAAAAGCTATTGAGGTATAAATAGCCAATAAAAGGTAAATAGCACTAAAAAGAAATAGAGGAGACCTTTGGTGAGCGATACACTTAATTAAATGCACACATTGAGCCTGGAAAGCTAAGAAGGGAGGGATGTAATTTCCTTTTAACCCTTTAAAGGTTACAGATTAGGGCAACCACTAAGTTAATTCCAGCTCATAAAATATCGTAACTGGAGGGTTTAATGTTGAAGGTTCTCTGGCAGAAAGAGAGCCAAGTGTTACCTGGAACGGCGTGTAGTGAATGCCTAGAAAAGCAACCTTTCCGCTCTTCTGATAAGCCCTCCCAGGACAGCAGCCTGGTCTCTTACGTGTGTCTTGAGCTCCCTGCAGCCCAGGTAGCAGTGTGGACGCTGGAAACAGAACTTGGAAAGTTCTGTTAAGCGAATAGGTAATAGGATGGTGAACTGAGATAAATGCACGGGTAGATCCGTCATAATTGGTAGGGACGTGAGGGTTGTTTTCAAGGCAGCCCTTACTTGTTAGTACCCAAAACATATCCCGATGCTATAACCAACTAATGAACAAAAAATCCATAGCACAGTCATTGATACTGGAGAAAACAGTGAGTTGAGTAGACACTGGGTAGAGCCCACATCTGTGTCGGGGTGGGCTGGGTGAGGACCGCAGAGCACCCCTATCTCGGTGGTTTGCAACCACAGAGGGGGGCTCCACCCCCACATTTCTTGGGGCTGCACTGGCTGAGCCTGCCCCTGATTTGCTGAACACGCCATACCTCGCCAAGACTCTGCCAGTCTCACAGCAGAAGGAAAAGTGGGGACAGGGGACACGTCATGGGAGGGGCAGGTGGAGGGGGGGCCCAGAAAACATACTGGACAATAACGCAGCCCAACCACCAACTAGGTGATTCTGATTCCTGCTTCATTGGTGGCAAAAGCGCTTTCTGCACGTTTCAACAGATGGCCCGTATCGCGGAGGCCATTCGGATGATTTTTGAAGAACTTCTTAAAGGAAGGAATACTTGTGACACTTTGGGACCAACGTAGGATGTGGCAAGTGAAAACGATTCCTGAAGTCCGCCCAACGCTGTGGGAGGGAGCATGAACATCAAACCGCATCCTCCCAGTCTTCTCCTAATAGGTTGGAAAGGTAATATTTCCCCCCCTTACTCCATCAGTTATGCAAACGGTTCCACAAGTGGTGCATAAATTAGCGTTAACTAGCAACAAAAAGCCACCACTGAATGAGTTAATATGCGTGAACCTAGTATGTGCCAACAACCTTTCTAAGTGCTTCATGGCCGTTCACCAAATGAGTCCTCACAGCAACCCTCTTAGGTCCGAAACACTGTTATTGCCACTTCTGCAGGGAAAAAGGATGTGTGCCCCCATTTCTCAGGTGAGAAGACTGAGGCGCAGGCAGCTTAGGTTGCTTGCCCGAGTACAGTGGCTGAGCTGGGATTCACACTCGGGGAGCGTGTGTGGCTCCAAATTTGTGTCCTGACCCGTATTCTCCGCTGCCTTGCTCCCAGAATTCGAATGGGGCTGGTGTGTTTGCCCTGGCTGCTCAAAATGTGCCCGATACACAGACCACGCCCCAAGGTGCGGAACAGCAGAGGCGTTTTCAGGTGCCTCTCCCTACCTTCCCCGTCAGCCGCCCCTGCTCAGCGTCCCTCTGGGGTGTTTCTGCCAAAGCCGCATGGGTCGGGGGGAGGGGAGGTGATCCACTTTTCCTTTTAGCAGGTTCGCAATTAAACATTTCGTTGGTGACCAACAGGTCAGGCTGAGCCACTTGGCCCGTGAGAAATAGTTTCCGCAGCCCCGGACAGGGTCTGTCCCATGTGTTTACTCGGACAAGTCAGGAGACAGACTTTCTAAATGGCTCGCCTTCGGCAGGACCGGAATCAGCTGTCCCAGGACAGACGCGGGCGAGGGCGGACACTCAGAACAGAGCCTGGCCGCTGCGGGCCCAGCCGTGAACAGTCGGAGCCAGAAACAGCCCCTCCTGGCCGGGGGGTGGCTGGGGGAACGTTTGCCGCCCGCCCGAGGCTGGTGATGGGGGGACTCGGGGTGCGCCTTGGTCCTCTCAGGTGTCGTTCCTAATCCAGCCCTGAAAGAACATGGTCGGGGCAAGCGCGCGGCGGGGCTTCTGTTTTCAGCTCCGACCAATGGCTTGCAACCTGCAACAAAAGTGAGTGCAGATGGACCGGGGCGAGATTATAGCGCTGACCGCACGGGAAACCCGACCTCCTTGCCGGGCGCGCCCAGCTCCCAGCTGCCGTCCACACCCGCCCGTGTAGCGGCCACCCAGCAATTAGCGTGCCCGGCTCCCCCGGGGAAGGGGCGGAGTGGAACAATACCACGGCAGGCCCTCCGGGGCCAGGAGCAGGTGAGGCCTGCACGAAGGTAACCGATCCCTTTCGCCATTGTTCCTTACGGACGAGCCCCCAGCAAGGTGAGTGGGGTGGTGAACACACCTCCAGGGCCTTGAAAGGGCTGCTAGGAAAAGGGGGGTATCCAGGGCACTTGCAGTGATTGAAGTCCATCGGCCTAGTCTGTGGTTTGTACATGAAGGTGCCCCCCAAAGATTTCTGCTTCTCGGGTGCCGTGGGTACGTGTGCCTAGCTCCCAGCCGGGCCGTTCATCTAGGGTGACCTGTGAAATTCAGGACACACCGTTAAGTCTGAATTTCAGTGACACAGTGAAGAATTCTTCGCTCTAAGTATCTCCCATGCAGCTAGATTTGGGGCGTCCGAAAAACGTATTCTTTTTTTTTTTCCCTCTAAACTTCCTCTAAAGTTAACTCTGCGTCCTTTTTCCTTTTGTTTTGCTAAACTTGACACCTTTACCCTCATTGCATCACCGAAGTGTGCCCTTCGTCAAGATAAACTTGACCTGGAGTGTGAGCAATGGGCCAACGATGTAAGACTCCATTGGGTGAGGGCTGGAAATACAGTGAAGTCACCAAAGTGCTACACATGTTTTCGGTCCACCCTGAAGCCCGTTTATTTGCTCATCGGGCGAGTGATACCAGTACTGATGGGAATCTTGGGGTTAAGATGTGTATTTTAACAGGCGGAAGGTTGTGAACCTAAAAGAACCTCTCCTCTACTTCTCACCACCTGAGAGCCAGGTCCCAGGTGGTCCAGAGCCACAGGGGATGTCATTTCAACACTGACACGTACTTCCATCTCGTAATCTGAATGTCCGCGGGCATCTCTGGAAAGGGTACACGGGAGGCGCGCCAATCCACAACCGGGGCAAAACCGTTTAATCCGCATGATTTCATCGTTCTGTCTGGTGGACCTGGGAGCTGGAAGGCTGCGGGTGAACCCTTGAGTAGACGCGTGGAAAAGAGGCATCAGACCCTCGCTGCCTAGTGAGATGCTGCAGTCATGTGCGTGCCTTGAAGCGATCCCTGGGTCTGCCCTCTGCGTCCCCGACTTGCTCACAGGAGCGTGGGACAGAGCGCGGGGCACAGAGGGTGCCCTCGGAGCGGTGCATTGGCGCCGAGTGAGGGCAGAGCCCAAAGGGAAACCAGCGTCCGGGGTCCCTGGATGTGCGCGCGTGTCCGTATCTGTGCAGATGTGTGTCAGTTTCGAAGTGAAATGTAACACAAGCCAGTTTTCCTTCTGGGAACAAATGCCTTAGCCTTTCATTTTTGTCAGCTCATTAAGATGCAACTCTAGATTCTTCGAGAGCAGAAGGAATAGACCCACCATGTTAAGTGGGGCCGGAGTCAGGAGCTGTCGGAAGAATCATTTTGCCTGGGCTGTCTTCTGGTTACTTCTGAGTATCGTAAAACTATCTCCAACGTGCCCTCAGAGCGGAACGCACCAACAAAGAGCACCCGAATATTCCTTCTAAGTCAGCTCCTTCTCTTCTGTGACAGCAGTTGTGCCCTGTAAATGTGTGTTGCGGTGAATTGAAACAGAAAATGCCAAGTAACCCACTTGGACATATTTGGACAAACATGTACACGCGATAAGTAATTTTGTATCCATGTACCGGTCAAGCCCAGGAGGGGCTGCTGGTCTGCGTGCTGGCAAAACTAGACGTCACCCCTCTATTTAGCCTGCAGGGCATCCTGAAGGGACGGGTCTCGGTGGCTCTTCCTAGTCAGGTCTGCTGACCTTCCCGTCATAGTTTTTCTTGTCGCTGTTTTCAGCATCCAGCAGTTCCTCTCCTCTCAGCGCGACATCCCCCACCCCTGCACTGCACCACGCTTCCTTCTCCTCTGCGCGGCTCCTCCCTTCGCCCCGTGCCTGGCTTCTCTCCGGCCCCACCGCCCTGACATCGCTTTCTACCTCCCTTCGCTTTGGAAATGCAGCCTCACCGCCTCAGCCAGCAGCTCAGCATCCGTGCCTTGTGCATCTCTCCCTCTTCCCCGCCAGAAGTGACTGTCAGGATAACATGATGTTACAAACCACCCAAACTCCACGGCTTAAAACGGTTCCACCTGTCGCTGCCCGGGCCTCACGGGGCCCAGGCAGTTCTGCGGCTCGTGGTTGGAACTGGCTGGTCAGTCACCGATGTGTCTGAGGGTTGCCTGGCTCCTGGCTGGCCTGGTGTGGCCTGGGCTGGGACAGCTGGCTCTCCTCCAGGGGTCCCAGCTTCCGGGACACCAGCTGAGACACATTCACACGGGAATGGTTCAGAAGACCATGAACTTTCTTCTGAGCACTACTGGTCCCCCTAGCCTGAGATTAAGAAATAAATAATCAGGGGAAGCCCGAGATTAAGAAATAAATAATCAGGGGAAGCCCAAGATTAAGAAGTAAATCATCAGGGGAAGCGGGGTGTTCCTGATATTTGGTAAAGGCTAAGGGAACGTCAGAAGAGACAGCAGCGCAGGGTGGAAGGGGGGCTGGCTGCTTCTGCCAAGGATGGGACAGGGGCACCGGAGCTGTGATCAGGGAGCATGGCGGGAAAGCCGTGTCCCTGACGGACATCTGCGTCCTGGGCGTGGAGGTGGGGGGAGAAGAGCCCGAGCAGGGAGAGGGAGCAGCCCCCCGAAGCAAGTTCACTTGGCGGCGCGGTGGAAGGAGAGGCTCTGGGGCCTGAGTCTCTTAGGACAAAGCTCAGCACGTGCACATGTCCATAAACGGCAGCGCCATGGCCGAGGAAGGTGAGTAGACAGAGAGAGCAGGCCCACTGGGCGCGGGACACTGATTCTTTAAAAGCGGGAGGAGTTGACAAGGGAGACCGGCCAACGGGACGATGATGGATTCCTAGTCAAGGCATGGGCGTGGCAGGAAGAGGTTGAAGGTCACCCATAGAACTTGGCCAAGTGCAAGTTCCCTGACCTCCTCTGCCCTGGCAGCAGGGTCAGCATCAACAGAAGAAACAAGTCGGTTCCAGGAGCTGACAATTGGCTCTGCTTTGGGGATCCTTTCAGACCTCTTCATTTTTTAATTGGGTTTAACATGGGTTGTCTGAAACCCCTGAACGTCTTCTGAACAACCGCTCAAGGCTGAGTAAGGTCTCGGGTCTCAGTCCCCACCAGGCAGTCCATGGGCACGAAGGTCATCAAGGAGCGAGGGTAAAATCGGCAAAGGCGGAGGGGAACGAAGTACGAATAATGCCACCGTCATAATCAAAGGCGGTCAACACGCATGTGTCCTCAAGTCAAGGTCGCTGTCCTCGGATGACGGAAACCCAGGAGAACGCTCTTCCTTTCTGCCTCCCAGCCACCCTGTAGCTCCGCGGCCGCGGGCCATTTCCCCGCCCTCCCTCATCCTGGAGGAAGGGCCTCTTGGACGGCTGTCCAGGTGGGGAGAAGAACCTTCCTGGGCCCTGACCCCACCAGTCCAGACAGTTCCTGAACCGGCAGCGGGAGGGACCGGGGATTGAAGGGGGAAAGTCCAGTGCGTGCCGCGCCAACTTTGAAGTGGGATCATCTGTTTTCTCAGTAGACTCGATGTGGTTGGATGTTGACATTCAGAGCCTGCCTCAGTGGCGTGGAACGGTGTTCTTCCAAAAGCCCATCTCCCTTGCGCGCTCACGATGAGCGCGCGGATTCCTTCCGCACGGACGACGGAGGCTGCTCCACCTCGCCCCAACCCAGGCCTCCGACTGTGGGTCCTGGCTCCCCCTGTTTAGAGTCCCTGGCGAGCGCACGTATTAAAATCTGCACAGCGTGTGTTTCCATATTGAAATAACCGCCGCAGGTCTGCTTCCATTCAGAGCCACTTTGCATAGGCCGAAGAGCACCCTGGTGAAAAAGGTAGCATGATGCTTCGGTTTATCAACAGTCCTGAATTTGCCTACCACCAGGGAAAGGAGCAGCAATCATAGCCGAAGTCCAAAGTCCCTGCAGCCAGGTGCCCTCATTACGGGCCACATAAACGAATTGTCAAACCTCCCACCATCTAATCAATACAAGTTCTGGCTTCTGCAGCTGCAAGTCATTTGCGTTTCACCGTTTCCCTTAGCTTTCCCTGCCTGGGTCTCTTGCTAAAATTAGTCTCAAGGCTGGAGGAACCGGCAGGAAGGTTCAGTACCAGCTTGAAATGTTTTCCGCCCTTGGACCCAACCTCAAATGCTAAACATTGCGAGCATTCAAAGAGGGTTTGTTCGAGTTCCCCAGTTCTACCCTCCTGGTTTCAAATGGCAGCAGAAGCAGGGGAGCCAGGATCCTGTAAGGAGAAACTCCTCCAAACAAGACTCCTGGCCCAGCACAGGCTGCACGGAGCCAGGCGGCTCTGAACCAAGTGGCCAAGCTGCTGGGCGCCCGTGAAACGCGGGCCGCTGGACTCTGGCAGGGTTGGCTGTTCCAAGTGGGGACAAGGTAAGGCTGCGTCCCCTTCTTGTGGAGCAAAGCCCAGGGCATGACCCCGGTAAGGTGGTGGCCGGGGACTGGCTGGGAGGACGGCCCATGGCCGGGCTGCCAGGAACGGTGCCTGGGCAGCTCTAGGCGGCTAGGAGAACTCACAGGTCGAACGTGTTTCCACATTGCAAACGAGGTGAGAACTGAGAATCTGATGCCCCTTGAGGAGAAGTGCCTTCTGTTTACGTACCCATGGCTACCAGCTTGGTAGATGCAGCTCCCCAAGGCCACCGCCCCTGGTGCCTCAAACCTCGAACTGCGAACGTGACCCAGACCCAGCACGTGAGGTGGGAGTGCCTCGTGAGGGCCCACGGACGCGCCGTGGAGGACACGGGCCATGCCTCTGGTGGGCTCCTGCCTTCTAGAAACACGCAGGGTTTACCAAGCCACGCCGAGGCAACAGGGTGGAAAAGCTCTTTCTAAGTGAAACAGAGACCTCAAGAATGCAGGGAAGTACCACAGCCTGTTCTTTACCAAATTCCTGCCTGTGCCAGGCTTCCCTCCAGACCTTGATGTGTGTAGGAACCGCCCGGAGGTCCTGGGAAAACCGCCTCTAGTTCGGGGTTGTGGGTGGGGCCCAGGACACCGAGTCCCAGCAGGTCCCCCACACCCCCCGGCCCGTGGGGCAGGGAAGCAGCTAAACCCTTGTCTTCGAAACAATGATCCTCAAACAGGTTTTTCATATCATTTGACAGCTTTCATTGGATGAGTGGCTTGTTTTCTTTTTCTTGCTTTCTTTCTTTCTTTTTTTTTTTTTTAAATGTTATTTCCCCACAGAGCAATGCACCTTCGTCTAGGGAGAGATTAAGAAAAAGAAATGCTGAAATTCTGGTCTGGCTATAACATAAATTCTTGCGGTGACTTAAATTGAAATTGAACTTGTCCCTGGAGGAGCAAGAGACACGTACTGAAGATAGACGTGCCCCATGGCAGATACCGTCATGGGGGTGTAGGTGGGCCTGCAGGGACCCCTGTCATTTAAACCCATGATCAGGTCATTGTCCCTCCATGAAGTCCTGGTGCCCACCTCAGGGTTTCATAATCACTGCTGAGGTCATTGTCCTCATGATACCAAAGCCTCTGGATGGCACCTCTGTGGAAACACGGAGATTGAGAAAACATGAACATGGGTACCGTGGGGAATGTAGCAACACCGCCCTCCTGGGGTTTTGGGGCTACTCCCAGGGTTTTGGGGGACCCTCCCCGGGGTCCATTCTCTGGCCAGGGGCTGCTTTGCAGTAAGTCTGTTCGGAGCAGGTGTTTGGTAATCGCGGCGTGAAGACGCCCAGCAGAGAATGTTTTCATTGGAGGGGCTGCACCCAGACCTCTGCGCGTTAATGAAAAGGTTACGCAACTACATGTCTTTTCACCTCTGCTGGTGTTTTTATGGTGCCATTAAAAATGCCACCTGAGCTTGCCCACCCCGCAGTGCTGACTGGGCAGCTGCAGCCCAGCTGCGCAGGGACGACCGGCTGGAGGCTTGACAGACCCTGAGTCACCTGCCGGACGCACGGCGGAGGGGGTGGGTCACCGCACGGACTTGACGCGTCCTGACCAGCCCCAGCTAAGCGAGCGCAGGGGCCCTTCTAGGTGGCTCACGGGTGCCGTGCAGGGCTCTTGGCTTTGGCCTTCTAAGCCAGTGGGAAGGCCACTGGCTGAGTCTTTACTTCCTGTCCTGACTTGGAGGATGCCCAGAAAGATGCCAACTGTCCCCTCCCCCAGCTGTGAACCTCTGCTGGGGCTGTTGTGGCAGATAAACCGGGGGGAGACTCCGCCGGCCAGCAGCCAGGGCTGCACACTCTGCCCCCTGGTGCCCCGTTGGAGCCCCAGCCTCTCCGGTGAGAGGCTGGGCACATCCCAGCCGGACCCGCGTCACCCTTAACCCTGGCCGGTTCCCAGAACCCGTGCTGGGACAGAGCGAAGGCCCGCGGGGACCCAGCCAGCAGAGACACGTTGGGAATCCGGGCAGTTAGCGAGCACTTCCAAGCCCCACCTCGGGCACCGGGACACCGAAGGCTGAAAGCATCTGGGGGTTTCTAGGATGAGGCATGGAGGGCATTCATCTGCAGGGCCACGGGCATAGCTCCGTCATTAGTAAGTCCCAGCAGAGTCTGAAGTGGCAGCTGTGTGGCAGCGCGTTCAGCTGTCGGGACCCCCCCACCCGGGAAGGAGGAGGAGAAGAGGAGGAGGAACCTGAACTGGGCTTTCTCCGGGACCCACGCGTGCAGTGTCCGCGCAGCACGCTTGGCTCTTGGGTGGCCCTAAGCCTCAACCAGCAAACACGCGTGATGATTCCTGTACATATGAATGGGGTGTCACCGGTGGGCAAGCTAACGCTGCCCACGTCTGGGAGAAAGCAGGCCCGAGTTTCGATTCCTGCATGAGTCAAAACAGGCGTCAGTGGAAATCATGCCTGCACCTTTGAGAACACCTGTGCCACGTGCCCCTGGGCACGTCATCACCCCGGATGTGGGCGAAACGGACCAGAGCGAGGGTGGTTCCGGCCAGGTGTCCCCAGCGCCTTTGCTGGTCACCGTGGAGCAGCCGGCAGGCCACCCAGGGCCAGCTCTTTGGAACCCTGGCACCCCCGTTTCTCTTGGGGGGCGATGCTGGGACTTTCTGTGACCAGAGCGCCCCGGAGGATACACACGGAGCCGGCAAAGCCAACGGATGCATGAGGAAAGCCCAGCCTTCCTTGACCTTGGAAACTACAAAGAACAGGGTTTCGTCGGAGGGCAGGAGAGCGAGAAACGCGTGTGCCCAGAACGGCCTACCCACATGCGAAATCCTCCCACGTCCAGCACCTCCCGACAGGCCCGTGTCCTTCCCAAGTCGGGGTGCAAGCTGGATCATGCCCTGGACTCCGTCCCTGGGACGGCCCGCTGCGGGGAGGCCCCCTGCCCGCCCGTCCGCGGGGCCACAGTCCCCGAAGGCTCTCCCAGCGCGGATTCTGGGGTCCCAGGCCGAGTTTCACCTCCGGGTGTGAGTCAGCCGAAGGCCCCGAGCGGACAGAGGAAGGCCAGGCTGAGAACCTGGGGGGGTTGGAAGCAACACACAGAATCACAGGGTAACCCCTGCTTTTGCCCGAGATGCAAAACTTCACTTTCTTTTTCTTCGGCTTCCTAATTTGAGTGAGTGAGTGTGTGTGTGTGTGTGTGTGTGTGTGCAGGAGAGACCGATGATTTTTATCTCCTTCCTGAAAAGATGTCCCTTTAGGAGAGAGAAAACCACATCATTTTGTGTGTGTGTTAACGTGGTGTTTTCCATCCCCCCAAATTAAAACACTTGCCCTCGTTCGGGCTCTGACATCCGGCAGGTTGCTGGAGGATTTCAGGGCTCAGACTCTCGCAGAACATTTCCTGGTGCTTCCGTCTCCCCCTGGCTGGGCCTGACGCCACCGCGGCCTTGACGGGCAGCCGCATTCCCCGGCCCCGGTGGCCCGCGTCCTCAGCAGCGGCCCCGCCGCCTGCCTGAGCATCAGCCTGGTGCCAGGCTAGAATTACTATTGAATAAGCAGCAATGAAATCTTAATCAAAATAATCAGTCGTTCCCCAAACCACAAATAACAACAACAGGGCCCTGGTGGCCCTACATCAGCACAGGCCACGGATAGAATAAGAGGCCGAGTCACTTTTTTGCTCCAGTCCTCTCTCCCACAGGCTCCTGGGCTGTTGCCTTGCACAGCCGGGAAGGGGGGGTGGTGGCGGGGGTGGGGTGGGGGGGCGGGAGGCAGGTGGAGGGGAAGAAGGGCATTTGCTCAGAAAGTGTAAAAAAAAAAAAAAAAAAAAAAAAATTGACCTCATTGAAGTCACATGATTGGCAAGAGCCAATGACGAGGCGGTGTGGAAAGGGGAACAGTTAAATTTGTAATATGGGTTGTGTGAAAACTTCTTTGGGCCCATAAACAACCACAGAACCACAAGTGGGGCCGGCTGGCAGCGTCGGAGCAACGCCGGCGCAGTGGTCAGCAGGCAAGACGAATCACACGGGCTGCAAACCACAGGGTTTCGCAGGGCGGTGAGCATCACCAACCCACAGCCCAGGCACCGCTTTGTGTTTTTTTTTTTTTTTCACCTTGAACAATTTGAATATCTGTTTTCAAAAGGTACATTTTTTTCATAGGACTTGGGGAGCCCCAGAGGCATCGAGGGGAAAAAAAAAAAAAGGATGGAGGGGGGCTGTGGTGGGGGGCGCGGGGGGAAGGTTCACAGGATGACCTCTCTTGGTTCTTGCTTCCAAGGTAAGAAGAAATCAGTGGCTCCCCCACCTTCAGAAGAGGGTGCATTTTCGGGAGGAAGCCATGGCTTCAGACAGCATATTTGAGTCATTTCCTTCGTATCCACAATGCTTCATGAGAGGTGAGTGCCCGGCGGTCTTTCCAACGTGCTTTTGCTCAGCCCTGCAGAGAATGCTTGGGACCGGGTGCAGATCCCCGGCCGGTTCCCCGCCTGGCTGGTGGGAGGAATTCAAACTCAGGCTTATGATTTCAAGGCTATTGGGTTACTTAGTCATCAGACGGCAAGCTCCTGGGAGCCGTCTGAATAAATAGCGGAGCCGCTCAAGTGTTCGTCGGTGCGTGAGAATCTGGCAAGAGCTGGTAGGCTGGCCTGCTCCTGGGTGCAGCCCTGCAGCCTGGGCAGCCCGCGTGGAGCGCCCCAGGTTTTATTTCCGCTGTCCCTCCGGGCGAGGGACAGCGGCCGGGTTACCCGGAGCTCAGCATGCGCCGAGGCCCACAGTGCAGCCTGCCTGCCGGGGCGGCCAGCAGGGCCGGGCCAGCGTGGGGCTCACAGCCGCGCGAGGGCAGCCAGGGGCCTCAGGGGCGGCGTGGCTGTGGCGGTGCCCGGCGTGCAGATGGCGCAGGAGCTGGGCGGAAAGCGCCGGGCCCGGCTGTGTGTGTTGTTGCTCCTTGTGGTCTGGGTGCATTTTTCAAGAGAGAAAGGAAGCCGGCGGCGGTGGAGAGAGAGCGCTCTCTCTCGCAGGGGACGGAAGACGTTTCCCCAGTCCAGTGCTGTCACCCTTAAGTCATTAGATCGCGGGCTTCCTAGTGGAACGGCCAGCGCGGAGAACCTGTCTGTCTTCTGGCAGCCGGCCCCCTGACCCGTGCGGCGGAGGTGAGCTGGGTGTGTGAGCTTCCTGCGTGCTCGTTTGGTGCATCCTCGGCGCCAGTAAAAACGTCACAAAGTCACTGCGGGGTGTCAGGCTGCGCGAGCCAAGCGCGCCTCCCTGGGCTGGCAGAGCGGGGGTGACCCCGACGGGTGAAGGAAGGGGTGACTTGTCCCCTGGCTGCAGGCTTACGTATCTGTGACTCATTACGTGGTCGTTCAGCCAAGGGAGCCCGGGAGTGCAGAGAGGGCTGCTGGCCTCTTGGTCCCAACCGGCGCTGCTCTGAACGCCACCGAGTTCTGTGTCTGTGGGTCTCTGAACTGCAAACGCTTGACGGGGGACTGTCATGTGTGTGTGTGTGTGTGTGTGTGTGTGTGTGTGTGCGTGCGCACACGCAGAGGGCAGGATCTCAGGCGAAGGGGGAAGAAAGCAAGTCATGAACCGATTCAAAGCCTCAAATTAAAGGGTTTTCAAGGGCTTCTTTATTGGCAGCCGAGGACATTTTAGTGAAGTGGAGTCATGCGCTGTGAGTGAGTCACAGAAGCGGGTGCTGTGAGGTTGCGCCTGCCCCTCCCTGGCTATGTTTCCTCTGGGCTGCTCTCAAGTGAAGGAAGCAATGTTTGCAGAATAACAGTAAAAAAGATCTTCCTGCCTTGACTCGCTTTCCGTCCCCCCCGTGTGTGTGATGATGGATTCCTGGTCTTTCCCCCCCAGGACGGCGGCGTCAGGGAGTTTCACGCATTTCACAGGCCGGGAGTTGGATTTTGGGGTGGGTGCTGGCCTGCCTCTACCCTCACTGGTCAGGCAGCAAAGAATAAGGGGGCCGGGGGACCTGCCTGGACACTGGGAAAGAGGGTCCCCTGCCCAGGAGCCGTCGCTGGCCCAGCCCAGGCTGGGCAGTCTGGGGACAGTTGGGGGAAGGTGTTTCCATTCCATTCTCTCAGAAAAGGAACTCAGGGGCCTTGTATTCTCTCTAACCCGACAGGCTATTGAGATTTAATTTCAGAGAACCAAAGTGGAATCTTGGCCATTTCCCTGTGAAGTTGATCAAGGTGACCCAGGCCCAGGGTGGTTTCCATTGTCTGGATTAGCACCACTGAGCTGGAGAGGTGACAGATGCCATTGCTCTGGGTGCCCTGGGGGCGTTGCCTCAGCACCAGAAACTAGCACAGGCCCCATGCTGTCCCCCACGGTGTCCTCCCGGAGTCCCGAAACCCCGTCCCCAGCCGGCCATCAGCGTGAGGGACCGTCCCCCGCCCGTGTTGCCTGTCAGTTACAGCGTGCGCGCCCTCCCAGCAGCAGGCGTGAGCAAGAGGGGAAAACACCTGGTTTTGTCCCTGGGCGAGCACTCCTGTTGTCACGGAATGCAGCCCAGAGCTCACTTTGGGTGAGACGTCCCTGTGGAAGGTGGGGGGCAGGGCGGTGGGGGGGGGGGTCGTGGGTGCAGCCTCTGTGACCCAGTCTGCGAGGCTGGCGGGCAAAGCAAGTGCGGTCTACCGCACCGAGGTTCCACGGAGGCCGGGGACCTGTGACAACATCAACACGCCCTGGGACGAGCACTCAGGCTTCACAACATGAAACTCTCACTGGGCGCCCACTCCAGGTCCCTTGCAGGGCGCAGCGTGGCGCCCCGAAAGCTGCGGTAGGTGTGGAGAGGGAAGCGGCAGCGCCGGCATGTTTTTGCAAAATGCCTCAGGTAGCCCTGCTCTTAGAAGTGGCTTAGTGGTCTGTGCAAAGCCTGAACGCGAACATGCCTCCGAGTTCCTAGAACCACAGGTAAAAAATCTCAGCAGGGCTGGTGCCCCTGCCTGCCCAGGGGCAACCCTCCCCGGGAATGACGGAGCGAACGCAGGCCTGGGTGTGGGAAGGGGGACCTGTCTGCGAGATCAGTCTGCCCGTATGTTCAGAAACATGTTTACAAAGGCACTCCGGGCTCAGCGGAAGGGTGTCGATGACCCCGGGCGTTAGGCAGACCCAGGGTGAGATCTGGATTATTTTTGTACGGCCACCTTACCCTGGGTGGCTTCAGCAACAGAAAGGCATTGTCTCGTGATTCCCGGGGCCAGGTGTCCCGTTCGGAGCCCTGAGACAGCTCCGCTGTGTCGAAGGCTCCCGGGTGCTGAGAAGGTGGGCTTCTTCCGAGCCCCGTCTCCTTAGCGTGCAGACAGCCGCCTTGTCCCTGCGCCCTGACCTCTTCTTGGGAGGCACCCGCCCCATTGGATCAGGGGCCCCTCCAACGACTCTACTAAAGACCTTTGTAAGGAGCCCATCTCTCAGTGTGGTCACGTTCTGGAATACTGGGAGTTAGAGCTTCGGCATGGGAACGGAGGGGCGGACACGGGTCAGCCCAAAGCATGGTGCGGTTCCTCGGGGCTGTTCTGGACACGGACGGACCAGACCCCAGCCTCCCCCCGCCCCGCCCCGCGACACGGAGCTTCGCACTCTGACACTACCCACACATTTGGAAACTTAGAAAAAAAAAAAAAGGTGTTAAAAAGACCTATCTAAACTCATAATGATACCCCTTGCCAGGTAGAACCTTGATGTGCTGAGAAAGCTGTGAAAATGACAAAGCAATTTGGAAGTGCTTAAGTTGTAAAAGAACAAGAAGCTGTGCCCCCAGAGAAGCCTCTGCCTTGGCCTTGGCCCCACTTCCGCCAGCGACTTTGTCCCTGTAATTTGGACCCCCCCCCAAAAAAAAAATGCACAGCACCATGGGTGGGTGTGGGGGCCACCTGCACCCACACCCACAGCAGCTGCGCTGAGCGGCCGGCCAGGAACCAAAGGACAGGAAGCCCCCTTGGAAGCCTGAGTTGCCAGGAGGTCCCTCTTCTTGGAATCCGTCTGAAACATGTGCCCCGGGAAGGCGGGTCCCTTGGCTGAGACAGAGGGGCTGGGGCTCATGCTGGGGCCGAGGGGGGCTCCAGGGCCCCTGCCCACGAGGAGACCGTCCTGGAGAAACCGGGGCTCAGCGGGTGTCCGGCCAAGGGGAGAGCCCGGGAGTTGAGGGGAGCAGCTGCTGCTCACCAGGGCCCCCAGAAGCAGGCAGTCTGCTTGGGGACAGCAGCAGGGACAGCAGGGCCGCCTCCTCGTGTCCTGTCTTCTGGCTGTAGGCAAATAGCATACAGCGACTTCCCTCTGGGGCCTCAGTTTCCTTGCCTCTGGTAGCTGTCGCCGCAGCTGCGTGGACCTAACACCGGGCCGGCGCCAAGTGCCTCACACAGTCGTACGGGTGGGAAAGTGGGGCAGTTCCTACTCGCAGCAGCGATCGGCTGGGAGGACCCTGGGTGGCGCTCAACCTGCTCCTGGGATGGGGAGGCCGCCGTGCCCAGGAGGACAGCGGGGAGGCCGCTCGGAGGAGGTGGCCCCGGGCCGGGGAAGGAGATGGTGGCACATGGACGCCGGGGGAAGGGGAGAGCCCCCAAGGGGGGAGCAGCAGGGACAGGTGGGCGTAAATCCGCCCACGTGGTGGCTGTTCAACCCCTGCTTGTCGGGGTCCGTGAAGACGACAGGGGCAGAGGGCCCTCCGTGTAAGTCAGTCAGTTCAGCTCTTCCGTTCCGAGCTCACCAGACCCGCCGCCGGACCTGCCGCCCGTGTTCTCCCCGGGTTTCCAGGCTCGGAGGGCCGGTCACCTCCGCGCCTCCCCGCCACTTTTAGGACCAGGCACTGCGTGGAGCGTGGCAATGCAGGTGGCCCGGCCGCTTGTCTAGTTTGGGGCAGGGGCGGAGGGGAGCAGAGGCCTGCACAGGAAACGCAGGCACCCTCTCCAGCCTCCCAGGTAACTGCTAGTGACCTAGATGAGTCATTCGCCGCCTCTGTGCCTCCCCGGAGCTCAGGGACGCGGCTGACAAGGCTCCAGAGGAGCCCTCGGAGGTGCCCGAGGACGCGGAATGCCTTGCAGCGAGGACCCGAAACGGGCAGCCGCTCCTTAGCTCAGCAGCTTGAAGCCAGCAGTGTTGCCTCTCTTGTTTTCCGATAGGAAATAGTCACCCTGCTGATTCACACGCAGATGCAGAGCATTTTCCCACGTCACCCCAGAACCTTGTTCCCAGTTCCCCTCCTTCAGGGCACTTTCCACAGGCTGCCCCGCTGCCTGAACAGGTGTTCAAACGTGCAAGACACTGCTCCTGCCGCCCCTGTGCCTGCATTTCTCGTGTCCGGTCTCCTGGGTGCCACCACGCCCCACCTTAGCCCGTTTGCTGCGTAAAATAAGCCTCCAGGGATGTGTCTCTCTTGGCCGGTTTCCCCCCTAAAATACAGTCACGAGGGTGCTCCAGCGTGGCAAGAAGGGAGCATTTCCTTTAACAGCATCAGCAGGAAGTGCTTTCAGGGGGCCTGTCCGGGGGAGGAGGGAACGTGAAGCAGCCCAGAAGCCCATGGGCAGGCCTGTGGCTCCCACTGTTACCTTCCAGAATCTGCCCCCATCCTCTCCTCTGCCCTGAGAAGGAAAAGAAGCCGCCAAGAAGGGCAAATGCACCCTGTGGCCAGAAGATGATCAAAACGATGGGTCTTTGGATGTGACCCACAGCGCACGGCTCCCGGCGGGGCAGGCCAGGGAGAGCCGTGCTGGCCACAAGGACAGGAAATCCTAAGTCCCGCAGCCCAAGCCGAGGCCCAGTCTGTGCCCTGTGACAGCCTGTCTGGCTAAGCAGCCCCCGGGGGCGGTGCGGACAGATTGCCCCCAAGCTGGGCGGCCTGCTGCTCAGATCTGTCCAGGCAGGAAGGAGATGGCTCTGTCTTTTCACTCGGGAAGGCACCTTCCCTCCCAGACCTCCTAGGTCTGAGCTGTGGCACAAGGCGAGTTGGAAGGAACCCAGGACGGTGGCGGTGTCACTCCCGAGGTGTCCGTCCGGTCCCTGGGTGAGGCATCCACCGTGACAGCGAGCCGTGTCCCCAGGTGGACGGTGCCGACCCGGTGATGTTTCATCTCACTGGTCTCCATGCTCTGAAAACACATGCAGAGAAACCCTGAGTCTCTCCTTCCCTCCTGGGCAGGGCGGATGGACGTTGGAGGGTTGGGACTGACAGTACTTAGCCCCGATTTACCGAAAACAGGCTGGAGCCGGGACGGGGCGGGGCAGGTGTTGCGGTCACAGCGAGGGGCAGCGTCAAAGCCCAGGATGCGTGTGGCCCTCGCAGTGAGAGACACGAAAGGGCGTCCTATCAACGGGGGCTGCTCAGCTGCGAGCCCTGGTGGTGGGCGCCACGTGCCTGTGCACAACCGGGAACCCTTTCTTCATTTCTTTGCCACGTCCTTTCAAATTCTCAAAGCCTCATGGCTCAACACCCTCCAACGCCGTGTTAAGGGGGCTTCTCTACGGAAGTTCTTGAGCGCGATTTTGGAGCCGCCCTCCCTGACTTCACGAACAACCGTTTTATCTCGCACCGAGACAGGACCATCAGATAGTGACCATCTGTCTAGGAGATAGAACCCTTATTCACACCTTGCCTTTCTGCAAGTTACAGATTATTTTTGCTTCGTAATTACCGGCCCTGTCGACTTCCTGAGTGTGGATACAGATCTCTCTCCGTGCAAGTCAATGTCTTATTTTTTAAAACAAAACAAAGCAAAACAAAAAACCTTTTGTTTTCCTCTGAAATAAGGTTGAGGATCCTGGCTGGTGGCACAGTGGATAAGGTGCCAGCCTGCGAACCCAAAGGTCACTGGTTCGATTCCCAGCCAGGGCACATGACCAGGTCTCCAGCCAGGTCCGTAGCTGGAGGCAGGTGAAAGGCAACCATACATGGATGTCTCTCTCCCTCTCTGCCTCTCTCATTTCCCCTCCCTCTAAAAATAATAAATAAAATCTTAAAAAATAATAATAATGTCGATTTTTCACTGTGGCTGCAAGGTTGGTATTTATTTAGAGAATCATTGGTGTTGTATACAGCCCTGCCTCCCAGTTCAGGGTCCTTCTGCGCCTCTTCTCAGAGGGACTTCTTCCTAAGCCATGGGCTCCCCCAGACGTCTCTGGGTTCCAGCGGTCCCCAGAAACAGACATCTCTGTTGGCTAGTTGGGCCTGCTCGATGGCTCTGCCAATTTCAGGACCGATATTCCCTTGTGTCAGCTCGCGGCCTGGGTGCCACTGATTCTAAGTCCAGGGCTCAACTCATCGGGTCTGGAGACCAAGTGCCCGGGGAGAGATGTACTTGGCTCTGATGCCTCACGGAGCTCTGCTCCACCTTCCCTGCCAGCCACCCAGCTTTCCTCTGAAGGTCCCCTCTGAAGAAGGAACGGGACTCCTAGAAGGAACCTCTTCTGATCTCTGATGGAGAATGAAATGCAGAGATGTGAGCAATCAATCAAATAAGCCACCAAAAAAGTTACACTGCTTCTGAAAATGGGTAGGATTTCAGATGTTTTCTAGTAGATCCTAAAGAAAGATCTAGAAAGTAGTAGTCAGCTTGCCAGATACAGGGCTGTTAGGAGCGCACACAGCAGTGGACACAGGGGGCCCAGGGCCGGGGACGTGTGGCCGCGCCGTCCGGAGGTGAGGCTCTTAAGGGAGGCTGGGCCCGGCCCAGAGCAGCTCTCTTGCCGCTCCGAGCAGCAGAGTTGAACACGTACCGGCCTTTGATGTCTATTTTTTACCACAGCCACAGCAGCGTTCAAAGGACAACGCAGATGAAGTAAGAGCCCTGGTCGGGGTGCCATTTTCCAGTAGCAGTTTTCACCCTGACCACAGTTTGCCGCGCCTGATGACGTGGCTCCTGTTTGCACTTTGAGCTCCGTGCGCCCAGCCCCTCCTTCCACCCCACCTGCAGGTGCAGCCCCTCAGCCCGCCAACAGTCGCAGCGGAGCCTGGCACCAGCCGGCTTGGCATGCGTGTTCTGTAACATGCGAAGGTGCAGAGATGCACGCACCCAGGCAAGGGTCCGGCCCGGCTCCCGGGAAGGGGGAACGCACCCACGGGTCCGGGTTCTCTCTGCCCCACTCCCCAGCTCTCCTCGTCTCTCCCGTCCTGGCCTGTCGGTGCTGGCACGTGCGCCACGGCGGGAAAGGACAAGGTGACGTCAGGCTGGCGGGAGAAACAGAAACTCGCCCTCCTGTTGCATTACCACAGAGCCCACTGCTAGGAAAGCACAGAAGGGCTGTCACCCTCCAAGTTCTAGAGGAGAGGAACCATTATTAAAACCACCTTAAACAAATAGTAGGACTGGGAAGGGTGTGGCGTTGTATAAAGAAGGGCAAACGGCAACAATGGAAATTCTGTTCACCTGCCCGTCACCCTGCATTCGCCCTCCGTCTGAAAATAAATAAATAAATAAATAAAAGCAGGGCCTCCCATAGGCGTCCCTCCGGGTTGTGCGCCCAACAAAGAGCTAATTGTGCGGGAGAGCTGGGCGAATCTGTTTAAATAACAAATGAGCTATGAGACATTCCTACTTTCTAAGTTATCCGTGTGGGTGTGTTTTCTGTATGTAGTTATATATAGTTTTATATAGCTGGGTTGGCATCCGAAACCATATAACTTTATATATACGTAAAGTTTTATGTATGTACATGTAAAAGTTTCTGGGGGTTGCCTGGGGTGACCTTGCACGCCTCCTGGACTCGGGACACCAGACGCATTCTCGTGTCCCGGACCCCTCAGCGGGTCATCCCAGAACCAGAACCAGGACCTGGGTTCTGAAGAGGCTCCGCTGCTGCCCCGCTAGCATTTTGCAGGCACTGGATGTCTCAGTGACCAGCAGACAGCAGCACCCCGCCTGGCTAGCACTGTCCCCACGGGCGGGCTGGACGCGGAGCCACTCCCGTGGGGCCTCTTAGTGGGGTGAGGCGGCCTGCACACCAGCCGCCACTTCCTGCCCTGTTCTGAGGCCGGCAACCCATGCCAACCCTCCGCCTGCGCAGAGCCCCCACCACGGGCCCACCACACCCCTTGGGCAATTGTTTGGTTAACCAGGTTGGTTTTGAGGAGCATCATGGATGAAATCTGACCGGCCAGAGAACGGCAAACGTGGGCATTCGTGCAGGGGTGGCCCGAGCCCAGGCAGCCGGCCTCCCAGGAGCCCTTGGGAAGTGGGGCGATGCCGTCTTTGTACAAGGCGGGGACCCAGCAGGGGCAGGGCCGCCAGGCACCCTGATCCCAAGCTCTTAAGCTCGGAAGTGTCTCCATCGGGAGAAATAAAGGGTCCTCTCTTCCCCTCCCTCCCACCTTCCCGCGCTCTCTCAGGCACACAGACCGACGTCCAGACTTCACATGCCTTAGGCCTGAGAGGATCCAGTGGGACTTCTCCCCGCGAAGCACGGAATGTGAAAAAGCTGTTTCTAGGTGGAGCGGGAAGTGCGGAATGTCAGGGCAGTCATTTCCCAACTCCTTTGATCGTGCTGCCTGCCCGTAAAACTTATTCAGCGTGTCCCCAAACCCGTGCGTGTTTATTTATATATAAATTACATGCCTGCGCTGCGGTAATGATATGATAGAATCCTAGCCTGTGCGCTATGAAACACGCTCCGAAAATAGAACTGAAGGTACCAACTCAAAGTGCAACGTGCCATCTTCTTCCCTCTCCCCCATGAGGCCTCAGTTTCACTCAGAAAGCCCTGCAAATGGGCCTTTGTGCCCCCCACCTGGAGGCTCATTGATGTGGAGGCACAAACTCCAGCAGGGATCGTGTCCTGGGCCACCAGGGCCTTGCCTGGGAGCCGTCGGTTAGGGAGACGGGCCTGAACAGAGCGGGGTGGGGGCAGCAGGAGCCCAGGGCCGAGGGGCGAGGCGGTGGGTTTCCGCCCGTCGCCTGCGCCACCGTCCGCGGGAGCCTGAGCTGCTGCTGCCTGGCCCTGCAGAGCCCAGCCTCTTACCTGGGAAGTGGGCACTGTCGTCCCTAGGGTGGCTGATTGTCAGGGGACCTGCAGGGAGACCTGCGAGGCTGCGGCCGCCTCCAGGAAGGCAGCCAGGAAAGGCGACTTTAGGAAAGGCCGCCGGGGCGCACAGAGCAGAGGCTGCACCCGGAGGAACCCCTCCTGAGCCCCGAGCGTGGCCCTGCACCTGTGCTGGAAGCGGCCGGTCTTCGTGGGACGGGGGGCCTGCTCCGCCCCGGGTGGCAGGGCTGGCGGGACCCGCGGCAGAGCGTTGAGCTCACTGACGTTAACGCACCGTTGGCCGGCGGTTTTGTACACAAGCTAACAGTGCGACTGCGCACACGGGTTAACTTGTACTCGGCCAACAGCATTTGGGCTTCTCCGTGACCCGTCCACAGCGTGTTGCAGGTGGTCACAGTCACAGCCGGTGCTCGTTGAGCACATACTACGTGCCAGGCACTTCGGGATCCCAGCGTCTCGCGCGACCCTGCGGGTAGCTGCCCTCGGTACTCGTCCTCGGTCCTCACCCTGCTTGCTGAGGGCAGCCGGTCCCCGAGGCAGTGCGGGGCTGTAGACCCCCCTGGAGCCCCGAGGGAGGAGAGCGGTGTCCTCTGGGTTTGACACGTGCCAGAGCGGAGCTGTGGGCAGTTAGAGACCCCTGGGCAGCAGGTGATGCCATGGGGGGGAGCTGCCCACAGGTGGCGGGGAGCCCAGGCACCACCCACGGGGCCAGGCTGCCTGCAAGACTCTGGGTGCGTTTGGTGGTGTTGGGTCCCCACTGCCAGTGTCAACACCTCCCCTTCCACCCCAAGTTGCCCCCTCCCAAAGGAGACACTCACGTGGTTCCAGAACAACACAGGCGACGCTGCCTTCGGCCTGTGGTCCTCAGACCGGAGTGAGCATCAGAATCCCGTTCCCGAGAGGGTACGAGGTGCTGGCTGGGCAGGGTGGGCGGGGACCACTGCCAACCCTGCCCTCCCAACCAGTCAACCTGAGAGCCCACCAGAAGTAACAGAGGGAGAGGCAGCGAGCATTTCCCCCACGAAACCTTAGGGAGGGCTCACTCTTGGGGCCACGTGAGGCTGACCCTGTGTTGACATGACCTGGAAGGACAGCCTCCTTGAACGTCCTGTCCTGGGCGTCTCCTTGTCCCATCCTGGTCCAGGTCTGGGACCTGCACACAAAACAACTCGCAGATGACCCTTCAGGGCGGCCCCGGGGCAGTGTTGGGTCCACACTTACCCCGGCCAGGGAGCTCCGGCCCACACTTGCTCACCAGCGATTCTTCGGCTGGGATGGCAGGAGGGGTGTCAGCACCACTGCACGTGGGACCCTCCCCACTGCCAGGTGCCAGGTGCATAGCTAGACCCGCCCGCTCCCTGGGGACCAGCAGGAGCAGCCCCTCTGTCCTGCAGCAGCACCCGCCACCTCCAAAGGCCACCTCACGGGTGCCCCGAATGCTGAGGGCAAGGCGGCGGGCATGAGGTGTTCTTTGCGCCCTGGCTGTGTTGGTATAAAAGGCGTTTTTCATCTGCGTATTCTACAGTCAGTTGCCACAGGAAGTTCCTTTGCCTTTCCCCTTGGGCTCCACGTGGCCAAGGGACAACAATGCGTGACATGTCCCCCACTGGGCACACAGGGAGCCCCGCCGGCCCGGGGTGGTTACGACTCTGCGGACATCTTAATGGGAGCACATTAAAAGAGGCTCAAGCTCATTATTCTCTGCAATAAAAAATTATAACAAATAAAGCTCCTTTGGAGAGGTGATTCTGTGCCACCTCTAGAGAATCGCTGTCCTCGTCCCAAGTGGGCCATTACGCTCCCTGCTGTTCCCTGGAGATTGTATTCTGGGAATTCCTGTGACTCAGAAAAGAGCCCTTGGCGTGCTTGTGTGTACACCCCGGGGCTTGGCCGCCCCAGCCCCCCTTCCAGCCCCCCTCCATCCTCCAAGGTGACCTGCCCTTGACCTTCACTCAGGCTTTGTTGCGTTGAAGGGCTCCTGCCCCCTAACCAGGCTGACAGGCCAGGATAGCCCCTCTCCCAGGTGGCTTCCAGCTGCTCTGCGGGACAGGTGTCCCCTGAAGCACCTCAACTTAGGGTCAAACCTGCCGGTTGCTTACAGAGACCACACAGTGTGAAGGGGCAGAAAGTAGAGAGGGCCCCTTGCTGTCTGCATCTGTCACCATAGATGATCCTGGACTCTCGGTTGCCCCGGGATGGGGCGGGGAGGAGAGGGGGAGGGGAAGGGGAGGGGAGGGGCCCCACCCTCCAGGCCCAGTGCCAAGTCTTTTGCATTGTCCACGGGGTGGACCCCGGTGTGGTCCTATAAGCTAGGAGGTGATTACATGACTTTGCTGCTTAGAAACAGTGACCAGAGCAGCCAACAGGGGCCAGGGGCTCTCAGTGGGCCAGGCACCGTGTCTCCATCATCTCTTACCATCAGAAAGCCTTCCCCACTGATAAAAATGGAAAAGAAAGCCGTCCAGGCCGCACAGCTGGAAGGAGGCAGAAGCCAGTGGGCGCCCGGCTTCCGCCCGGCTCCCTGGCAGTGGATCGGTGGCTGGGCCGGTCTCGGCCAGCTCGCTGTCGCCTCGGGCCGGCTGCATACCCGCTCTGGGCTCCCCCTGCTTCTTCATGGGGCAGCGAGCCAGCGAGGACGAGGACGCTCAGCGGGTCCTGGCGAGAACCAGGGCAGACACCCCTGGAGCTCAGTTTCCTGTTCTCCTCGCACACACTGCAAACCAATCCAAAAAGCGCTCCCGGTTCTGGTCCTGCCACTCCCGTGGCTGCTCACAGCCGCGATGCACCCTTGCGGACTGGCCCCTTTCCCTGCGGGCGCAGGTGGTTGGTCTACAGGCCCCGGGGGGGACAGTGGGGGACACAGAGCTGCCTGGGGCCTCAGCTCCAGCCTCAGCCCTTGCTCTTGGCCTGCAGGGTGGCAGCTCTGCCTGGGGTCCTCCTGCACCCCCATCCTAAGCGAAGGGCCCTCTGATAACTCTGCCCAGTGTTTCTCAGGCCCGTGACGCCGGGGATGGCTCACTCTGTGGAGGGGGCTGTCCTGTGTAGCAGCCTGCCTGGTCCGCAGGCACTAGGCCCATTCGCACCACTGCCCCAGGCTGTCTCCAGACATTGCCACATGTCCCCTTGAGGGACAAATCACTCCGGTTTGAGGGCCACCATCCCAGAGAAGCCTTAGGCACCGGCGCACTGTGGCCGGTTCCCATTTATTCAGGGGCGATCACTGTGACCCTCTTCACGTGAGCATCTCACACCTAGTGGGGCCCCTGCTGTCACCCCAGTCCCCTAATGCTGGTTTAAGCTGTCCACAAAAACTAGCCCTGAAGTTGGGATGAACGGCCATTAACCCCACGGTGGGGAGCAGAAGGGAAAAGGCCAAGAAGAAAGAATGGAGGCCCTGAGGTTGCTTCTTGAGGAAAGCAGGTCTGTTACCTTGACCTTCGGGAGTTTTTCCAGGACGGGAGGGAAACCGGGCACTCCCGGAACAAAGCCTCCACTTGCTTGCTGTGGTTCCTACACCCAATGATTAAAACTCAGAAGAAAGGAGCTGGCCCATACGAAAGGGTGAGAAAGCGTTGTTGGAATGTGGAGTTTTATTGAACACGCACCATTATGTAGCATTTACCATGGGCCGGGCCCTGTTGGAAGTGCCCTATAAATAGGAACTTGTGTCATTATTGCCATCTACACAATGGGGACAATCAGTCCAAGAGCCCCGTCCGAGGTCACGCGGCTGGGAAGTGGCAGGGCTGAATTGGACTCGGGGTTTGAATCTTGAGTGTTTAACCACAAAACCGAGCGCATGCTCAGAGGTGGTCTTCCACAGGGTGCGGCCTGGGCTCTGGGCTTCTTGGGAATAAACCAGGATCAGTGACCTTAGCCTCTAATGTCAGACATCTCAGGAGGGAGGGCCATTATTTGGGGCCAGCAGAGCCCTCACCTCTTTGAAAACTGTGTTCGCAGAGCTGTGACTCTGACCCCTGCCAGGTGCCTGGTTTTGAATAACTCCTCCCCCTTCCTCGATGGGACTGCCAGCCTGCCTCTGACAAAGGCTCTGGAAATCCAGAAGAGGGGGGAATCCAGCAGGCCAGGGAATGAACGATGCCGGGGCCTGCAGAAAACGGGGGACTTAGAAATGTCAGCCATCCCAGCGCATATTCGGTCTCGCTTTTGTACACGCTGTTTTCACGTCCCCTCTGGGAGGGTCCTTCTCCCCGGTTTCCATTGCTCCATAATTCTTGGTAGCAGGTCGTTGCAGCCACCCCGCCAGGCTGCTGCTCGGTGGAGGGAAGTTGTTGTGCAACTTGTAAGGGCTGGGACATGTGCCCACGTGGGGCGCTGGGGGACGGAGGACAGGATATCCCCATCGCCACTTGCATGCGCCCTGAAGCAGTGGGGGGACCAGGGGACCCTCGGAGGGCCGAGTCTTCCAGGGTGCCCGCTGGGGGCTCACAGGAAAAGCCACGTTCTAGTTCTGGCTCTTATTTGCTCCACTCGTGTTACCTACTCAGCACTTAGGAAACTGTAATTCGAGGTTTCCTGTGCATAAACGTAGTGGCCCAGGGACTCAATTCTTTGAGAGAGACGCTCACGCCTCATTCTTCTCTTTATTCACAGCACACAGAGGGTGCAGCACTCAGGTGTTGGGTGGGTGCGTGGACAGGCAGTTGCATGGATGGATAGATGGACAGGTGACTAGGTTGGTGGCTGTGCTCCCTGCTGAGGTGTAACAATTCCGGGGGATATGACCCAAGTGGGCCCAGTCGTCTTCCCACCCCCCCAGCGAAAGCAGGAGTCAAGTGATTAGTCCCTCCACCCAGACGTGGCCCGCTTCACACTTGTAACCAGCTAAGAACAGGATGCGGGGACAGGAGAGCAAAGAGGAGCAGGAGGCGCGGGGCTGGTTTCACTTCTGTCCCAAGGGCGTTGGGCTGGCCGCCTGGTGGGTGTCCCCATGGGAGGCTTGTGGAACAGGAAGCGTGTAGGAAACGCCATGCAGCCAGAGGCCGTCTTCCTGCGCCTGAGATGGCTGGTTTGTGCTTAAAGCAAACCACAACGTGGAAAAGTGAGTGCCCGTGGCCAGGAGAGGTCACGGTCACAGGACCGACGGTGCAGCCCAGCGCGTCTCTAAGATGTCAGCTGGGCAAGGAACGGAGAGCACACTGTCCGTCAGAGGGACTCTTCTTCATGGGGAAACTTAACCACTAGCTCTCCTGTTCAGAAAAGGAGGTTAGTGGGAAAACAGAAGAGGTTTGGCGAATGACTTGCTGTAGACCTGTCATGAGCTCCTCAGTCTTGCCTGGCCAGGCGGGGCCCTGGGAGGTGAGTGGGCCCAGGGTGGCTCACAGGATGTCCAGCCCGCAGGGCCCAGCCCTCCCTGTCTTCCAGTTTAGGGGGAGATTGTCTTCAGTGACCAGCTGGGCAGGCGAGGTGGCATGGGTGTGTCTCCTTCCAGCTGGGGGGCTCATGTCCCTACACGTCCCTTCTGAAGCCCCATGGGCCAGGCCTGGGCCTCAGGCCCTTAAAACGACCCACTTTTGTCCGTGGGCGCGGGGAGTCAGCGAAGGCAGAGCCTCGCTCTTTTGTTCCATGAAGCAATGTGTGCTGGAGGGTCCTCTGTCCCAGCAAGTGCCTTCTTCTCTTTGCACATTTCATGCTGCTTCGTAAGGTTCGGCCTCCTGATCTCTTGCCCGTGGGCCTGCGTATTCAGCCTCCTTTGTACTTACTTACATCGTAGGTCGGGCTTCTCGTCAGAGTAGACTGTTCTCACAATGCTCCCGCCCTTCTTCTCCGTGCTTAAATCAGGGGTTCCTGCCTGGACGGAGAGGGTGAGAGGTGACGGGGCTGATTTTGCCCGCAAAATATCCAAAAACATTATTGGTTGTCACAGTGGGTGGGTGAGGGGTCCCTAGTGGGTAGAGACCAGGAGGCTACCAGCATTCTACAATGCGCAGGACAGGCCTCCCCACGCCCACCCCCCACCCCTGCCTCCGCCACAAGGAGCAGTCAGGGCTGAGATGTGAATGGTGATGAGAATTCCTCGGGTTATGTTGTCAGGGTGCGTTGCTGCCCTCCCTTCCCTCTTGGTGTTTCACCCTCTGGAAAATGTGACCCTCCCGTCCCGGGAAGTTGGGGAAGTAACTGTGGGTGTCTTCACAACCAGGGCCGGCCAAGGAGTAAACGGAGGCTCTGAAAGGTGCTAGGAATGACGTTGGCCGTGGTCACTTGGGGGTCTGCAAGTCCTCTCAGGGTCCAGGATCTACTGTAGGCCCTTTCATAAGGCAAAGGAGGACCCTGATCTCTGTGTTACGTGGAGGAGAATGGAGCTGTCCCCTTTGACAGGTGGTCTGAGGACTATGGTGAGGACTTGGCGTAGCAGAGGGAACGGAAGGAAGACACGGGAACCCAGCCTAGAAAGTCAAGGCTAGAGAGAGATTGCGGAGAGGAGCTAAAGGGGAGGAATTCTGGGAACAGGGGCGGGAGCCGGCACCAAGCTGGCGAGGGGGGCGACACGATGGCCCACAGGGACGTGTCTGAAGCCCACAAAGGGAGGTATTCCCACAGAGGCCAAGAGAGTCCCTCCGGGGAGAAGCTAAGAGCTGGAGGCAGCAGGGTGAGCCAGGGGGCATGTGGCTAGGCCGGAGCCCAAGTGGCTGGAGCAAGAGAGACCCTGAGGCCCTGGAAGTGGTCATCCAGGGCCGCCCCTGGGCCAGGGGTCAGGGGCACTGTGGTTCTGGCCCCTGAGTACCCGCTTCTCCCATGTACCCACCCAGTGCCCTCTGGGTGAGCATGGTTAGGCTGATTTGGAGAGGGAAGACATGGAGGCTCAGAGTTTAGATTTTGAAAGAAAGAAAGAAAGTTGAAGCTTAGAAAGGTCAAGAAAGCCCAAGGTTGCCTGGCCAGCAATCCTCGCTGTGTCAGGACTAACTGAGCTATGTTTACAGCTTTCCACGCGTTAACACTCTGCCCTTCTCCCACTCGTTGGCACGAAATGCCCTGGCCCTGCCTGCCCCTTTGTCACCTGGAGGTGGGCGTTGCAGGTGGCCGCCCGAGGGCAACAGAGGTTGGGAGGGAGGCTGGCGGGAGAGAAGAGACCCTTGAGCAGAGGCCCCCCGGAGAGGTCCGCCCCTGGGGGAGGAGAGTGTGAAGCAAGCCTTTGGTCCCTGGACTTGATGATCCAGATTGCCAGTGGAATAGAACGGATACTCACCCAGAAGGAGCCCCTTCCCCAATTCGGACAGCAGGCGGAGGAGAGGCAGCCCACCCCTGACCCTGCACGTCCTCCGGGTCTTCCGTAACCATCCGATGGGACTCTCAACGCCCTCCCACCTCGCCCGTCCCCCTGCCCGGCTTCTTCTGACCCCAGAGCCACAGCGTGCCAGGTTAACCACACTCCGTGGAGCACGTCAGCCGTGACCCCCAGTGAAGGGCCACGTGGTCTACGTGTGCACGAGCCTGCGTGAGGAGGTGGCCCGGAACGCAAAGATGATATGGCATAAAATGGCCCGCAAGGACCTTACCATCCAGGGTAAGCAATGGTCTCGAACGAGATGAGGCTTGAAAAGCCCAGGATGAGAGACCAGGACAGGAACTGAGCGTTGCCTGCAAGCCGTCATCTCCGCAGGGCTCAGGGGAGGAAGTCCCGTCCCACGGGGCTGCAGGGGGTGGATGGCCCAGGCAGCCGGGCGGGTGGGCCACGCGGAGGCCACGCAGCATGCACAGCGAAACCGAAACCAGATCCTGGAAGGCTGCAGCACGAAGGCTGCAGCACGAAGGCTGGCCTTGCATCTGCAGACGGGGTCCCTAAACCCGGCTGTCCATCAGAAGTGCCCCCCTCCCCGGGCGTGGTACTCAAACGCAGATTCCCGGGGCCCCTGAAGACCACGCGAGGCCCAAGGGCCCAGGAACCCTGTACCTTCTGCAGCCCCACAATCTAGGTCGTACTTTGAGAAAGACTGAAACAGGAAGCCTTTGACTGGGTTTGATGGAGTCAAAATGAAATCCTCGTGAAGTGTCAGGGTTTGGCGGCATTTAGCAGAACGTGAGCCTGCTCTAGCGGGGCCTGCCCGTGCCAGGTGCCCTCCGGAGTCACTCGCCCCCTAGGCGGGTCTCCCCGATCAAAGGTCATGCCTGCTGCCAGTTGAACGTGACTCGAAAGCACCTGTTTCAAAGCGGATGCCCCAAGATCCTAATGTTAGTCCGGCTCAAGCTGGCTCTGGAATATTCCAACACAGCCGCCGCGTTCCATAGGGCTCCTGGGATTCTGACTGCTGGAGGCGCCTGTTTTCACCCATAGAAGAGACCCTGACTGGGTGGGGTTCTGGTGCTTGTGTGTGTCTGTTTGTCTGGCATGTGCCCCCCCTCTCCTACCGTCTCTGGGCTCAGGACCTAAGCTGGGCACTCCTGAGTCCCTGAAGATGTTCCCAGTTGGGGTATTAAAACCCCCTTAAGGCTTTTGAACGCCCCTGCCCTCTGGAACATAGAGGCATTTTCTTCTCTGTTAGCAAGGGGGCTGGTGGGAAGCCCGCGTGCCAGGAATACGTGCATTTCTGGGCAAATGGTGACAGGGCACCCCCCAGGGCCACGGGAGTGTGGGGCTCTGCCCTCCAGGCTCCCAGCCTGGGCACAAACTCCTGACAAGGAAAGTCTGCAGGACAGTCAGCAGGCCGGCGCCTCGGCCAGGCTGCGACATCAGCCTGCACGTTCACACAAGTCCCGGCCATTTGCAGGCGCATTCAGGGTTGGGGAGCATCCTCCTAACTCTCCAACTGGCCCCACAGTTTGGGCCTCTCTGCTCCAAGGGTGGCAAAGACGGGGCGGTGGGATCCGACTGGTCGCAGGGGTGCGGTGGGGGTCAGGTCCCCCCGCTCCTGCCTCCCCGCCCTGTAGCTGCCCTCCCGGGGGGCCCTCAGGGACCCCCCTCCCCCCGCCGTGCCTCCAGGGTGGGGCCGCGCTACCGCTTCTCTCGAAGAGCCTGGGATGCTGACAGCCTCAGATGGAGGCATCCTGTTTGTCGAAAAATAAACCGGCAGTTGAAGCCGGGTTGCGAGAGCGAGAAAACCGCAGGCCTGCGCCCGGCTGATAACGCGCGGGCGCAGCTTTTGCAGAAGTTCCCTTCGCTGCAGCGCCGCTCCCGGGCCGCGCCACCGCCTCCTTTCCTGTCTCTGCAGCCCGGTCCCCCCGTTTCTGACTGTTGCTTTCTGCCTGCGTTTCAGTTACTTCCCCCGGTGTTTTTCCTGGAGGACCCCGCTCGCCGCTGCGGGGGGAGGGGTGGCGGGGCCACGTCCCGGGCGGGCGGGTGCCCAGGGCACAGGCGGCCGATTCCCCGCTGGTGCGAAGATGATGCGGTACCGGCTGACTTTCTCTCTAGTGTAGGTAGAGCGTTGGCCTGGCCAAGAAAAAGAAAAAGGAGCCAGGTCAGACCTGTGACACCGACGCGTTGCGTAAAGCAGCCGGAGTCCCGGAGTCCGGGATGCGGGCTGTTCTTTCGGGGAGTAGCTGACCTGGCCTGATTCCATGCGGTGAGGGGCTAATTACCAATCTTCCTCTTTTGGGGGATATTAAAAGCTCTTTCCCCATTTGCCTGTTATCAGATAAGCAAAGCAGATGAGAAGTCGGTGGGTAACCACAGGTACAACCACAGTATTAGCTGGAAACCAAGCAGTTTGACCCTCCTAGGCAAAGGGTGTAACTGAGAATTAACCTGAAAATAGTCTTGCCCAAGCTGTAAAATGGCACGTTCTCAAATCAGTAATAGGGACTTCTCTGAGCAAGAGCAGAAGGAGGGAGAGAGGGATCCACAGCACAGAGGGTGGCGGAGGGGGGCTGACTGGGGTCCATCCACCCCAAGCCCCTCTGCCGCCCACCCTCAGGGTCTCTCCCGGGAGCTTCAGATTTCCTTCTGCTAGTCTTCTTTGCCCAGAGACGTAGGGTCAAAACAGACCATGTGCGTTCCGTAACCTTCCTTGTTCAGAATGAATGGTTACCTTGGGTGAATAAGAATCCACCTTGTTTTTACGGATTTCCAGAGACCCCTGTCATGCTCCCGCTTCCTCCCCTAGGAGCCTCTCCAAACGCACTCACTGTGCTGCCACCCTGATGATAAGCAGCTCCTGGTGGGACAGGGCTCCTCGCCTTCCTACTTGCATGGGGAGCCCCGCTCCCCATTTCTGTGACCCTTCTCTTTCTTCTTGTATCTCCTGCATGGCTGCGTGTAGAATGGCTCTGTTCTCCTGGTGGAGATGGGGTGCTTGATCCCTTCAATTCTGGCTTATCTGAGTATAGGCTGTAATAACAAATAACTCAGCTCTAGAATGAAATAAAGAAGTGAAAGCTCACGTCAAAGGCAGGTTGACGCTTTGGGAAATAGAAGAGGGAGAGCCAGGGCCGCATGAGCCCGTTATGAGGAGTCAAGTACACAGTCCAGTGGGGTACGGTAGCTGTCCCTTAAGACTGGCGCAGGGCCCGGGAGATGGGGTGCCAGGCCAGCAAGAACTTTGAATGCACACAAAGGGACAGGGACGTTGCTTAGGGCGCAGTGACCCAAAGGGATGCAGGATCGTTGTCACTATTTGCTTTGCAGACCTCACTGAAAAGTCCTTAAGGGGCCTTTTCTCATGGAAACCTTACCATAAACGAATGAAAAGAGTGTGACAGGAAAATCCCAGATCTGATTTTCACTATACATGCTGGAATTTACACATCTGTAACTGCAGTGTCCTTCAAAGTGGTCCCTCCACCCCCAGCCCGGGGAAAATCAGCCATCAGGCCAGCAGCTCCATGAGGATTTTGAGCATTTGGGGTGGATTTTGAGCATTTTGGGAGCTGCTCTCGTGAAATGACTTCTGGGTCAGTTTATTGGTTTAAATAAGGAAAACGGCCTCCTGACATGAGGTCGCAGCTCATTTTTGACCAAGATCAGCATTGCCAGGCTTCACTTACCACCTACAGATCACCAAATCGCAGTCCTAAATGGCTTCTGGCTCTTTCTAAAATCAAGTCCAGGGTTGGTGTTCCACTGTGACTATTCCAGAGACTGTACTCCATCCTTCCCTTTTTAAGAACGTGATCTCCAACCTGATGCTGAGAATTTCAGCATCACTGCAGTGGCGTGTAAAGTTGCAAGGCGTCCGGGCTGAAGAACGCAGTCATTATCCGCCTGTCCCAACTTAGACAGGTTCAGAAAGTCAGCTTCAGCCTGCAGCCACACTTGGTTAAAAAGGAAACCAAAAACACAGCCGGCCTGATGCACCAATTCGAGTATGAGTCAGTGCATTGATTAGGAGCTTAGCTGTGTGAGGCCCTCACTGTTAGAAAAGGTAAAAAGATAAAGCGCAGAAAGTAAATTGTAATTCTGTCAAGTCTTTCAGCAAATGCTGGGATTGGCTTGTACCCAGACATGCCCTAGTCATCGACAGCAGGCAGCTAGACACGTGTTGTGTCAGGGTATTGCTTTGGCTGCTGTCGCTGGGGGACCCCCGGCCTGGGGCTGAGAGGGGACAGGGGGGCCTTGCCTCTCTGGAGGTGGTCAGGACCGGTGGGTACTGCAGCTGCACAGCCACAAGGCACTGGGCCTCTTCTCCCCCATGGGCTGTCCTACACAACCGCTGACCATGACCCCACAGCTCCCATCTCCCCACGTCACCCCACATTCACAGCAGGGGGAAGACTGACAAAAGGAGGATCTACAGTCTCACCCCACCTCCTCCTCAGCCTGGGAAGCTTGCTTATGCCTTGGAGAGAGGATGGCTCCCCTTTTCTGCACCAGAGAAATCAGGGGAGAGGAAGGAGCCACCTTTCATCACGGGCCGCCAGAGGTGGGGGACAGAACCTTCTAAGAGGTTCCGTAGATGCAGAATGCTCTTATTTTTTTCCTTTTTTTATATTTTTTTATTTTTAAAGAGTGGGAGAGGAACATCCAGGTGCGGTTGCCTCTCAGGCACCCCCAACTGGGGACCTGGCCTGCAACTCAGGCCTATGCCCTGACCGGGAATCGAACCAGCGACCCTTCGGTTCACAGGCCAGCGCTCAGTCCACTCAGCCACATCAGCCAGGGCAGAATGCTCTTTTAAAAGCTGTAGGTAAACTATATTTCTGTAAAGGGCATCACCATGTTAAAGGCATTCTAACTGAAGGGGTTCCCAGGATCCATTCATGCAGGAACCTGTATGTTGTAGTAACTTATCAAGCAAGATTTCCACCGACACCCACAGGGGACCAGATCCATCCTGGCTCAGTTCCAAACTGGCGGGGTTCGGGGGAGGACAAGGTCCTGTGGCAGGGGTCCTTGGCAGCCCTCTGCTCCCCGTCCCCGAGGTGACAGTTCCTCTCCTCAAGGGCACGGATGAGTCAGGTGTCTGGAGCCTGGAAAGGTCTTCTGTTAAAATCCGGTCACACGCAGGAATTAGGCTTATGGGACAGTCCCCATCGCAGCGGCGGAAACAGAAGGGCCGGGTCCCGGGCTGAAGGAAGGACCCGTGGCCGGAGGAGGGGCAGCCCCTCAGGAGCACCGGGGCACAGCAGGAGTGCACCACGGGGAGCGTGCAGCTCCGTCTCCTCTTCCTCCCCCTGCCCTTCTCCCCCGCCTGTGCCCCTCCTGCGGGCGGAAGTCCCAGGCCTCACAAAGGAAGCACCTCCCAGAACGTTCTAGTGCCTCCCCCTTGCCCCTCCAAGCGATTTCGTAGCCCAAGCTAAGGGGCAGGTGGGGACCAGCTCAAGTTTACACAGGGATACCTTCTGGCTCAAAGCCATCCACCCAGGGGTGAAGTCCTCATGACAGAGGGGTGCCCGTGTCACAGCAGTTGTGCATCCAATCTTGGTTCTGCCACTGATGAGCCACGTGGGTCTGGTTAAGTCCCTTCACCTTCCAGGCTGGTGCCTCACCTACCGTCGGAGGGGGACCACCCCAGCGTGACCTTTTCCAGTGAATTCTTTAACACGTCACTTCTCAAAATGCTTATGTCACATAGCTCTGTGCTGCCCACAGAGTTCCCTCTGGAAGGGTCGTGGGCACTCTTCAGATGCTGAAGGCCCTGAGGTCTGCAGTGATGAATTTCCTTTTCTTGTGTAACTCAGTTCCTCAAACCCTCCAGTTTCTAGGTAATGCCCATCATGAACGCCTTCTGACGCACACACCTTGGGAGGTGCTGAGCAGGTCGTATGTATCGGGGTCTGTTTACGGTGTCGTGATTCGGAAATAAATCACGGAACGTCGTCAGGCAGGTAGGGACGGCTATCTTCCTGCAAAAGGTTATTGATTCTAAAAGTCCTCATCTGGTTCCGAGTATGGATAACAAGAAATTAGACAAGACTGAGTGAAACTGAGAAATAGCAAGACCGTCTGTGTCCCAAGTAAACTGAGGGACAGACGGGGAGGAACCTCTCATGTTTCTGGAGTAGCAGCTAAATGCAGGGCCACCACGGTGACCCCCTCTCTTAGCGCCTCCCCGAAGGCAAAAGCCGCCTGACACCCGTGCGCCCCAGCCCCTGCGAGCCCGTCGGTCAGCTGGCTTCAGAGCCCCCCACCTGCACCTGCTGTGGCCGCAGCTCAGAATAAAGCAGGTGGCCCACACGTGAGGCCCCTGAGGGGTCAAGGCCAGGTGGAGGGTCCTGATTGAGGTGTGGTGTTTGAGATGGGTGCTCCGCTCCCGCAGAGGCGGGGAGATGGATGTTGGACGAGCTGGAGGTGTTTCACATGTCTGCTGCATGTTAAGCCTCCCACCCCCATGCAGTGCAGACCAGAACTTGGGAAGCTGGTGTGCCTGTCACTGTCATCCGACCTGCTTGGCTCCACCCCTGTCCCAGTGCCGTCGGGGTCCAGTTCTCAGTGTCCTCCCCTGTCTGTGTACCTGGTGACTCACAGAGCCTCTTCCTAGAAGCCACTGTCAACCTGTAAGGCTTCCAGCCCCTGGTGGCCCCTTCAGCTGTGGCCTCTGTGTCCGTCCCTCTGTCTAGACCACACTGAGGGGCACTAGCTATGCTCTCAGTCCTCTTCCGGTCTCCCTCTGGTCCCTGAGCACCTACGCTTCAGCCAGGGATAACGTCACCACGTCCTGGGCATCAGTCCAGGGCACTGCAGGGGCCGGAACCAGGCAGCCCGGGCCCCACACTCACTGTACTTGACCTCAAGGCTGCCACTCACCCACCCCCACCCTTCTAGCCACTCCTGTCCTCCTGTCCCGCTTCCTCAGTTCCCATGGGAGGGCTGTGTGAGGTGTGGCATTCTCTTCACTGCCTGGACCTAGGGGGCTCTCAGGACCCCCGCTCTGATCAGAGGCTGGTCAGGGTGCTTGGGATGCCAGCTCGGAGGTTCCAGGGACATGACTTCCCAGACCTTTCATGGACCCGTGAGCCAGACCAAGCCACTCTTGCCTGGTTCCTGCCCCAACCTGGTGACAGAGGCAGCACCATCAGCTGCCGGGCCTCCCTCCTGCCACAATGGGTCAGGTCGTCTGTGCGGAAAGTTGAGGCAGACTGTAATCTCCCGGGCTGTGGAACATAGCCAGGAGATTGCGTTCAGCACTTTCGCCTTTACGGGCAGATTTGAGGACAGCATCACTCCTCAAGTCAGGAGGGAGTCCTGATTTCCAGCTGTCCTCTGAGCGTAATGCCTCCGTTAAATAGAAAATTCAGGAAAAGAAAAGTCCAGTAGCCCTGGCTGGTGGCTCAGTGGATAGGTTCTGGCCTGCAAACCCAAGGGTCAATGGTTCGATTCCCAGCCAGGGCACATCACCAGGTTGCAAGCCAGGTCTCCAGCCAGGTCCGTAGCTGGAGGCAGGCGAAAGGCAACCATACATTGGTATCTCTCTCCCTTTCTTCTTCCCTCCCTGCCCTTTTCTCTGAAAATAATGAGTAAAATCTTTTTTTAAAAATAGTCCTAAAAAAAAAAAAAAAAAAGACTGGTGAAATGGATTGTGCAATTTCTCAAACTTGGCCACAAAACTCTTTCTATGTCTACGTTAGGTTTCGCGCTCTCTCTAAAATCTGTACGTTCACTCTTCAGCCTAAATAATTATGCAATACTATTGTAGTTGAGGATGATCATTTTTAAAATTCTGTGTCTTTTTTGTGTTGGTACGCATATCATGTTTGACTTTCCTGGCAACTCTTTGAAGGTAAACTGAGCGAAGAAGATTTACCTCTTTTTATAGGTGAGGAAACTGAGACTTGGTGAGTTGTGACATGTGCCCAGGGCCGTAGGCCTGAGGACTCATCCTGGGAAACCGTCTGGTCCAGGATGAGTCCTCAGGTCTGTCTGCCTCGAACTGCTGCCCCTGAGCTGGGCGTACCGCTGGGGAATTCAGGGGCTGGGGTATTAGGCTGATTCTGCATGACACTCAGTGACCAAACTGGGCTCTCAGGTACCTTTTGAAAAATCCACTTACTTCAAGTTTAGCTAATCAAGATACTGACTCTTTTTTCACTGTTTACTTTTTTCTTTCTTATTTCAAAAATTGAAACTTGAACATCAGAAAAGTGTAAATAAGAAGCTTGCATCATCCATGATTCTAATCATTGTCCCAATCCACTTTTAACATTTGGGTGTCTTTTTTTCCATACATCTACATTTTAATTGCCATCACATTTCAAGTATGGTTGAATAAACTACCCTTTCCTCTTAAAGGAATATTGTCAGCACTTTCATGCCATAGAGAATGGCTCTACAATGTTGTTTTAGTTGCTGCAAAGATTTTTCGTAACACACTCATTCATTTAGCCCATTTTAAGTCTTTGATCATTTAGATTTTTTTCCAGCGTTTCACCGGAAAAACATGATTAAAACTGCAACGAATACATCTGAACATCATCTTTGGGTGCATTTTTTCATTTTTCCTTCAGGAAAATGGGAACGTGGGTTCAGAGGCTACCGGCATGTCTGTGAGTTTGGGTGCTGGCAGGCTGGCCTCTGGAGAGACTGTGCCCACGTGCATTCCAGCCCACAGGGACACCCCAGCCCTCAGCCATCGCCAGGCGCTAGCTTTGCCTGGTTTCGCTTTGTAAACTTCTAACCCATGTCCGGTTTGGGGTGTTTCATAAACTCTCACCTCTCGTTGAGCTTCTCGGAGAAGTCCTTCGGTTGGGTAGCCACCCCTTCCTGTTTGTGGACCTGCGAATGGGCGTGTAATGAGCGTAGCAGTTGTGGGTCGGCCTGAGCCAGACAGGACTTTGTCACGTGGGAGTGCAAACTCTGTTCTGCAAAGCAAAAGCACAGATTCAGCTGCACCTGCAGGTCCCCAGGAGTACAAGCCCAAGTGGATGGACAGAAGGCAGGGTGTCCTTTGCAGAGGTGGCCGATGCCAATAACGTGTGTGACTGCTGAGATGACATATCTGCAGGCACAGTACACGATGGGCACTTGCATGATGCAGTCATGGTGAGAACTATTCTTGATATCGGGAATCAGCACACAGGGGTCCGTGGACCAAATCTGGCTCACCACCTGAGTGTGTAAATGAAGTTTTATGGAAACAAATGGACTCGTTATCTGTAGTGGCTTTCTTACTACAAGAGCGGAGTTGAGTGGTTTTGATAAGAACCTCATCCCCAAAGTCTAACATAGTTACTGTTTGACCCTTCGTTAAGAAAGCTCCCGGACCCTGACTTATATCCTACTTTGGAACGTACATGGGTTTTTTTTGTTCGTTTACTTGTTTGTTTGTTTTTTAGCAGAACAGCCTCCTTTATTCCTCTGCCCTGGGAAAGCTATCAGGTGTTACTCCTCATCTCGGTGTATGATGTGTATATAAGTCTCTTCAAGGGCAAAGTACCGCCCACCGTCATGCCTGGTTTCTGTGAGGAGGAGCTGAAGTTGGAGTTTAGATCTTTAGACCTGGGATCGGGGTTTTGCCACTTCTAGATGCAAATAGCTACTCTCTTCTATCCCTTCTTTAGCCTCGTACCCACCGGTGCCTGTGATTTTCTCCCCCAACGCTCCCTGTGGGGAGTTGGGTGGTGTGACGGTGGTAACTGCGTACCCGTGCGCTCCCTGGCCTGTAGCTTGGGTGCAGACCGAGCACTGGTGGGTTGCCAGCTCCGATGAACGTGGAACATGGAGAGCATCAGCGAGAGCAGGGCCACCTACACCACTCTTCCTTCCGTAATTCAGAAACCTGGAGTGTCCAGAAACCCGGAGTGTCTTTAGCAATACCTGAGAGTCCTCGTTTCAATACCTGTGTTTACTGCCGCCCAAAACTACAGGCATGGGAGGCTGCTCTGAATCCCTGAACCCCTTGAACCCCCGTTAAAAACAGCTTTTAAAGAGTCCCTGCGGTAACGTTCCACTTGGCTCTCCTCCATAGCTACAGGGAAAGAAGCGTAACGTGGCTCCTGGAGCTTCTGAAATGCTCGTATCTCAGTAAGTAGGAACGTGCTGGAAATTTCACCACCAACACTAAAACGTGACTCCCAGAGGAAAGCGGGAGTCTGTGCACCGGTCACAGGGGAGCATGCCAACCAGTCCTTTCAAACCTCACCATTAAGCTTCGACCTCATGTTGGACATGGGGGATTAAGCTAACGGTTGTATTTACTTTAGTAAACTAAAAAAAAATACAATCCTAATTCAGAGTTCGTTTCTGACCTTGATCCCAAGCTCCTGCCAGAAAGCCCCGATCACCCACTCTCGGGGCCGGAGAAGAACACCCGGAAGACAAAGCCCTGGCTGGAATGACTCAGGTTACCAGGCAGCTGCTTTCCAGAATCCGTTAAGCTTTAGGGTCCAGATCCCCGCCTGTGGCTTTTTACAGACCTGATTTGAACAGAGAAATTGCAACAGCCCTGCCCACATAAAAGCCAGGGAAAGAAGCTAGCTGGCTGGGGTGGAGAGAGGGCCCCAAAGTTGACTATCCTTGCAGACAAAATGGCCAGGGCGTCAGCCAGCTTTCTCTTTCGCTTCGCGGCAACGGACGCGCCCCTGCCCCCCTCGCCCCTGAAGGAGGCATGCGCAGAGACGCTCCCCCCAGGCCGGGACTTGCTAGGCCACGAAAACCTCATCTGTCATTTTCGGTGACTGTAGGTTCGTCACCCACCTTTCTCTGTTTCTCTCAGCCCATGCCACGTCGTCGGGGCTTCTCCTTCTCCCTCTCAACCCATCGTGAGAGGCAGCGTCTCCTCCAGGTGCTGATTTTATCCCAGGTGACAACTGCTGATCAGCAGTGGCTGTCTCAGTGTTTGGAGCCGGGAAAGAGAGGAATTTTTGGCAGGAAAGTGGCCAGGGTCTGCTGGTTACTTGGGTATGGCCGGGAAGTGGGGGGAAGCCTGAGAAAGTGAAGTGTTTCCGCCACCCCTGAACTGCAATCGCCGGAGACTGTTTTCCACGTAGGAGTGTGTGTGTGTGTGTGTGTGTGTGTGTGTGTGTGTGTGGCTAGCCATCTATTATTTTTTTTTTAATTTTATTTTTAATTATTTTTAGAAAGAGGGGAAGAGAGAGAGGCAGAGAGGGAGAGAGACATCCATGTATGGTTGCTTTTCACCTGCCTCCAGCCACAGACCTGACTGGAGACCTGGCTTGCAACCTGGTTATGTGCCCTGGCTGGGGAATCGAACCTGCGACCTTTGGGTTCTCAGGCCGGTGCCTTATCCACTGAGCTACCAGCCCGGGCCCATCTTTCACATTCCTCCACTCACTGACCCATTTAACAAACTCTCATTGAACATCCCTCTCCACCCAGAAGCCTTCCAGAGGCTAGGAAGACAAAGAAATCCAAGATATAATACAATAAAGACGATGTCATAGAAACAAAGGCTATGCTTTTAAATGGTGTGCGTGGCAGGAATGTTCTCAGTCCTTGTACTGTTGGTGCTTTGGCCTTCTGCTTCTCTAAACATTAAGATGGAAAAGATGCTAAAAAGAAGATTCGTGAATAGATTGAATTTCCAGCAGCGGTTATCAGTGTCTCTCCAAATCTGTGGTATTGAGTATTAAGAAATTATGTTCCTGACACATATGGGGCAACAAGGCCTTGATATTGGTCTTGGTGTAAGGGAAGGTGACTTGAAACCAGAACCTGCAATGTGGGTTCCTGTACCCTGATGCCAGAGATGAGGCCGAGTCCAACTTAACGTGACCAAACCAACGAGCTGTTGCAGCCGGAAGTGCCTTCCCGGAGTGTCATCTCCATGTGAGACTCTGCGTGAACACGCAGGGGACACTTCCATCCAGAATATCTATGCCAGGGTGTGGCCGGTCTAACATCACAGTATCAGCTAATAGGACTTGACGTTTGGAAGTGACATGTGCGCTTACACTCATTTACTGCCCACAAGGGACCCAAAGAACAGGAAGATGATGCTTTTTGACCCAGACCCACATTCAGTTAGCATCAAAATTTTAACCCAACCTGGAAAATAAGAATCTAGGAAGGGTTACCCTTGAAACATGTAACTCCCTTTTTTAACTCAGTAAGCAGGCGTGTCTGATGCTGACGGAGACAGGGATGAGCAGCGCCCCGGTCACACCAGGCTGGAGGTGGTGATGTGTCCATCGCTCTGTGGCCGGCCCGCCCAGTGGAGCCCTTGGACCGGCCTGGTCTCTCTGGCTTCCCCACAGTGCACGTTCAGGTGTCCGGCATGCTCATAGGTCATGGTGCCACACCCAGAAATAGAAGGAAGCATCGTTCATACTCAACTTGCTCTGACCATCGCTTCTCAGCCTTTTGGCTAAGGTCAAGTGAAATTGCACTAACCACAGTGCCGTTTTCTTTGAAAAACCAGACCAACCCTGGCGGTCTTGCACCTCAGGATCATCGTGGTGACCCACACAATCTGTGCGGAAACATTGCTCCCTCTCCGCGGCTGGCCTGCTAGATGGCAGGGGAGATGCTGGGTGGGATCTGCTCTGGGCTTCAAATCGCTCCCAAGAGAAATGCGTCCTCACATCGGCTTTCCAGAATGACTGGGAGATTTCCCACCTAAAACGCATCATAGAAATAAAATGCATCATCAACCCAGCGAAGCTGGCCCCGGGTTAAAAGATGCGACCGGGTTCCCCTTCTGATAGGTCAGATTCCCCTTTGACATCACTCTAAATCCTTCACCCTTTTTCTTCTTAAAAGCTACCTTCGTCTGGCCCCCTGTCATTCACCCTCGTGGAATTCTCCCAGGGCAGAGCTGAGCCAGCGACCACCCCCCAAAACCCTGGGTGAGCTCCCATCCGGCGTTGACTTGACTCGCCCTCATGTACTGAGCACCTTGTAAAGGATTGTCGCAAGTTGGGGCCCGTTGTCTTCGGGGAAGAGAGAGTTGGGGCAGAAGATGACTAAGTAACCTCATTAGCAACATCCACCTCTGGGTGGGAAGGAAATGCTCGCGCGCGTGATACTAAAACAAACCCAACTTAAACGTGCTCATCACGGTACCCTGGACGGTGAAGGCTAGATCAGTTGTGTCTGGAGGGGCTGGGAAAGCATTTGGGGCGCGCAGATTCTCACCGCACCCTTGAATCCCATAGACCTGCCTGCCAAGGGTGATGTGAGAAATGTGCACACGGTGCAGGCCCCGGGGAGGTGCTTCCCAGCCAGGAAGATGCCAACCCAGGACAGTCCAACCCCAGGCATTGCCGTGGTGGGGTGGCGGGGCCACTGGCCTGCACACATTTCAGCGGGACAGGGAGCACCGCTCAAGGTGTCAAGGCCATGTGACAGTCCTGCCAGTGCAGCAGAAAAGCCCCCTAACTTTTGGAGGGTCACCCCACACTCCAGGAATTGGCCTGAAGTTCAGAGGGAGCTCGGAGGGAAGGACGTGGGTTGGAGGTCCCAGCACAGCGGAACGCACGTTCCTGCTCCCCGCAGCGTCTGTAACGGGGAAAGGTGCCCACGGCACGCTGGAGTCCTGCCCACGGGGCGCTGAGCAGCACGAAGGAGGCGAAGGGACAGCTGGAGCGATGAGTGGCCTTTAAGAGGGTGACATCAGGTGCCAGGGGCAAAGGTGGGAGTGTGGAGATGGTCTGAGAAGCAGCATAAGTTTGGAAAGTTGATCATTTCTAGGCTTCAAAATAGAGACGGTCTAGTGTAGAGGTTAATTAAATAATTGCTGGGGTCTGGCAGGGAGGCGTGAGTTTAATTTGACTCCAATTTGATTCCGGTCTGAAATCAAACGTGCTGCTGCGGCCGCAGGAGTTTCCTGGAAGACGGAATGAGTCGCACAGGATCCCAGTGCTGTTTGCAGGACTGTAGAAAACCTGGGAGGGGTCCTTAGAAAGGAAAATGCCCCCCCATCCTTCCCTGATAAAGAATAGGATTTTTGCCTATGCACAGATCAATCAATTCTACCCATGACTTTGAACAACTGGGCAGTGACCGCGGGTTTAGAGGTTTAGGCGCAGACTGGGAACCGCCTGCATGAGATCACCTTAAAACTCTTAGGCACAGAAGCTAAAATAAGAATTTTCCAATCCCCTCTTGGAAAGAAGCAGGCCGAAGGCCCTCCGTGCCGAGGAAGTGATGAGAAATGCAACACAGGCGTCATGTCCCAGGTGCGCCTGGGTTGTGGTCCAGGGCCGGGCCCCAGGTGGGCCTGGGGTCACTTGACAATCATGTCCCCAGGATGCGGCGGAAGCAATGAACGTCCGGGCCTCACGCCGCCTCCTTCTGAGCCTGAAAGGGGAGCATTTCCATGATCCCTGGCCATGGCCCCGTCACAGGATGAAACCCACCGGCACAGAAGCAGTGCGGTGACTGGGGAGTGACGTGCAATCTGGAGGGTCCCACTTCAAAGGATCCCTGGTCCATGTGGGAGAATTAGGTGAGCACGTCTACAATAGAGAGGGTGACTTTAAAAAGCAGAGTCACAGTTTCTGGGGTCTAGGCTGGCCCTCTCTGTTCTCACTTGCGATGTACCCGCAGCTGTGCCCTGAGATGGCCGGGCTGTCCCCGGCGGGACACACATTCTGCCTTCAGGGTCCTAGGAAGGTCTCCCTGGTGCGGAGATTGGCAGCTCAGGTTCTGAGGTAGGAGAGCACTTGAGGCCTCTGTCATTCTGCATGTGAGGATGTCCTGGTTGGAGCTGGAATCCTTTGGCGAGATAGGATTCTGACGTCACCAAAGACAGAGTGGAGTGGCACCGCCATGCGGGTCGCTGGCCTCAAGTCGGTCCCCGGGCCCACGTTTAGGCAAGTTGCCATTGCTGTCAGCACCAGCACGGACTGCCCAGTCCTCTGGTTCCGCGCTCTCCCCTTCGCCCTGCTTCCCGGAGGCTCCTGCAGCCGCGTGTCTCATGCGTTCATTCCTCTCGACAGCGAACCGCAGTCAGAAAGGATTTCTGCTTTCCGAGAAATCTTGTTCGTGTCTGAGTAGTGAGTGGGTATGGACCGTTTTTAAGAAAATGTTCCATAAGTTCATAGATAACCCGTTGGAAGGTACACACCTGTGCTCTACCAGAAGCATGGATTTGAAGAAATAAAAAGTCCTGAAACATCCTCATTTTATTTTCATTGGTTGGACTTCGCGAGCGTTTTAAAAGCGTGGTTCCATCGGGTGGGGTGAGGGTGCAGCACGCACGCCAGGTGCAGCAGCCTCAGCCTTAGGGGAGGAAGTGGGGCGTCTGATCTCAGGGGGCCCCATCCTGAGGGTGGTAAGCTGCCCCCAAGGCTGGAAACGCAGGAACGGAGCCCAGAAGAGGGACCAGCCTGATGGCTTCCTGGGACTCACGGGTTCATGAGGTGGGTGACGTAATGCAAGAGAGTTCACTCAAGACCCATTTAAAATAAGACGTGGATGAGTCACCCCTTGTAACAGACTGCTTTTCTCCTGCTTGTTCACTCATCATCATCAAAGGGAACATCTTGAGTGAAGAATGTGCCGTTGTAAGTTGGTTTGGCGCGTAGTTGTGTCTACGTGGACTGTGCTTCCCACTTGTGGGAGTCTCCCGTTACCGTTCGTCCCGTTATTTTCCTACCAGCTGTCTGCTGGCGTCCATGGCACGGAGACCTGCTCTCCAGCCCAGCCAGCGTCGGGCTCTTGGCAGCTGCCCCTGGTCATAACTGGATCTCCACTCACCCCGGTCCTCTGGCAGGCGAGATTAAGATGGATTAAGATGTTCTGATGACTTTTTCAGACGGGGAATGATTTTACATGGACTGGGAGGTGGGGAGCAGCCGTTGGAAAGAGAGCTGATGATTTGAAAATAGCCCGAAGTGAACATGATTTTCAGAAAGGAGGAAATGTATGAACTCACCACTTCCCTGGGCGTATAAATGAAGTTGTATTGTTCTCCCACCAACAGGTTTCACCGTAATACGCAGCTCCATCGAGGAAAGCGTGAGGCAAACACCTTCTCAGTAGCCAGTTATCAGTGTTGTTTCATTACAAGAGCAATAGATGCAAATGTAATTAGTTCTCTTGTATGTTTGACCTCAGTCTTGCACTCAGTGTGTGTCTGGAGTGCCTTCCACGTGTCTGACATGTTCTTGATGCTTAAAACTGTAGCAGTGAACAGACAAAATTCCTGACCTCATGAAATTTATATTCAAAAGTGGAAGTCAAAACTCAACGAGTGGAATGCACAGGGTGGGCAGATGCTGTGAAGAGTGATGGGGGAAAACGAGGTAAACAAGAGGCAATAGGGCGTGAAATGGTGGGGAGGGAGGAAAGGCCCCCGTAAAAAGATGGCAAGATGGCAGGTGACTGAGATGGTGACATCCTGTCCCGAAGGAGGTGAGTCAGGGAACCATGTGAGCATCGGCTACATGGGTGTGCAAGGCAGAGGAGCAGCAGGGCAAAGGCAAACCAGGATTGCAGGCTGCATTTTTCTACTTCTGTAACGCCCTTCGGAGTTTAATGGGGATTGCGTTGAACCTGGAGTAGCTTAGTTGAGTGCCGTCATCTTAACAACGTGAAGTCTTTCCACTTATCTAGGCCTCCTTCAATTTTATTTTTTAGTAGTATTTTGACATTTTGTCGTGTTCGGTGACCAGGTCTCAGTTCCCTTTATTTTGCTATTGTACACGTGATTGATTTTTAAATATTCCTGTTGGGTTGTTCAGTGCAAGTGTATAGAACGACAACTGATTTTTGGGTATTGATTTTATACCTGCACCTGACTCGATCCATTTCCTGGATTTCACAGCTTTGTAGGTTCTTTGGGGTTTTCTACATAGAAGATCATGTCATCTGTGAGCAGAGATAAGTTTCCATCTCCCTTTCCAATTTAGATGCCTTTTATTTCTTTTTCTTGCCTAAAAGCTCCGCCTGGAACTCCCGGGACAGTGTGGCACTGAACAGAAACCTAAGCTCCCTAATCTCGCGCCTGATCTCACAGGAAAAGCTTTTGGTGGCTGACCATCGAGTATGCTGGTAGCTGTGTGTTTTTTATGTGGCCTTTGTCATGTGGAAGACGCTCTCTCGCATTCTGGTTTACTGGGTGTTTGGGGTGACAAAAGCGTTTACAATGGTCACACAACCCATGGTCGTTGTAGTTCATGTCACTGAATTACAGACCTAAACGTGGTGAAAATGGGAAACCTTATGGTAGAAGTATTTTAGAGCAACTCCAAAAAATTAATACTGCAAGATACCAAAAGCACATTGGGTTTGATACTTGAAGTAAGTGAATTACGTGGTGTATGAATTATATCTCACGTGGGGTGTGAATTACATCTCAGTAGAGCTATTTATGTAAAAAAGAACTTTAAAAATGCAAATAGGAGGCCGTTGCAGGTGGCGGTGAGAAACTGGGGTGACTTCTGGGAAAGGCGGCATCGTTTGAGGGTGGGTTGGACAGACGGATGGACGAATGGAAGAGAAGCACGTGGAAGAACCCCGCGCTCTCAGGCATGACAGCTGCCGCAGAGATGGGAGGACTGGCAAAGATGGGTTTGGAAGGAAAGGCCGAGCATTCATTCATGCTTCGACCCTTGGGACCGCCTGTCACCTTCTGCTTCCTTCTCCTCCGCGCATCCTGGCCCCGGAGGGACGGGCCCAGCAGTGACCCGCTGCTAACAACTCCCTGTACGCGCAAGGTGATCAGCCGTTAAGAGCGACCCTGCCTCCAGCTCCCCCAGAACAGAGCTAGGATGGCGCGTCAGGTGACAAAGGTGCCAGAGAGATCATTTGTGAACCCGGGGCACAGGTACGCTGTTGACACAAGCGCAGAGAGCAAGGACCACCCGCCTAGGGAGGTGCCCACGCTAGGTCCTGCCCTCACAGGACCTGACGCCGGCAGGTGTGCGGTAAACGTGACCGGTTGGTGCTCAACCCTCGTGCCCCGTGAAAGTGCGGGCCCTTCGCCGTATACGGAAAAGCAGCAGGCTGAGTGTCCCTTTGTGGGATGGCTCGTGGCGCTGCCCTGAGAGAAGCGTCCCTCCGCTGTCCTTCAGTCTGGTGTTTTGAGTTGTCTTGGTCTCGTGCGTGTGGCTGGTTCTAACTGCGGAAATCAGTTTCTTTCACTTGGATTACAACTAAGGGATCGTTGGTGTTGGAGTCAGATATTCTCGGTGGGGCTCCGGTGGCCACCGTGGGTCCCCCTGGGAAGGCGAAGCTCATCATGTCACGTGGTGTTGGTCCCGCGGGACGTCGGGCCTTCCCCTTGGGAGACAGCAATGGCGAGTCCTTTAGAAAAGGTCGTCCGGTGCGATGGTCGCGTTTATAAAAGGAGAAAGAGCATCATCTCCTAGCTCTTGGGCAGAGAAGAGCAGAGGGGAGGGGCCAGCACCTCCACTCACTCCCTGGGCTCCCTGTGGGGACAAGGCCTGACCACGTGCGGTCACGGAACGCGGCGCTGAGACAGCCAACCCCTTTCATCTGGGCCTCCACATGGCACGCACTCCAGCGGGCGTGTTTTCAATACCACGCTCTCTTCCAGGGAGCTCGGAACACATGTTCCTTTCAACTCCCACCAGGCCCTGCGATCTGCGAGCCAGGGAGAGGGTTCTGGAAGGAGCTCGGGCAGGGACGGCAGCTGCGCAACCGCCAGAGAGGCCGGGAGCGCGGTCCCTGCCCGCCCCCGGGCGCGGCTCGCACGCACGGCTCACAGGCCCTGCTGCCGCTGGGTTTGTGCGGCGGAACACGGATAGTCTCCCTTGCGAAACCGACACTGAAAGGAATGCACGTTGTGATCTCGGGGGAGAAAGGCAGCCTGTGAACATGTGCTGACAGTGTGTGATTCCGGGCAGGCCTGCAGCCCAGCTTTCTGCCGCCGGGGTCCAGCTGGCGTGAGGCTCAGGGCCGCTCTGCCCAGCGGTGGGTGCCCTGCTTGCCCGCAGGCCTCGCTCAGGGTCCCCATGCTCCACAGCCTCCGGCGGTCACCCATTCAGCCTCACGAGGGGCCGAGGGGCCACCCCGTGCCAAGTCCACGAACCCGCCTGTTTGCGGGCGGGTCGTCCAGGCTGGCTCCGGGAACGGTGTCGCTTTGCAACACAGATTTCTCGGTGGCACGTCACGGCTGGCCATGGAGTGGGACAGGAGCGTTTGTGGGTTGCTTTGGGCTCAGAGAAGAAGAGGCGGATGAGGTGAGACAAGACTCCTTCTGCAAACGGGAGGATCACGGTGCCCGAAGCTGGAGGAACACCCTCCGGGGGGCAGGGAGGGGCCAGAGGTGGCCAGGAACTGCTGCTGTTATCTCTGCAAGTCACACCGTGGCATCTGGACACTGTGCGGCCCCCTGAGGAAGCCACAGGGGACGGTCTCAGGGAAATGGGTTAATCTGTAGCTCCCACTCAGGTCCGCTTTCCCAAGCCTCCTTCTGCTTCCCGGGCCCGCTCCCAGCCTGCCCTGCTTCCCTCAACATGCACTAGAGAGGAAATCAGGGCGGCACCGATACTCATTGGTAGGGACTTCACCCTTTCCTGATGGAGAAGGTTGAAAAGAGAAGCAGGGGAGAGGGCAGCTCTCACCCCAAAGCATGAATCTTGAGTGGCGGAAGCTCACACAGTGTCCCTAGGGTGAGGCAGGAGGAAAGGGGAGGTAAAGGGTGACTGAGCTGCTCTGGGCAGGTGACCACGTGCTCAGTCCCAGTGTGAGGCTGGCCCTGACCCCTGCCCCCCACCCACCACTGGCAGGTGCACCCCACATGCCCAAAGGAGACCCAGACGAAGTCCGTAAGGCAGCCTCCCAAATGAAGTGGGAGGGCCACACGGTGGTCTCAGATGATAGGAACCCGCCTAAGGGCCCGGAGGGTAAAGCCGTGCCTGGCTGCTCCCCATCTGCCTCGCGCTGGAAGCAAGAGGAAATGGATTTGATATCAGCATGAAGAGCTCACGACAGACAGAGGGGGAAGGACCCCTGAACAGAAAAACATTCCAGCCCCGTGCATCAGGCTTCCCTTTGAAGGTCTTGAAAGAAGTCAGGGTTCTGTCATCGATGGAAGCAGCGTGACCCGCCCCCCGCCCCCCACGTGGAGTTGGCCTCACTGTCTAATTTTAGCCAGCGCTCCGGGCCCGGGAGGGGCGCCCCTTCCTCCGCTATCTGGCGCTCCACACACCACCTCCTGTCGCTTCCTCTGATGTGGGCTGGGGGCTCTGTGGACTCAAGGCCAGATAGGCTGCAGGAAGAAACAAACTCCAGGCCATCAGAGGCCCCATCACACTGTAGCAATAAGAGGCCTGTTGTGTTTTATTCCGTTTTTTGGGGTTTTTTTTAAAGATTTTATTTATTATTTTTCCAGAGAGAGGGGAAGGGAGAGAGGCAGAGAGGGAGAGAGACATCCATGTGTGGTTGCCTTTCACCTGCCTCCAGCCATGGACCTGGCTGGAGACCTGGCTTGCAACCTGGTTATGTGCCCTGGCTGGGAATCAAACCAGCGACCTTTAGGTTCGCAGGCCGGCGCCTTAGCCACTGTGCCACCAGCCAGGAACTGTTTTGTTTTTTAAATTGTGAAGTTGCAGCACTTTGCTTGAAATTAAATATGGGCCATCAGATCCAAGAGTCATACACAGAAACTATTGTTATGTCATTTGCCACCCAATACCCTCTCTCCTTCCGCAGGGGAGGCTGTTTCAACCGTGACTTTATTTTGGCTAATTGAGAGATTTCAATCAGATCTTTAACTGGTTCTAGACAAGACGTCTATCATGTAACGGCAGAAAGTGGCTGAAACCCACTGAGAATGTGTTTCCCATTGTGGCCACGACAAAAGTCATTTTCTTCTCCCAAGTAAATTTCTTCAGCTTGGGGAAGGAAAAATGTTTGACGAAGGAATCATAACTGTCACATTAGTTTCTCATCTCAAAAGTTCGCCCTGTGGAAAGTGTGGCAATGGTTCTGAATTTTTGCGAAAAATTTTGATAGGATCTCTGTTCTGTTGCTCAAGAGGTAAAATCTTGCTGCAAGGTCGTAGTCTTCTGTGCTTTTGGCCAAACGGTGCAGAGAAAAGTGATCAGCTTCGGGGACCCTTGGGTAGTAGAAACACCCACGTTTCTAGATCATTTACAGTGGCGCTTTCTGTAACAAGGATCTTCGATAAACTGACTTTTTCCCCCCACTTGTGGCCTTAATAGACATGAGATGGGCTATGAAGCCAAGCGAGGAGAAAGAGCGTGGTATCCTTTTTCAAGCTGGCCATTATTTAGGACGTGTCAATGTTGCTCCAGGAACCCTGTTTTCAGGCAGAAGCTCTAATAGTCCATTCCTGCAGCCCCTGCACCTCTTTGGAGGGTGTGATGGGCCAACCATGTAGACGCACCCTTGGGCTCCAGAAAGACGTGCCCAGGCCAGAGGCATGCCAGGACAGGAACCCAGGGGTGTCTCCCCAGCTTGCTCTCTTCCTTCTTCCTTCTGGGGCAATGGGGCACCCAGCCCTGCATGTCCAAGATCCCCATGTCTGCTTCCTCTGCCTTCCCTCTCCTGCTTTTCTCAGCTTCCTCCTCGTCACCTTTGTCACCCTCATCACCTCTTCAGCAGGGCAGTCCGGTCCAGGCTCCACAGCTGGGCTGCACAACAGGAGTGGAGACAGAGCCTCGAAGTCAGGCCTGACCTCTGGGGGCACTCCTGAGGGGTGGGGCTTTGGAGAGAATTCCTGCCCCAGGAGGTAGACAGTTCACGTCCACAGCCCCAGGGTCCTACCAAGCCTGGGTTCCCATTATTCTGCCCTCTGAGGGACAGGCTGCAGACACTGCAGGTCCGGGGTGCAGCTGTTGGGACACAGGCCAGCAGCATCAACTAATCCTGTGTCCGAAATTCTGAAAAGCAAGTCTACCCTGAAGGTGGGGTAGGGGCATTCTGAAAGGTAGCAATGATAGGAAGAAAACAAAACACAAGTACGCAAGGACATAGCTACACATGCACTTCCTTTACCTGCTCACACATGCACCTGCACACACCACGTGTACCTGCACACACATGTACCTGTATACACATGTGCCTGCCCATGCATTCCAACAGGCAGAGGAGACACAGAGAGAGGCGCTAAGAGACCGAAGTTCCTAAATGGCCTTGGCTGTAAACCGTGTCCCGTGTCAGCACAGGACAATGCAGATTACACCACACGTACATCTCAAATCATCTTCCAGAAACTTACAGCCTTTATTCCAAATAGGTCAAGTCTCAGGGAATTGCAATACTCCTTTTCAATCAGGAAAAAAAAATGATTTCAATCTATGACTCACTCTATGGTTGTTAGTTGACTTTGGTAAACTAACAATGACCACAAGAAATTAGTTCCCGGGTCATTAAGTTCCACCCTTTGTGGTCAGAGTGTGAAGGGCTGACTGCCTCTTCCGGGAAGGGTGGAGCTCCATGTGGGGCCGCGGGCCCTGCCCACCCCCGCCGCCCCCCGCCCAGCCCCCCGCGCCCCCAGGCTGAGTTTCCCAGCATCCCGCACTTTGTTTGCTCGGGCCCTACTGTTGACTTCAGCCGCTGGTCAAGTTTCCTCTCAGGCCCTGGCGGCCCGGGTGCGTGTGCTGCGCTGACTCAGGCTTTCCTGGACTTCCTGGCACCCGGTCCACAGACGCGCCTGGAGCTCCAGGACACTCGGCTCCGGGGTGTCGCAATTCCAGCCAGGAAACCGAGCGAACCACCGGGGTTTGGCTGAGGCTCTGAGGTTGGGTGAGAGCAGAGGTTCCCAGGCGATGGCTTGGCTAGAAGCTGACCTCTTTCTTCTTTGTTTCTTCTCCGTCCTCTTCTGCTAGACCCCGCACGCCGCGCTGGTTAGATTGGAGGGGCACAGCACTGTAACTTGACGTGCACGGGTCATGGGCAGTTGGCCACAGTGAGTTCACACCCAGGGTCAGGTTTTTTAGGTCAACTGACATCTACTGACCAATTTATCCACACGCATAAAAACGTCTACGCGTACATGTGTGAGCTTATGCCGTGAAGCCCTTCCTTGGGGAAAGGACAGTTGATCATTCCATTGAGGCAGTTGGCATCCTGGGTAGATGTCTTATCCTTCCTCCACGTGCGTAAAGCTCTTCACACGCTATTTTTCATTCTTTTAATGAAACTCGGAATGGCCGTTGGTCGGGGAAGCCTTGTTCCTCCCGGTTGCCCTGGAGCCACGAAACGACCCCGTGGGTGCTGAGTCCACTTTATTCGTGAGCATCTCCGCGTCTGCCGCTCCCCTGCTCCCGAAGAACAGCGCTTCCTTGTCCCTGGAAGAGGCTCTGGGGCAACTTGCTGTGGTACCGGCCACCTCAGCAGGAACGAGGCTTCTGCCAGCACCGCTTGCCTGACCCCAACGTGAATGAGGAAACTCGATTTTAGGAAAATGAGTGAGTGGGGAACTGCTGGAGAACGAGACGGAGGGAGTCAGACCATGTGTTCCAGGTCTTTCCTGCCGCATTCCTGTCGGTGTGCATGCGTGTGAGTGTCTGTGGGTTTGGGAACTAGAAAACAGACCAACCCTCCAGCCTGCCCTGGCTCCCAGTGACGGAGTTCGCCCTGCGAAGGCCGGTCCGGGGTAAAGTCAACGAAGAGCGCAGAAGCCCCTGTGCAGTTTCTTTGGCACCCAGTATTGCCCGCCCCCTTCCTAGTTGGTTCTCTCTCAAAGGCGTGTTCCTGGTACCCCGTCACGCGCACCACCCGGTGTGTTACCTTATTCAACTTGGTTTGCATTTCAAGTCATCCACGTTCATAACTGAGACCTCCGAGGTGTCCACATGCGGTTTGGCAAGTCTGCTTCTTGCACTTCTTGGAACTTTTAAAAGCTCCTGACGTTGAGTCCATGCATCTTCCTCAAAGCACCCACCTGAGAGGCACCCCGGGGCTGATGGCACCGGCCTGACCATGTTCAGCGTGGACCCCAGGGGCCCCAGACCCCTCCCCGCAGGAAAGGAGGTGGGGTGTGGGCCAGGGAAGCTCCACACCCCCTCCCACTGAGGTCACCCCTGCACCAGGCCCCGTGAGGCAGAAACTAGGCTTGGCGGGGCCACCCTGGCACTGCTGGGCCAGCCCGAGGGCCGCCTGAGGCTCAGCTTTCAGGGGTCGGCCGGGACCACGCCACGGATACTTGCGTGGCTGTGTTGCTGCTAACACGGGCAGAGGACAGCGCTGTCTGGTGTTGCGTTTCGACTTACGATGTTGCACTGCGTGAGACCTCATCATCTTTTGAGCAGGGACTGCTTTATCGTATCCCTCATCATTCCCTGAAATCACTTGTTTGTCCATTGATTCATGGCCTGTTGCCTCTAGAGTTCATCAGTGGAGACTGAGGCGGAAGCCAGTCTTGCTGCCTCTCGCGCCCCTAGTACCCAGAGCAGGGCCGGGCTGAGGTCCACTCACGGGCCCGCCCCGATCCACACCTTCCCTAGTGGCTCCTGCAGAGACTTCACGCTCAAGAGGGTCATGTTCTGAGGTTCTGAGTGGGCGTGAACTTAGGGGGGGCACCACTCATCTCAGTTCCAGCCCGATGGGCAGAGGGCCATTCCCTGTGTGACCGCAGGCAAGTCACAGAACTTCCTGGTGCCTCTATTATCTCATCTGTGAAATAGGAACATAGTCGTCTCCGTCTGCTGGGGTAAAGGGGTTGAAAAGTGCCCTTTGCTTAGAACGTTGACTGGCACGCAGTGAGAGCTATGTACAGGTTGGTCAATAAATTCAACCATGTGCCCTATAGATGCTCTACCAAGCCCAGCTGGACAGCCATGTCTTCAAGAACTCTGCTGGGGGTGACAGGCCGGGGAGCAGACCCACAAAGACAATCAGGAAGCACAGGGCGGGACCCAACTTGTCTGAGAAGGTGAGGCCAGGTGCGAATGTCCTTCCTCCAGGAGGACGCAGTTGAGGGCAGGACTGTGGGACGGGGTCTCAGGTGCATGTTCAAGGGCCTGGGGCAGGAAGAGACCTGGTTTGCTCAGGAGACGCCCCTTGGGGTCAGGGCAGCTGGAGCCCGGGTGAGGTCGCAGTTGGCAGGTGCCCACGAAGGCCCTGGAGGGTCTCTGGTGTCTCACGAAACACCAGACCGGGAGACTCGTAAACCACAGATCCGTTTCTCGCAGTCCTGGAGGCTGGGAAGTTCCAGATCAAGGCCCTGGTGGGTCGGTGCAGCTGAGGGAGAGGAGCGCCCGGCAGGTGCCCGCGGTCAGGTTGGTGGCACTGCGCACCTGCAGAAGCAGAGGCCAGCGTGAGGCGGGGGCTGGGAGAAATGCTGTCTTTCCCGGGCCTCCTCCCGCGGGCTCCTGCCTCAAAGGGAGCTGGCCGGCCTCAGGTCCAGGTTCTCCCCTGTGCCTTGAGCCCGGATGCGGGGCTGCTTTTCTTCTCCTTGGTCTTTTCTTGGTGACGTCCGACTCCAAAGGGAGCCTCCACCGGGGGCCACAACCAGACTCCCGTGGTGATGCCTGCTCGGTCCAGGTCTCCTGTCCCCGCTCCACACTCGGGGCCTGAAATAAAGAGCCAGGAGTCAGCAGCCTCCTTCCAAGCCGAGAGGCTGCGCCCCAGGTGGTGACTCCATTTGTCATCTCGGACTGGGGCGCCTGCACCTCCGACCCCCTGCCTGGTGTCAGCGCCCCGCCCCCCACATTCCACCCCCACGTCTGGCTTCCCCAGCAACTAGTTAAACGCCCGTTTCCACTGAGCGGCCAAGTGAGGCTTCGCTGGATCCTTGGGTGGTGATTCACCGAATGAAGCCGCTGTCTCACCCAGAAACCTGCAGTGGGGAGTTTAGAAACTGTCAGCCTGGTCACAACAGCGTTCCCGGTCCAGCCAGGGTCTGAAGTTCAAAGGAACAAGGATGGAGGTCAGGCCACCACCGTGACAAGGGGTCTGAACCGGCACCCTTAACCCGGGCATGAGGCCTGCGGGGGGCGAGGCCTCCCAGCCCCGAAATCGTGTTAGTGACGCGGGTCCGGACCCAGGGGCATTGTGGCCACCCGGCTGGGTTAGTTTCCTGGGGCTGCCTGCCATCACCCGCTGCCAATGAGCCGAGCTGGATGTCTCACAATTCCAGAGGCTCAGCACCCAAACTCGGGGTACCAGCAGGGCCGCGCCCCCTGCTGAGGCTCCAGGGCTCCAGCCGGAGTCCTGCCTCTGCCCTCACGTGGCTTCTCCCTGAGAACCCCTGTGCACCTCCGCCCCCCACCAGACCAGACACTAGATTGAGGGCCCACCCTCACCTGGGGGGCCTCGGTTTCACACTGACAAAGACCACATTTCCGAATGAGATCCCATTCTGAGGCTCCGTGTGGACAGGCCTGTTTGGGGGGCACTGCAGGGACCATGGCTCAGTTGCGGTGCCCACCTCGCGGCCTGAGTCACACCTGGTCTCAGTTTTGGACCCACCTCCACGGACTGAGATCGTGGTGCCTAATGTTGAATCCTGACCTTTCCGCTTTCGTGTTCGGGAAAACTAAGGGTGCCGACCTGTGACCCATGACTGGGCGTGGCTGGATGGACAGGGCGTCAGGGGCTAACATGAAGTTGAGAAGGTTTCCAGGTGCAGGGTCCCGGGACACGTGAGTCTGACGGGGCCGGTCAAAGAGTGAGGCCCCGGACAGACACCTTTCCCGAAAAGCATTTCTTCACCTGATGCCACCTACCTAGAGAAGGAAACGTTGGTTCCGTGAAACGTGCCTGAAAGAGAGGGGCGTTTACCGATACGTCAGTGTCCGTGTGCGAGAGGGGCCCCAGGGGCCCCCGAACTTCTGGAGTGGAGGCCAGGTTGGGGCACGGGGCACGGCTGGCCTTCGAAGGTGTTGGCGCTCTCCATAGGCTAACAGCTTCCTGAGCAAATGCAGCAGCGTCTTTAAGAGCTCACATTCCAGAAGGTTCCACCGTCGACAGCTTCCACTGCTCCCTGTCATCCCCACTTCTGCCTGCGGGTGACCCCTCTGTGGTGACCCCAGGTGCCCAGGTACCTCTGCTGTCAGACCAGGCGGGGCCTTGATGATCACCGTCCTGCCGGGATGGGCTGGACCCAGGCTCCGTCACCCCATGACATCTCAGTAGCAGCCCCTGCGTCCTCGGTCCCACCCGCCCCACCACAGGGCACAGACCCCAGGGAGAGGAAGGCCTTGCACCCTAACGCCCCTACGAAACCCCTTCTGCCTTCCCGAGTGCCCTGCTTGCTAAGGTCACAGCAGCGGGCGCTGCCTCCCTTGTGGAAACACCGCAGCTCACTTTCTCTGCTTCCGCCGCGTTTTCCCACTGCAGTGAGTTCTGCCTTATTACTCCTCTTCTTCCCTCAGGTCCTCCGTGTCCCCTCCCTATTTTTCCCAGATGTGTCCCAGACTCGGTCCTCCGCTCTCTTCCCAGCCTGCCCCGTCCCTTTGAGCGCCGAGGGCCCGTGGCTGCCCTCTCGGGCCCCGCAGGTGAGCCCACCTGAGTCCTGGCCTTCTTTGCAACGGCCCCCTGAATACATCCGCCAGGAAATCACCCCAAGGAACCTTGAGGAAGATGGGTCCCAAACGATTTGTCATCTTCCTCTCAGACGCTCCAACAGTCCTGTTTCAGGCGAAGTCACCCTCAGCCCCTTCGTCACCAGGGTTAAAACTTCAGAATCGACTTTGGGGCCCCCACGTGCCACCCCCACACCTAACCACTAGCTACGTTCCGTCTGCCCCCCTCCGGCTACCCGAGGGCAGGTGCTGGTAGGCCCAGCGCAGAAGCAAGGCCGTGTGAGACCAGAGAATCCGAAGAGCGACTCTTGTTACCATGTAGTGCAATGAGCCTGTTTTTATACCCGGAAGACGCGTACATGCTATTAGACATCTCGGTAAAGAGTCTGACATACTGATAGCAACTTCTCAAAAAAGTGAAAGCTGTTTGTAAGCAGCGGTAGTAACGGCCGTAAATCCGCTCGAGCGTTTATTTGTATTCGTCGTAAAGTTACACTTCAGTCGCTCTTATTCTTCCCCCTGTTTGTAAAGGTCCGTCAAGAGGTTTGGAGAAACCGAAGCCACCGCTTCTGGAAAGAATGACTCACTCAGTATTTCAACTTAGGGCTTCCTATGAATCACCTGCCACCAGGGCTTCTGCGGCCTAACCTTCCTAGAAGCCCTACTGAGAGATGAGGCAGATGCCTGGGGTGTGACTGGGGGTGTGGCCTGGGGTGCCCTGCAAGGCCTTCATCCTGCAGACACTTCCTGCCCCTGCGGGTTAGCAGCACCTGGCAGTAGGACCCCCAATCCCGCAGCCTGGGCGGCTTCTATGCTGCTGCGTCCCGGGATGTGATCCCAGCATGTGTGACGTCCCTGGGAGTTCTCACCACGGGCCACCGACCCAGTGCAGTGATGTCCCTGGAGCCCCGCCGGGAAGCAGCCCCGCAGACTAGGGCAGCTGGCCCGCTGGCTTCCAGCCTGGGTTCCAGCACCTCTTGGTTCTGAGGTGTTAGGGAAGGGCTCCTTCCTTCATTTTTCTCTGAGTTCCTTTGTTAATTTTTTTAAGTTAGGGATAACGATATTTCGTTTTCTCATGAGGCTACATGTTTTAACCGTAAAGAAAAAAGTGGACGGCTAAGCTGAGTCTAGGGGGTGGTAGCTTTCCCAATCTCTCTCGCTCCCCCTGTCTCTCTGCAGCTCTCTTTCTCACACACACACACACACACACACACACACCCCTCTTCTGATGTCCTGTGAGCCTAGCGCTGACCCTGGCACCCTCGCAAGGGTGACACCTCCTTCAACAGTAAACCTCCCTTCACTTCGCACCGATGGCAGGTGGGTGGGCAGGCTGGCTTCCAGGACTGTCCTGGGAAGGAGGGGTCTCTCTGCTGCACAGTTGACGAAGGAGACTTTTCAGATCCTTGACAGGAGAGGGGACAGCAATTTAGAGTAATGGTGATTCAAGCAGTTAAGCACGGGTGGGATAAAGGAAATGGCACAAGACAAAGCGAAGCCCTCCTGCGTGTGGCCGGTGGCCGGTGCCCGGGTGTCGTACCCTGCAGCTCTGCCTAACTCAGCTGCTTAAAGACCCGGCCTTCCCCTCTCCTGCTCAAGCCTCAGCCCCACGTAAAGAAAACAGATTTGAGCTGGGGACGCCTATGCCCCAATGGCAATGACATTTTTTTTTTTTTTTAATTTAAAAACAGAAGCCTCAAAACTATTTGGTTGCTAAGGAAACGGACACAGCAACCGCCGCAATGTAAAGCCGTATGAGCATGTCGAACAGAAATTGGAAGGAAAAAAAAACAAAAAAAGATCATCATGTGGTGATTCGGAACATCTACACGATCAAACCAAATGGATCAAATGGCTTATGACATAAATCTGTGAAGAATCAGTTATTAATAGGGCAGGAAGTGATATTCTTTGGAATGCCATGCCTCAGAGAGACCCAAGTATTTGTAATATCTAGTCATTGTTGAACCCCTAAATAATGCAAGGGTGGGTATCTGATTAACAATTAAATCTGTTTCCGAGCGCTCAAGGAGACTTCCAGGAAAAATAAATAAACCCATTTCTGGGTGCGTTAAGTGATCCACACAGAATCAGTTCACTGGGGCCAGGTGCACGGGCTCCCTCTTCTCGTGGGTCGGTTGTTGATGGTTCCTGGGACATTAGAACAGAACAAGTAGGGCTTTTCACACCCCTTTTCCGAGGGAAATCCTAGATAGAGAAGCGAGTCTGGGTCATCCCAAACAACACAAATCTATTGTTTTGTCACCACCAGAATTAAATGTGCGGCCCCAGCGTGTGTGGCCAGACAGGGGCCCCAAGAGGAAGCAAGCGTCTGTTCTTTTTATTCACATCAGACCGGTGGAGAGTCAGCGGTTCAAACCCCGCTCCCCCGGGAAAGTCAGCCAAGCCGTTTGCTCGGGTTCAGATCCTCAGCCGCCGCTGCCCCTAACTAGGCCGTGCCCCCAACTCTCCATCTTCCCCTCCGATGGTTCAGCCTCTCAGTCACTTTAAGGCAACAACCCGCCGCCCGCAGTTTTGCTGATCAAGTACCTTTCTAATGACAGACTCGGAGTTTCGATTTCCGCCCACGTCTTCTGGAACCGGGTGACTGAATGGGCAGCCGGCGCTTCCAGGAGAAACAACTACATGAGGGCTTGTTGACCTCAAGTTATTTCTGGGCGCCGCTGAGCTACGACAAATGGCCGCGGGAGCTCAGGATTCCAGATCCTGTGTCTTATTTTCCCTTTCTTGCTGCCCGCGTTTCCATGTAGGTTTTCTCGGCTACCTACACGCCACGCAAAACAAATGATTTTGTTCAGGCCTTGGAAAGGGCTGCTTGCTGGCCCCCGACCCCGTCATCGGCTGCGTTTTCTTCTTCTGAGTTTCTGGAAGGGAAACCCTCCTGACGGGGCGTCTTCACGTTCCACCAGTAATGGGGGAAACGGCGTCTCCTGGGAGGGTGGGAGCTTAACAAGGGAAAACTCAGCAGAAATAAAAATCCACACAACAGATTTTTTTTTTTTTCCGCCCAAGTCTGTTTTTCTACTGAGGTTCATCCCTGTTCCGCCTGTGGGTGGGAACGAGGGAAGAGGGGTGTGGAAAAAGCTTGAGGGTGAGAGGCACAGGACACTGTGAAAGTTGTTGTTTCAATCACGTGCTGTTTCAAGGTCACCCCGTTTTCTATTTTTTTTTAAGGTTTTATTTATTATTTTTAGAGAGAGGGGTAGGGAGAGAAGCAGAGAGGGAGAGAGACATCCACGTATGGTTGCCTTTCACCTGCCTCCAGCTACAGACCTGGTTTGCAACCTGGTTATGTGCCCTGGCTGGGGAATCGAACCAGCGACCTTTGGGTTCGCAGGCCGGCGCCTTATCTACTGAGCCACCAGCCAGGTCAAGGTCACCCCGTTTTCTTGACATGACACACTCACCCCCTCCTGCCTTGAAGCTCAGGACAGTGCCTGCATGCGTGGGGTGACCGTGCCCGCCAGGGTGTGCCCCTTGTCCCAGCGTAGTTCTTAATTATTGATCACCTCCCCATGCAAGCTACCAGGGGTCCTACTTTGGATGGTCAATTCTACGACCCCTTCTTTTACGTGACTTCCCCTGGGTGTTTCCAAGATGCTCATATTCAGAAAGAAACAACAGTGGGCTGTGGTTCATAGAAAGGGAAAGAGACGCGGGAAGGTGGAAGGACCCGCTCCTCAGGGACCCCCGCCAGGATCAAGGGAACCCTAGCAGGTGGGGTGCTCCTTTGGGTACTTCGCGGGCATCGGATCCCTTGAGCGGTGGCTGCACTGTCCCTGCTGCAGGTTCAGGCCTCGCGCTAGCCAGGGTGCAGGACACGCGTGGAGTCCAGGCCGGGTGGGCGCGGCGTGGCCCGTGGCCTGGAAGGGCGGGCGCTGCCCACTGCTGGTCCTGCTCTCGTTCGAACCAGGTTGCTTTTGAACCAATTTGAAGGGAAAACAACTTGTTGGTGAAAATCTAGCCCAAGTGTTGGAAACTGCTATTTTTGTAGTGCTACGAGCATCCTCCGGAGGGCTGCCACGTGAAAAACAAATGAGGCTTAGAAATAGACATGGCGTAGACGGGCTAGATCGTGTACATTTTCAGGAAAGGTGACCAGGGTGCTGGTCACCATGTACAGGGCAGAGAGCAACCCTTCAGAAAGGAAGGCAGCCACGAAATGGCTGTGGCACCCCACCCCCAGCCAGTCCCATGCGCTGTCAGCCCGGTGGCTTGTGTGTTGAGGGCTGGCTGAATAAGGCTATCAGTCCCCCGCCAAGTCACCTGTGTGCCTGTACAACCGTCTCTGTGGCACACCTGATACACCCCATGGGGTGATTGTTCTTAACAATAAATATTGTTTGACCATGATGACCAACAGGGCTTGCATCCGAGTTGCCAGCCTGGGGGGCAGATCTCACTGGCCATAAATACTGTGACTTTCAGGAAACTTGGAAGAGGCTGACAGCATACAAAGCTCGGGGCACACGTGTACGAGCAAAACTGGGTAAGGAGGCTGCGTGAGAGTCAAGGTGGCGTGGCGGATGCAGGTAGCACCGCTGACCTTCGCAGCTGCACGGCCACTGGAGAGAGTGGCCCTTGGGGTGGGTGGGCCTCTCCTCTCTCCAACTCAGGGGAAAAGGCTGTCCCCTAAATGACGCGAGGGGCCTCCCTCCCCCTTTATGGAGAAAGGTGTGGTCTCTGCCTGAGAGCTTGGACAGGGGAGACTCCACGGACCCCTAAAAACTCCTTCCGCACCCAGGGGGCCTAGCAAGGCATGTCCCGGTCTCAGAAAGGGGGACTTCAGCCACCCCCGGATAGCGCAGCAGCACTGGCAGGAACATCAGACGCCCCTGATGACCCACCACAGCTGTTCTCAACACTGGAATTCCCTCGCCCTGAACGGGCTCCCCACATGAGCTGCAAACGTTGAAGAGCTGCGTGCTGTGTAACCGGGAACTGCACAGCCATGACACATGTGGTGCTGTTGCGGGCAAGTGAAAAAAGAAAGGGAAATACTTTACACTAATGTTCTTCCTCCCCGCGACTTCACATTATTCCAAGAAAATACAGAATCCTTCAACTTGACAATGGTTTTCCCTCCTGGGAAAGGATGACTAACAACACATCAAAACAAGGCTTTTTGTCCTATTCATGAGGGTGGTGGAAGGGAAGAAGCACTATATCCTTCCTGTGTAAAACAGCACCTGCGTGCGTGTCCCTAGGAGGGCCACCAAATTTGGAGTCCTGTAGGAGTGACATCTAAAGTACATGGAAATTGCACGTAACCCAACCCAGACCAAACACCTGACTCTCCCACTTCGTGTGCATGAGCTGTAAGGACAGAATGAAGATGTCATTGTCACCTATCCCTGCTAAACTGCGTAGTTACAGAGTTGGACATGGTCAGCCATCTGTGGCTGATAGGATGGTGTCTTGGAATGATTTGACCAGGGTCAGACTTTATAAAATTATCAAACTGCTTGGTACAGTAGCTCCCCTAACCCACGGGGATATATTCTAAGACAGTGGCAGCCACTGCACCCCATTTACCCTACGGCTTTCCTATGCACATCAATGATCAAGTGCGCACAGTGTGGGCATGTGGGACAAAGGGACAATTCGTGTCCTGGGCAGATGGAGCAGGGTGGCACAAGGTTTCATTACACTTCTCAGAATGGCCTGCAATTTAAAATGTATAAATTACTTATTTCTGGACTTTCCATTTAATATTTTTGGACCATGGTTAACCATGGGTAACTATACCGATGAAAAGTGAAACCTTGGATAAGGAGAAATGACAGTACTTAAACCTAGAGTCCAAGTTCAAGGGGCCAATATAATCCCCCAGGGATCGTTTTTGGAAGCTTTTGAAAGAAGTAAGTGGTCTCCCCTAAATGAAAGACCATTGAAAATAGGGACATTCTCACCCTTTATTATTACGCTGGCTCCACACATCCATTCTTGGGAATGATGACCAACTGATCTTTGGGAATAGTGGATGATTCAATACCACAATTCAAAACTTACTGTTCTAGTTTTTCACTTTCATTTTAAAGATGAGCTGGATAATTTCGACTAAAAAAAATGTCGTGGATCCTTCAAACAATAGCCACATTCAGTTCAAAGAAAACAAAAACTATATACTCAACCACTCTGATCTTTTCAACTATCAATGTTTACTTTCTTATTATTTTAACTGTGGTTATCTATTGTGAACTCCAAAATACGCAACGGCTTTGCTCTCCAGGTTGAATGCCGCTCATTGGCTTCAAAACCAAGACCCTCCAACGTTGAGCGCCAACCTCCCCTTCCAAAGTTATTTTTCTCAACTCTTTTTTATAAACTGGGCTCCAACAAATCAACCTCTCACTTCGGTGCTTAACCTACATTTTCCCACTGTGATGCTGTCCTCCTTTCTCCCTGCCAACCCCATCCCAGCTGCTCTGCAGGGACCCGAAAGGCACCGCACTCACAGGCATGGTTTTCCAGCTCTACGGAGACATGGCTGACATGTAACACCGTGTGAGTCACAGGTGGGCAGCTGCAAGTGAGCCTTTAAATCCATACCATGGCCACGCGGGCAACTCTTGTGACGCTCCGCAGTTCCCTGTCCATAGCATAGTTTCAGAAGTATATTTTGGCTCCTTCTTCAAGTTAAAAACTCTTGAAGGGCAGACCTTTGATCTAATTTCTAGGCAACCAGAAAATAGAATTAGAAAGCATATTAAGTAAATCCATCCATGCATAATATCGTAGCCTGTTGCTTACAATATTTGCCCCAAAATGACTGACCTGGAAAAGCAGGTGTTGTCATGGGTCTGTTGACTATTAAGAAAGTAAGAAGAGAGCAAGATTGGCTTCGCTGTTTTGTGTGGCGGTCGTAATTCTTCCCCTTTAACAAAAATCCCCAGGCACTATTCTGGGTGTAGGAGATCCTTTCCAGAAGGGATGTTGAAAGAAAACAGAAGCTGACAGCGCTCAGGCGCGCGGCGCAGCCCTCACAGGCCAGTGCCGCCCTCCTCAGCAGCAGCGTGTTGCAGGCCCCTGCCATGTCGCTCACTGGGCACCCTCCATCTGAACCCCAGATTTCGGGACTGGGAAGCAGAGCCCAGCGGGACGTGAAATGTAGCACAAGATCCAGCCCAACACAGCGAACACTCTCTGGCTTCGAGTCAAAACGTGGCTGAACCACAAAGCTTCACCTGGGTTGAGTAAAAACCACACTGAACCACCATTTGTTTTCATGGTTTCGGTTAGAAATGGGGTTTCATGCAAAGCTTGCCCTAGTTTCAGAAGACAGCCCTGGCAGCGCAGCGCCCAGGCAGGTCCTCCAAGCCCATGGGCGCTGCGGCTGGGCACCCGGCAGCCAGCCTGGAGGCGGTGGCTTCTGCCCCAGCCCACAGACAGGCCAGGATTAGAGCATCTTGCCCATGAGATCATGTGGATGACTAAAAACGATCAGGCACATCAACCAGAAACACAATCAAATAGGCCATCACTTTGCACTTAGCGTTTGCAAAAACAGAGATGGAAATTTTTGAAAGGAATGACTCATAAAGGGTGGATGGCCTCAAGCTCTATGTGTAGAGACAAAGGGGAGGTTAAAACAATTCTCAGGATAATCTGGGGCAAAATTGCACATCATTGGAAACGCTGAGATCAAAAAAGGAAGGCAAAGTGGCCACCTGAAGACATGGAATGGCACCGCTCCATTTCTGTCCTGAGAAGGAGCGCAAAACCCTCCCGAGATGATGAGCCTTTGCTGTGGGTGGGGTGGCACTTGGACACGGAATCGAACATGAAGAAACTCCAGGCTGAGTTTCCATGACATCAAAGGAAACCACCTCTGTTTTCTTGGTAAATTAGTACATGGGATTTATAAGAGGACCATCGCCATAAACACACAGAAGAATGCGTTGCATCTGTAATAAAACATTTATTATATCAATAAATAGAAAGTTTAAAAGATTAATAATAACAGAAAATAAATGGCTTGTTAAAAATAGCTTATGTCTGTGCCACATTATAAAATTAACACACAAACATGTCCCGCACATGACCACATTGGATTTCCACAAAGCTCCCTGCCCCACGACATGAAGTCACCAGTGCATGTCCTGGGGAAGTGACATGACTTGGGCAACTTGTCCAGTCCAGGGCTGGAAGCCAGCAAACAGCGTGGATCCGACTTGCCCTCAATTATCTTCATCTGTGGACAAAAATATGTCCCCTGCCCAACTGTTGTACACCAAGGGGACCAGGTACACCAACCACTGCAACAGTAACTTCCGGCGGCCAAGGGCAGCTCAAGGGCGAAGTGGTTGAGTTCCCGTCCACATCCCAAGGGCGGTCTCAAGGAGGGGAACTGACCATGGGGCCATCCAGTGAGCTCAGGGTCCCTTCCACGTGACGGGCTCAGTTTGGGATAGAGAGATTTTTAGGGTCCCATGAAATACACAAGTATAGCTCTCAAGGCCCTCCAGAAACTGAAGTGTAGGAGTTCAGGGGCACAGTTCTGTGCTAGAGCCACGGAGTTGGGAGTCACCAGTGTCCATGTAGTAAGTCAGTGATAGCACTTAGGACAAGCACTGAGGGATCATGAGGGTCTTTGACCTGCGGATCCCGTACACATAACTAGATAACATGGGGACCCAACCGAGGACACGACAGGCAAATAATGACAGTAGGGAGAGCCGCTCCTCACCCTCTGAACGGAGGGCTCTCCCTCACCCCACGGAACCAATCGCTGCCAAGTCCCGAAGCACTTTCTCTAAGTAGAAAGCCACACCTTACCCACTGTGGACAGCTTAGAGTCAATAAACCCAACATACAAACATTTTGTTGACACAAAAGATTGATCAGGAATGCTGTTACTTCATGTCGGAATGGGATTCTATCAAATAGTGAATGTCTTTAGTGCTGGCAACATGCGATTCATGTCGCCAATCCTCCAACGACAATGGCACCCCCTGCCCTTTGGGGGAACGTAGGTTTGCTCCGGGGTACTTTCATTCGTTTGCTTTTTAGGGAAATACGCACTATAAACTTCTTCAGGGGGCGGGATAAACAAGCGGATCACGGGGCCGGCAGATAGGATCGATGTGTTTACTCCCAAAGGTTCTTTGGCACAGAGCCTGGTCAAAACTCCTCTATTTATTAATTACCATGGCATTGGAAGATGTGTTGCGATAGATGAGTGAAGCAGAGGCAGAAACCAAGTAGACATTTCCCTAGATGAAAGGTATGAATTCCAGGTCTCCTGGGTCACTGCCGGGCTCCCTAGTTCAACATTTTACAAACTATGGTGAAGCTGGAGCAACGGGCAGAGAAATGGCCAGGTTTTCTCGTGACAATGAGCTGACCTGGCTGCATACGTGTGGAATAAGTTACCCCAAGATCTGGATCGTGCCCATAAAATTGCCCTGTTCAGGTGAAATTCTTCCAAACTAGCTTTAGCAAGCGATGGTGTCTGAATGAGCAGTTACAACCCTACGAAGGGTTATTAAAATTGTCCCAAGAGTGTCCTTCCAGGGGTACCTCAGCGTGACGGACAGCCCCGCCCTGGCAGGGTCCTTCCTGAGATGCTGGCGAACCACACACTGTGTTGTCATGCTTGTCCCATGAAGTCTGTGGGGTTGAGGGCTGATTGCTGCAATTCATAGGCCTCATAAAAGGATCTTTTCTTCCCCTGCTGAACCGCAGGGGTCCACCTCTCTGCGTACCAGCCTCTCACTCACCTGTTTCCTATGTTCTGCTGGGGTTACCCCTGTGGCTCCTCCTTCAACTCAGTGAGGGCAAGACATGCACCTCCCCTCCTAAAAAGACCCAGTCACAGGATGGCACCATGCATAATGGATGGTGGGCGTGGGGGTGGATGGATGGATGGATGGATGGATGGATGGATGGATGGAATGATGACTAATGTACAGGAAGAGGAAGGAAGTGCGACAAAAAATTTAAATGTGTCCGGGAAGGGATTAAATTGACCAAGATAATAGGTATTTTCTTAAGTTAAAAGGAGGGTCCTTTTTCAACGGTGATGCTTGTCAGGAAAGGATAAAATTAACACAATTCCAAGTGCCTAGCTGTCTCTGGATTCTCCTTATTGATCTGTTATCTAGAAGTTAATGAAGAAAGGAATTTCAAGTCACGTGCCCCATTTTTAAGGTCAGAGTCTTGATTGGAGCCTGCCCTGCATTCCATAAAAAAAATTTTTGTTGAAATATACTGACTCAACCTTGGATTTCTCCAGAGGTCTTGGGAGTTGCACACGGTCTTAGCTGGTCGGTGTGAGCTGTCAGCTGCACAGCATTGAGTAGGTGAGCACCGGCCTTCCCGCCACGTTCTTCCCCCGCCTCCTCATGTGCACGGTGGGGTCACATGCAGAGTGCCTTCTCCACCTTATTATAAACAGGATGGTGAGGCTCAGGTGGGACAATACATGTAAGACCCTGCATTTGCACACAGAGGTCAAGGAGCGGAGCCCGTACTGAAATCCAGAATTACCTAACTCCTGAGACGTTTTTTTTTTTTCCTCTGTGTTTTGAAATGACTCGAACATACAGGAAAGTTGCAAGAGCCATGCTGAGGACTTCTGTTCACTCTTCGCCCAGGTTGACCAATTTGCTCACCTCTTGCCACACATGCCACGTCTGTCATCGGTGCGCAGCAGGGCCAGTGCCAGCCTGTGAAGTGGGCGCAGTGGCGGGCGGGTGGGTGCCTCGGACAGAACGGGCTCACAGATGAGAAAAATAAGACACATAAATGCACAGCTGTCGCAACGCCGTAACGGAACTGCTGACCGACTTAGCAGCCCCGAGTAGGGACAAAGAAGAAAGGGAGCCTCCTCTCCAGGTGGAGGGGAAGTGGGGGCTGGACCGTTCATGGGGACAGTGACCTCTGAGGCCCCGGCTGGAGCGCCCAGCGGCAGGATGGGAACAGAGCAGTGGTTTCCACGGCCCGCCACCTGGCCTTCTCCCAGGGAAGCGGCTGGATTTGAAAAATGACCATGAGCTGGTTCTGTTCGTAGCAGTGCGACCTAAGTCCACGGTCACTGGTGGAGGGAGGTCGTCCTCAAAGCCTCTAAAACTTGTCCCCGTGAAGAGCAGAACCTCCTCCTGCCCAGCTCCTTGCAAACCTCCGGCCCGGCAGTGGAAGCCACCCTCTGCCCATGCCTGTCCCAGCTCTCAGAAGAGAAGGGGCTGCCCAAGGCGTCAGCGCCGGGTAGCTGCACAAAGCCAGGGCAGAGTGTGTTCTGGAGCAATTCCCGCAGGAGGCAGCCATGACGACCCAGGCTAACGTCTGCCCTCCAGGCCCGGGAGCGCGTGGGGAACACGCCTGGCCGCTGCAAGCCATGTCAAAACCCCGGAGCAGACACGCTCCGTTCCTTGTAAAAGGCTCTGTAGCACATAAAACAACCCCGAAGACGATCCGTGCTGCGGGGTGCGCGTGACACCGCCTTTGGTCCTTCTTTCAATCCTCCTGCCACTTTTGACGTATTTGTGCAAAGTTGTAATTAGAGCGTGCTCCGCCGTTTCCCCTGAACGGGCGCAGCGCCGTAAATCCTAGCCCGGCACCCACGCGCCGCGTCTGCACAGGGCCCCACGTGCAGGCCTGGCCGGGAGGCACGGCGGCATGTTCCTGGCGCGCAGGAGAGCGGCTGAGAAACATCATATGGGCTCCTGGCAGCAGTACAAAGCGCCTCTCGCCGTTTGATCTCCCGTCTTAAACTGAAACGCAGAATCTGATAATTGGGTCAGGCAGGAGAAGAAACTGAACAGTAAAGTTCTTTTCATTTCCTTTTTGCTGTTTCCCCACGTTTCATCTTTTCCTCCTCGTCTGCCCCCTCTTTCTCCAGGATCGGGTCCCTCTCCCGTGGCCTTTTGTTTGTTTGGGTTTCTCCTCCGCGCCTGGAAGACACAGACCACCTTGTGCGTAGAGCGGAATGGAGGAGGAGGTGGGCTCCTGGCTGGAAGGCCCACCCGAGGGTCCGCAGCCTCCTCCGCCCACACCTCCCTCGCCCTCCGTTAGGTGTTGGCCCTGGATCACCAGCCCGGGCTCCGCGCTCCCGCAGTCAGGGCCGTTTAGAAATGGAGCCGCTTTCCCAGGCGCGGATGTGTTTCATGTAAAAGGAATCCGTCATCTCTCCGGGTTAGGCATCAAGCAGACAGGGGCTCGCACTTCAAAGGGCGCACAGGGCCAATAAGCCCCGGTCCCCTCTCAGACAAGGGGACGGCCGTCCAGCGGAGCGAGGCTCTGGGTGGCCGCGCGCCCAGGCTCGGGCCGGTTGCAGAATCGCCCGTGTAGGGACTGACGCGGTTTGCTGGCTGACGTAAACCCCAACAGGGCCTCCTGATGGGGGTGCGTTCAGCCCTCGCGGAGGCGGTGGTAGGTTCAGAAATGACAATGCTTTTGTCACAGAGGGCGAAGGGCAGTGTGAGTCACCCAGTTTCTTCAGGTCAGGCTACCCACCCACGGTGGTAAGTGCTGCGCGGACACCCTCCAGCAGCCTTAGAATGTTCCCCAAACCTCTCCCTGAAAGGCCACCTGGAGTTGGGGGAGCAGGGGAGGGGCAGCTGGAAACAAGTCACACTACAACTGTCCCCGTCCCGGTGATGTCAGTGGGACTCGGGATAAAACCATCTTCTAGGCAGTCGTCCTGGACAGTCACCAGGATGTGGGGGTGAGTCTTGCCAGCCGTGACAACTCTCCATGCCTGGCTCCGCTTTCTGAGGGTCCTGTCCCAGACTTGGACTCTTTCGAGGGTCACGCCATAGGGTCCTTTACACTGGAACCACCGCTTGTGAAGTCCCCGCATCCCTGTCGCTTCCCCAGACCTCCTGCTGGCCTAGGGGTGTCTGCATCTATGTGCGATGCCCTGAGAGAATCGCCCAGCTCCAGGGACGTTCTGGGCCCCCAGGACGGCTGCTGAGGGCTGGATCCCCAGAGGAGGGGATGAAAGGTACCCAAGAATGCTGGTCAGTCATTTTCCTGCTCTCCAAGGCGCTGGGAAAGCGGGCGCGGGTCAGGGAGGATGTCCCCAGACTCGCTTCCATGCTCCACCCCGGCACCCTCACCCAGGAGCATCAGGGCGGACTTGACTTGCAGTGGACCAGAGGCTGTTCTGGAGGCAGCAAAGCTGTCCTGGGGAGTTGGTGACACCCTGCAGAGTGGAGGCAGCTGCCTTGGAGCCGGAGCCCAGGGACAGCGCAGCATGGCCTTGTCGGTCCTCAGACTGTGGCCTGTCAATCAAATATTTAGGCCCGGCAGGGACTCAGCGGCCCCTCACACCTCCAGTGTTCATTGGTCACCCTGGTCGTTACAGTCACATCACACCTTGTCATTTTACTCCAAGCGACCGGTGATCACTTCTCACCACCAAGTTAGACTTTTTCAGCGAAACCCCAGAAATGACTTGCACGCCTCACGCTTGCCCACAGAAGGGCAGGTTTATGGCCACATCCAGGCACTTAGGGGTCAGTTCCGCCTCCCCTGCTGATGTCACAGTGACAGATTTGTTCAAGTGTCTGTGACTGACGGGGCCACCAGTTTTCCCTCCCAACCCACCCAATCCAATGCTTTGGGGAAAGACAAAACACTATTTTAAAAAAAGCACATTGTGAATTTGTTTTGCTCACACTCCCAAGATGTTGTTCCCACTCCTGGAGAAATTAGACATATAGTCTGAATTACTTTTTAACGTGCCCTGACTCCTACCCGTCATTTCTTCAATTCATCCGGCATGTTTTCTGGCGCAAATGGTTTACGGTCCTGGGAGCTTCCTTGTTTGCAGCCGCCATCACCGTGGAAAGGGAAATCGGAGACTCTTAGGAGAAATTAATTGAGAAACTATGTTGTCACCATTGCTATAGGGCACAGGTACCCGTCATAGCAATGTCAGCAGAAAAGCAAAAATAAGTAGAAGGCCAATGGCATTCATTTCCATTGGTGGCAAAGCCATGATTGGCTCAAGGGTCTGGTCCTCAGGGAGGAGCCTCTGGGGACGTGTCACTGCACAGGGGACCCGGCTGGGGATGGGCCCGGGGACCTGCTGTGACGTTAGACGGAAGCACCTACTTCTCTGCCATTGGCGTGTGACCTTGGGCAAGTGGCCCGCACCTCTGGGGCTCCGTTCCTGCGTCTGCTCACGGGGGATGGTGGCGTAGCCCCTTCGTAGGCACGAGGGTTAGATTAGCTGATCCGTGCAATGCACGTCAAATGGCCGCAGGGAGTTGACAGACCCTTTAGAAATACTAGCTTATTATTATTCAGAGAATTGGATTATTATTTGTCATCCATGGTACCAGGTGGGTGAGAGGAGTACACTTGTCTTAGAAGATGCAAGTTCAAGTTTAATCCCTTTCACTTCCTTGCCGCGTCCCCTGGAGCAAATTAGCCACTCCGAGCCTCCGTTTCCTCACCCGGGAAAGGGGTTCCGCCTAAGTTGTATAAACGTGTGCAGATGAAATGGAGGACGAAACGGAAAAGCACTTTGTCGTGGAAGGTGAGACCTCAAAACCTGCCTTTGTGTGGAGGACATCCGATGGCAGTGCAGGGGACAGGTCCAGCGGGGTGACCTGGGACGCGGTCCGCCAGCACCTGTCCCGGTGTGCAGAACCGGGCCTGCTCACGGGACACACTGCAGGGGCCAGGGGGGCCTTGCAGGTGGCTCCCAGCTGGGGAGGAGCCACGCCTAGACCTCCGCCGGGAGACCCAGACCCGGGTCCCCTTTCCCACCCGGGGAGCCTGCAACGGGTGAGCGTGACCACCGGGAATTCGAGGGAGGAAACGGGGCGCCGCAGGAAGTAAACAAGAACATGTTCTTTATACAAGCGTTTCGTTTATCGGAAAGAATATTCCAAACACCCACCCTCCACGGAGGGGCGTGGGAGGCTTCTCTCCTTTTCCTCTTCGTGGTAAATTGTTGCTTTTGGCTCTTTTCTCCGATGCCTTCCTCTGTTCCTGGAAAGAGGTGCCTTCGAAGCCGAGCACCTGGCCCTGCACAGTGGGAAGGGGACGAACACAGGACATCAGGAGCCCATGCGGAGGCCCCAGACGATCCCCGTTTCAGTTTCTGGTTGGGTCTGCGGTGGTGATCTGAAAACATGGCTCAATGCGGGTGCCGCGGGGGACAGGCACTCAGATCTGCGTGCGGATGCGGGGTGCGCCCGGGAGGGCGCGTGTGCATGCGTGCGTGTACATGTAAGGAAGGGTGAGCGTGTATGAACGTGTGTGGGCATACAGGTCTGCATGCATGTGCGTGAATGTCTACATGCACATGGGTACGAGTGGACATGCACATGCATGTGAGCATGTGAGCATGTGCAGTGTGAGAGGGTGTGTGTGAACATGGACCTGCACAAGCATGTGTGTGTGGACGTGCCTGTGGGCCTGTGTGCTCAGAGGTCTTGGTGCCGGTGCCAGATATTCCGTGCTTGGGTCATAGATGAGGACCCTGAGGCTGAGAGGACGCACTTGGCTGCTCACCGACCTGAGACCTGATTGCGGGGGGAGGTTGCTGGAGGGGGAGCAGCGCACCCCTCTCCATCCCACCCCCCCCCTCCTCCCCCCCTCCTCTCTGCTCATCTCTGAGGCAGCACCGCCTGGGGGCTCTCACCTCCCCACCTCCTGCGTGCTACGAGGGTCCCACAGGCAGGCCCAGAGAGAGGTCTGTCACCTTCGGTGAGGGCCAGCATGCCCCCCGGGGGTCTCCACTGCAGGAGGAAACGGCGTAATGCCCGGCTGACTAGGAGTCCCATGTCCTCACCGGTAGAAGGCAGGAGCCCCCCTGCTTGCGGGAAGTCCCTCCTCTCTGTTCTGCCCATACCTTGTCCAGAAAGGTCCAGCGTCAGGGGTTCAGGGTCCCTGCCTTGCGAGGCCCGTGTATCGTGGAAACACTCCCCTGTCTCTTCTTCACACACCACAACTTGCGGTTCTCTCAAGGGGTTAGTCAAAACGTTCAGGAGTCTGAGTGTCCTTGTTTCTTCAAATGCATCAGGTTTGGTTAAAATCTGGTCACGAACGAGTGACTTCTAATGGTTGCTGCGGATTCTTACACCACAAGGGTGTCTTTCCCTTTATTGCTGTCAGCTAACGGGGTGGGGTGGGGGGCTGTTAATGCCTCTCCCGAATGAGGGGGGTCTCTGTAGGGTGGCTCCCCCTTCTCCCCATCGTCTGCCTGTCCTTCCTCACCCACAGACACTGATGATGGGCCTTCATCCAAACGCCTTCACTCGGGACCACTCTCCCGTTGTCCACAGTGGGTTTGGGTAACACCAGCTAACGTGAAAAAGAAACTCGCCTATCTAAGTAGTGTCTCGTGATGAGGTCCAAAATACTTGTTCCTGCCCAGCTTTGGTGACCCAGGCGCCTTCCACCTCGTGGCTCTGCCGTTTCCCCTGAGGTTGAATATTGGCCCCACCATCCTGCCCAGCACCCCTCAGCTGAAGCCACGTGACCACCTGTCCACCCTGCCTGTGCCATTAACCAGAGGCACCATCAGCCTGGCAACTCCAGGGGACCCAGAAAAGGCTAAGGATTTCTGAAACGAGAAAGCTTTGTAAACGCAATCCGGTGAGGTGGGCTGGGTCCCATGCGGCCCCTGGGTGGCACCCTAGCTGGAAATTGTCCCCCTCCGCCCGCGGCCGCACAGTGCGCTGAAGTCCCTCGGTGAAGGCCAGAGCGGAACCTCCACCTTCAGCTAGTCATCAGTGAGTCTCCTGTCCCCAGCCTGCTGGCGCTGGGATCAGGGCTTCACACTCCCCACCTCCTCAAAAAGGGGGAGGAAACAAAAATACTTCTTTTGCTGAACTTTCAGAAACGTGGGATTTATGGCCCGTGTACTGTGTTGTTTTGACTCTTAGTTGGCTTTATTTTTAGACTTTTGCTTGCATATGTATGAGGAAAACTATGTTATTCAAACTAAAAAAAAGAAACATTGAGCCAAACTCCTCTTGACAGCTAATCCGGTTGGAGCACAGTTGACTTCTTGCCTCTTCCAGAAAAGCAGCCCAGTGTCCCCATAGCTCCTTGATGCAATGGCTTGATTAGAGAAAGGCATTTCATGGCTTCACCACGACAGGAATAGGCAATATAACTGTCAATAATTTTCCACAAGAGCTTCAGGCACGGTGGCCCCCGTCTGACCGCACGTTTCTATGCTCACTGACGCATTTCCGTCAGTACTTAGAATTTACCTCTGTAAAGCCGGGGAGTCTGTAGGGATTTTGCTGATGGGACAATGACCTTCCCCGTCGTCTGTTCCCAGGGGGTTAGTTCGCTGCTGCGTGTGCGCCACATCCTTGCCATGGGCCCCCACCCTCCTCTTCGGTCCAACCAGGTCCCGCTCAGCGCGCCCGCCCTCCTGGCTTCCTGGGAGGCCGAGCACGAAGCTGAAGAATAGCCCATCCTTCATGGACTTGGCCCAACTTCCCGAATAAGTCAGACTCTATACCCCCCACCCGCTTTCTCCGATGTGAACAGTAATTGCTCCCATTTATTGGCACTTACCACGCGCCAGTCACTATGCAAGATGGGCGTTCGTATGATCTCATGGAGCGCTTTCCAGCCTGACCAGTCCTGCTCCAACCTCAGTAAGGGGAGGACCCACCGGGGGGCGGGGGCATGCTTACCACACAGACTTGCGTGCCTCCATTCACCCATTCACAGGTACACAGGTATCTGGGCTGGTGGGTCTGGGTGGGCACCCAGGGCTCGACAATTCAACAGGAGCAGAGGGATGTCTGGTACTGGTGGGCTGTGAGCCCACATGCTAGTAAGCGCCACCCTAGGAGCAGGGTACAGCTGTGAGTCCCACTTTCTAGGTACAAACCTGGGGCCTGAGAAGGTGGGAAACTTGCCCACCATGACCCAGGCGTCCAACCAGCCTGGTGATGTTAGCTCGGAGGTGACAGTCCGCGAGACTGGGCTCCAGGGTCTCAGCTGCTCCCTGTCCCGAAAACCACAGCTTGACAGTGACCTCCAGGCACGAGTAAGGGGCCATGTTCCCCACGGCCCTTTTACAGAGACCTCAGAGAAGGCATCTGAACGCGAGAGCGTGCTTAGGCGTGCATGCCCATCAAGTCCCTTCAGGCAGTGGCGGGACCGAGGGCAACGCAGGGAGAAAACCTGAGGCTTCTGCACAGCACAGGGACCAGAGTCAGTAGTGCGGTGACCACTGTGTACCATGCCAGGCCGGTGCTGGGACTACGAGGCGGACCCTGAAAAGTCTGCGGTGGTCTGACCACACCAGAAACTGATACAAACTAATACTGAATATGAACTTTAATTGAAAAATAAAATTATATAGGACAAGGTGCCCGATCTAGAAGCTCTAGGAAAAGTCAGGAACTCTACATTGGATGGCAGAGTCCTGTTCGCATGAGACCCGGGTAGGTGACATCCGCACATCTGAGAGTGACGATGGTCCGGAGGGTCTGACGCATTGCCGATTTCTATTGAACTAGCATGGGCTACTCCAGCTGGAAGCAACAGACTGCATTAGGTGCTGCTGTAATGGGTAAACGTTTTATAATCCGTTTGGTGAGACGGTGCACGTAAAGTCAGACCGTACTGAAAGCAGAAAGAAGCCACTGACCACAGACCAAGGGAGGCCTTGGCACAGCACCTGTGGGAGGTCACCTCTCCTCTGGGGTCCACGCCACTTATTTGATCAGTGAGGTTCGAGTTCGCCCAATGACGTTCATGCCAGAAGAGATACTGGTCTTAGGCCAAACACCCAAAGCCATGTGACGTTTAGTGGCGTCTTTCATGGGTAGGCATGCTTGGGCACCCAAACACTAGCCAGTGCAGAAGGATACCCTTCCTGGCCGACTCTCCGAAAAACTGCCCAAGCAAAGATGAGTTGAGTGAGTTTAGTTGACAGGATTTTACCCAGATCACTGTGTGATTCAGAGAAACTCTCTCTGGTCACTGAGGTTGAGAATCTCAGAGAAGAATGGCATTGTTGGGAGGGTGCAGGAAGCACATGAAATAATTCCTTATGTCTCCTTCCTCTCTTCCCGGTTTATTTTTGTAAGGAAAAAAGACTTGAGGGGAGGAGAAAAGGTGCTGTATAGCAAGTGCTCCGTTTCGCCTGCCTCCCCAGCTCCCACACCGCCCTCTGTCGCTGGTGACTCCGAGTGAAGGTATTGGAGTTGGTCACATTTGTCGGCAGCAGGTGTAGGAGGGTTAGATCTGCCCTCGCAGTCACTGGGCAGGTAACTCAGCCTGGCCCGCATGGTGGGGAACCTGCAGAAGATCGGGGGTCTAACACCTGACCCCACACTGGGACCTGGTCCCGTGCTTACCCCACAACCACGTTGACTTTCGTCAGTCCCTCCTCTCGGTTGGGTCATGGGCGTTGGTCAGCGTCACACCTGGAAAACGGGCAATTCACGTGAAGCATTTTACCAAGACGATGTTAAAGGTGCTGAGTACACTTTCAGAACCCACGTTGTGTTTCTGGGTGCCGGAAGGGCCTGCGGTCCCTGGTGCGCTGTCACTGGAACCCAGATGGGGAACCTCTGGTCAGGGCAGCAGAGAAGTCGTGAGGGAACGTGCTCCCCAAAGCAGACTCTTGTCTCGTTTTAGTTCCTGGGCAGTTTGTTTTGTTTTGTTTGTTTGGGTTTTTATTTTTGTTTCTGTTTTTTTTGTTGTTGTTGTTGTTTTGGGGGGAGGGGAGGTCTTTTTTCCACACATTGTGAAAAACACAATCACAAAGCCAAAAACAGTAGGACAGTCAGAGTGAAATCAGGCTATTTGCAATCACACATTCGGGGTTGTTTCCTTCGGAAACGGAGCTGATGACATGTTGATTGTTCCCTACGGACCATTCCCATTCATGTTCCCACGGATCCCGGTTCCTGGGAGACGCGCAACGTGCCGGCCCGGCCCGTGGGGAGTGGGGGGAAGGCTGGCGGACTCCCTCGGGGCTCCGAACCCAGTCTGGGGGGCACCGCGAGGTAGCCTGCAGAACTTCAGGGTTCACCCTTGCCGGGCCCGTCTGGTCTGGTTGGGGGAGGAGGAGGGAAACTGGCCTTCGCTCCGATCCGGGGTTTCCGGCCCGTCTGCTGTTTCATCACTTTATTTCAGCGGCAAGAAGCTGCGCCGTTGCAGGCGGCCCTGGGGCCTGACAGCCGACGTGCCCTCTGGATACACGCGGACGTGAGCGTGTAGCGCACACGCCGCCGAGTGGCCTGTCACCGCACCCTGGAAAGGGGCCATTCACCCTGCTGCTCACTGTCCTCACCGCTCTGCCATAAAAACCCTGTGCCCTCTCACGTGGACGCGAAGGAAGCCTCGTGTTCAATTTGTGGCCCATCCCAGCCTCTCATGCCACTTACAGTCCTCAGGCTAATGGAAACGCCAATGAAGCACAATCAAGAGGAGCTTTCAGAGCAGCAATAATGAACCCTGAACCTGGAGCGGAGTGAAGAAAGCGGGGCCCTCCTGGAGGCAACCCGAGACTGACCGTCGAGTGACCATGAAACCTGCAGCAGGCCAGTCAGTGACAATGTCCGCACAATCACACTGGCCTAAGTCTTTCCAGACACAGTCATCAATGTATGAGTGGAGGGATGTAATTTTCACTTGAGTGCGCTAGAGCTAAGGATGCCACCTTCTAAATCTTGGAAAGTTGCAGCATCACGAAGCGGTGGATGGCTCCAAGCCTGGTCATCGAAGCAAGGCTGGGACCCGGTGCCACATTCCATACCTGGACCCAGAGGCCTGGCCCCCCAGAGATGGGTCCCTCATGGGAATGATTTCTCAGCATCCATGCCCACAGTATCTCTAGCTTCTGAAGCTCACTAATCCAGTCCTGGCTTGGGTCGCAGGGAAAGGGGGGCTCAGGGCTCATAAAATTTGAAGGTTACTTTTTCTTCCTCGTCTCCTCATGCTCCTTGAGGAATGAGACCACATGTCTCATCGTTCAGCGTGCCCTCTGGAAGGAAACCGTGGTGAAGGCCTTGTCGGCTGTACCGAGATGAAGTGGGCGTGCAAGCCCTAACCTGCCTCATCTGTCTCTCATTAAATAATCCTCGGAACTTCAAAAAAAAAAAGAAAAGAAAGAAAAGAAATAGAATTCATCATCCATAGCCACACATCAAATAATGCAACTATTATTATCCTTCCATGCCATTAAGGAATTAGAGTCCATGGATTCATCTTCCAGATACCTGGCTCTGGTGAAATGACCCTTAAGGGAATGTGGGGGAGGGAACAGAGCCCAAACAGAGTGTGTGGAGTGACGTTTAAGAGAATTCTTTAGTGAAAGAGTCTTGACATGTCGTGCATGAAAAGGCGAGAGTTTTGAAAGGTTGATGGGTGGATTGGGTTATGAATCAGAGGGAAGCCTGTTTCTTTGGACTCGTGTTTGGGTGGCTCTGGGTGGCCCTCGTTTAGCCTCCGCATGCGGGGAAGTCGGACACCTCGCTGGGGATCTGAACCCACGTGGGAAAGTCGAGAGCTATTTCTCTAGGGTCCTGAGGAGGAGGAGCCCCAGAATTTGGGGCAGGAACAGAGCAGCTGAAATGGCCGAGCGAGTGAGGCAGGCAGACTTGGTGCTGGAGTCTTGGACCACGGTGGGCGTGGGCAGGGAACCACCTGCGCCCTCCGTGTCCGCCACGGGCACGCTCAGCAGCCGGCCTCCGTCTTCCTCCGCACACAGGGCCGCTGGGTCCCACTTACTTGCTTCTCTCCGTCTCTCACGGGGGTGCGCAAGGTAATAGCGCGTTGCCCAGGCCTGCACAGGAAGAGAACAGCAGAGTGGTAGCTCATGGGCCTCATGGGCTAGCCTTCATTGTGAGCAGGTGGAATCTGAGCCACGAAGGAGCCATGTCTCCATGTCTCGCTCCTAGATACTTGCACAGCTGGGAAGAGAGTCAGTCCAACCTTACAACTCCCTGATCTTTCTTTTCTTTCTTGGCTGATTTATTTCGACCAAGGTCCTATGAACAACCAGCCTCCTTCAGAATCAGCCTAGGGCGTCCCTGAGCAACCTGTTCCAATGGTAGGGGGACCCCCTGAGGCTCAGAGGCTAAAAGGAACCAGATTGACTCTGGGAAATTGTCACCATTCTGGACTGAGGCTTGTCAGAAAGCTACTTGGTTCCGTCATTGATCAGGTGATTAAGGCTAGCGAGAGGGACAGACTAGCACTCAGGGGGACCTGAGGAAAGTCCATGTACTCCTCTTGATGTCTTCCGAGCCACCACATGGGCCCTTCCAGGCCATCACAGGGCCAGACATCTCCAACTCTAGTCATGCTCTGGAATAGCGCTGGGTCATACCGAGAAGCAAACCAGGCCTGCATGTGTTTGATTTCTGGTGGAAGAGGGCAAGTCTGTTTTACAGGAGCGAGAAGCACACATCAAAGCTTTCTGAGCTCAGTGGAAGAGACACCTACTAATTATCACCCTTTAAAGCACCAGAGAGTTCCTACGCTTCCTTAGGAAAGTTGTAGGTAAAGCCTCCCTCACTTCATTTGAAAAGGAGAACAGTTCCAGGCTAAGTGGGTCTGACGACCGGCGAGTCTTCTGAAGGGCCCGAGTCCTCTTGCTCTAATGACAAATCTAAGTGCCGCCGACCTCATTTCCTCCCTCCGCTCTGATGGGCTTAGGAACAAGTGGATGCAGGCCTGTCTGTTTCGCCTGTCTCTGGGTTGGAGTGTGTATGTCCTCTGAACTAATACACCTAGCATTGTGCTGTCAAAAAAGCAATCTTTAAAATCATACGATAGCTGTTCATTGGATGTGCCATTAATTAGTTTCATCCAGAAAGTAACTAATCTAGAATTTGACTTAAGAAATTATAGATTTACGCCTTGACGGGTGTGGCTCAGTTTGCTGGGCATTGTCCCCCAACGTAAAAGGTCGCCGGTTTAACCCACACTCAGGCCACAGGTTTGGATTGAAAGTTAAGTCCCTGGGCGGGGTGTGTTCAAGAGGCAACCGATTGATGTTTCTCTCCCTTTCTTCTCCCTCCCACTTCTCTAAAAATAAATATGCAAAGTTAAAAAAAAAAAAGAAGAAGAAGAAGAAGAAGAAAGAAAGAAAGAAAGAAATTCTAGTCCTGGCTGGTGGCTCAGTGGGTCGGCGCCAGCCTGCGAACCCAAAGGTTGCTGGTTCCATTCCCAGCCAGGGCACATAACCAGGTTGCAAGCCAGGTCTCCAACCAGGTCCCCAGCTGGAGGCAGGTGAAGGGCAGCCATACATTAATGTTTCTCTCCCTTTCTTCCTCCCTCCCTGCCCTTCTCTCTAAAAATAAATTATGAATAAAATCTTTTTTTAAATACATTTAAAAAAAATTTTTTAAAGGAAATTCTAGATTTTGATGACAGCGTAAAACACATTTAACTGGGACACTAGAGAAGCAATGAATATTTATGTCAGCCAGAGACCACTGGCACCAATTCAATGCCAACAGGAATCCCCAGTTCAAAAAGCAGTAAAGAAGGAAACTATTCAGTGCAAACAGCTCAGTTGTGTTACAGCATGGCTGTGAGGTGGCCCTGGGGCCAGGCCCTCTGCTGATAGACAGCTCTGTTCTGCTCCATGCTGGCCTGCTCCGCCTGTGTCGGTCCGCTCCCTTCTCTGCCAGGCGGCCCTGCCCGGCCCGGCCAGGAAAACACAGGCTTCAGTGCAGAGGGAGACCGCCCTCCTAGAGCCGGAGGGGAGCTGCATGATGTAGACAAGTGTCCTGCCCCTGATCCTTGATTGGTCCACCCTCATGCAAATGAGGGCTCCAAATCCCCACAATTTGATTGGCCCAAAAGGCACTCTCCCGATTGGTCAGAATGGAGCCACTGTGATTGGTTGGTAAAGATGTTGATGGGGATAAACCTGGGCAGCTTTGCTTGGACGGGATAGTCTCCATCCTGTGGGTCGAGACAGGGTTGCAGGAGCTCCCCGCGCAGGGCTGGCTCGATGGCAGGAACCCAGTGCCGGCAGCAGCTCAGGCAGAGGCAGCAGTTCAGAGCAGGCTTCTCTGAAAAGTGCAGTTTGCACGTAGAAATGGATGCTAGGCCTTGTTTGTTGTTTAATTTGAGCCCATTTAGCCACCAGGATCCCGTCTTAGTAGGTGTCTTCTTTCTCAGGGTTCACGCTTGCCACTTGATAGACCTCGCGGCACCCTTCGCTTGCGGCCCACAGCTCCCACGAGGAAGCTGCTATGACTAACTGGCCTCATAGTCCTGTTGCTCCATCCTATCAGCAGCTTCCATGCCCCACGACTCTCACTTGCTGGCATTACTCATAGTCTCATGCCACCCGTCGGGCGAGCATAACAAAAGCGGTCGGAGCTGATTATATCCTGGAAGAAGCTAACTCTTCTCTTTTTTAACAATAACAACAATCCAGAGAGGTTGCAAGGTTGGAACCCCCGCAGCTCTTCAATGCAGATGATTAAATGGTCCTTGGCTATTGATTTCCTTTTACCTTCCAAAGTAAAGAAAACATGCAGGGCAGGGGCAGACTTGGTTACGCATTGCACAATTGTTTGGCTCACCTGAGAGGTCTTGTCGGAAAGGTAGACAAAAAAAAGTGGGAAACGAAGTGATGTGGAGATCACAGGATTTGAAATGCAGTTTTCCGAATCACCTGTGCTGAAGCTGGTTGGGGTCTAGCAGCCCCCACTAACCACGCTGCCTCCACGGCTATCGTTTCACCCACTGAGGACTTTAGTTAGTCTCTGCATGGGGAAGGGCTCTTGGTGTTTATGTTTTGTACCTTCCTGGAAGGCTGGAGCCTGGGGCCCAAGTGTTAACATTTGCTTAAGGTGCCCAAGACTGAGATCACGGAGTTCCTGTTTCTTCTCTCGGTTCTGACGTGGCAGGTGGACTTTCCAGGACAAACTCACTCTTCCAAGGTGAATCTGATCTTATCTGTTCTCTGCCATGAACGTGTAGCCTTGCTGTCTGTCGCACATGATCATCATGTTCTTCTCCAGTGGAAGAACTCAAAGTCTGTTTTGGCAACAGGTGAGACATTCCAGGACAACAGAGACACAAACTGGTGCTATTGACAATTGGCGATCCAACCGACGTGGCCTCTGTGATGAAATAATATTTGTTCGTTTCTTGTTGTCCACAGAGGCAGCTGTCAGAATATGAAAGGGGATCTGTTGAACTTAGCAGGCATTAAGTTATGTTTCTTGAATCCTTTGTTCCCTGGGATAAAGTAGTTTTTTTCATGGAAAAGCCATCCTTAGAGCCATCAGGTATAGAAAGCACCAGTTAGTTATAGTAACCACTTACTTGTTTTGTTTTTTTAAGTTTCAAATGCTGGCACAGTCTGCTCATTGGTTAATTGTCTGGTTTGTTTATACACTTCCTAAAACCTCCGTGAAAGGAACATTTAAAGGGTGAAATTTGCCTCTATAGAAAGGAAGTCTAGAAAATTGTGCTAAATACGAGTTTTCCTTAAAATGATTCTTGCCACTAGGAGACTTAAGTCCCTTTGGTCCTAACATTCTGCTGGGGGAGCCACAAAACCAAGATGACACTGTGTCATCGGGACACTCTCAGGGGCCCGTCTGGCTGAAAGTCATGAGCAGGCTGTTCCTTTTTGCTCCTCTGCGTGCGGGCCACCAAATAATGAAGATTGTTACACATGATGATATCAAGCCCTGGAACATGTTGAGAAGAAAGAAAATGGCATTTGTTATAGAGTTTTTTTAATATTTAATTTTTTTTAGAGGGGAAGGGAAGGAGAAAGAGGAGAGACACATGGTTGCCTCTCATGCGCCCCAAACTGGGGACCTGGCTTGAAATCCAGGCATGTGCCGTGACTGGGAATTGAACTGGTGACCCTTTGATTCACAGGTTGGTGCTCAATCTACTGAGCCACACCAGCCAGGGCTGTTAATAGATTTTATGTTAGAGATTTTATGAAGGACCCAGTTTCTAACATTAAAAAAAAATTATTAGTTTATAATTGCTTTTGTAAATTGACTTTGCTTTTCTAGAGCCACTTTAGGTTCACAGCAAAACTGAGGGCAAAATGCAGGGACACGCCCCACACCCCTGCCCCCACTCACACAAGGCCTCTTCAACACGCCCATCAGAGCGGCATGTTAGTTAACAACCACTGAACCTATCCCAATACTCCATGCCATCCGTAGTTTACATCAGGGTTCACTTTTGGTGTTGAGCATTTTATGGGTTTGGACAAACATATAATGGCACGTGTCCATGATGGTGTCATCCAGAGTCTCTTCACTCCCTTGAACATCCTCTGTGCCCCACCTGGTCACCGCTCTTTTCTGCCCCCACCCCTCAGCAGCCACCCATCTTTTCCAGGAAGTCACGTAGTTAGAATTATACAGTATGTAGATCTTGAAGGCTGGCTCCTTTCACTTAGTAATTCATTTAGTCACATGCATTTAAGTTTCTTCCATGTCTTTTTGTGGCTTGATAATATTTCTTTTTAGTGCTGAATAATATTTCATTGTCTGGATGGACCACATTTGATTCTCCACCTTGGTTGCTTCCCAGCGTTGGCAATGAGAATGAAATCGCTATAAACATCACGTGCTGGTTTTTCTGTGGGTACATGTTCGCCTCCTTTGGGTGAATACCAAGGGGCAAGGTTGCTGGATCATATGCTAAGAGCAGCTTTAACTTTGTAAAGGGCGGTGAACCAGTCCTTCAGAGAGCTGGTCATTTTGCACTCCCACCACCGATGACTGAGAGTTCCTGCTCCCCGTCCTTGTCCGCATCTGATGTTGTCAGTGGCCCCCAGATGTTGGCCCCTGTAACAGGTGTGAAGGTTATCTTAACGCTTTCATTTACATTTCCCTGATGGCATACGATGTGGAGAACGTTTGCATATGCTTATTTGCCACGTGTGTATCTCCTTTGGTGAGGTGTCTGTGAAGTTCTTTGGCCCACTTTTAAATTGGGTTGTTTTCCTGTATGTTGAGCGCTTTGTACGGTTTGGAGGACAATTCTTCATCATATGAGTCTCATGCAGAGAGTTTCTCTGGGATGGTGGCTGGTGGTCTTACTCTCTTGATGTTGTCTTTCACGGAAGTTTTCATCTTAATGAAGTCCAGCATGTCACTTCCTTTTTCACAGACTGTGCTTCGGTGTCGGTCCTGGAGTCGTTGTAACCCTACCCAAGGGCCTCTGGCTTTTTCCCAGGAGTCCTGCTGTTTTACACTTAGGGCTGTGATCCCGTTTGAGTTCCTTTCTGTAAAGCACCTGAGGTCTGTGTGCAGACCCACGTTTTTGCGGGCCTGCGTCCAGTTGTTCCAACACCATTGGTTGAACCCACACTTACTCTTAAACAATGTGCGTTCAGCATTTTGGCAGACGCGGCCTGTGGCAGGTCAGAAAGATCCTCACAGGTAGGAAAGCATTTGGTTCCAAGAGAGAAAAAACAACACCAACAAATGCAGAGCTGGAAAATAACAGAGAGGAGCCCCAAAGTGGTCAGCGCTGGTGCACATCTGCCCCACGCAGCCTGTCAGCACGAGAGAATCAGCGTAAGGGGGAGGGACTCCTTCAGTGCCACGTTAGAAACGGGAGTAGTTTGGTTCAATATGAAGCTCTCGGAGAGGATTTTCTCACTTTTGGTTTTCTAGGAGATTACTCCTCCGCGAGAGAAGAAAAATACCACGTTGGTTCTCTCGGAAACGTAATTGGCATGAGACTACTTGGAAAAAAACGTTGTGTACAATACATACAAGTATTTAATATCTCAACCTCCTCTCGGTAGTGTTGGGTCAGTTCACTGTGGGTGTTTTATAGTTCATGGTTTATTAAGCTCACCTATTGATAACTATGTAAACTTGGGAAACCATAAATTAGCCGCTGCCTGTATTACGAAATGCGACCGACCTTCGCGGTAAAAATCCTCAAAAGGTGGCAGACTTAGGTCTGGCATCTTTGGGAAGAATCATGTAAAATCCTCATTTCTTTGGAACCTGAAAACCTTAGCATTACTATGAATCCACGAATCAAAGAGAAAGCAATTTAGGAAAAAGGAACTGGACCTCACCTGGTGTTTTCAATTGAAAACCAAAAATCCGGGCTCAGGACGAGCCCTGCCACAGCGGGGGGTTTCCCTCCACACCCCACACCCAGGGGGCCAAAGCATTTTTCTTTTTCCTTTTCTTTTTTTACTATGAACCCGCATCACCTCACAGAATGAGGTATGATGTCAAAGATGAACCCCAAAACCTAGACCGACCCTCGAAACGTTTTGGATTCAACTTTTCGTGTTTTGTCCCCAACGGCAGAATTCCGTTTCTGGAATGTCTAGAGGTGACTTCGCATAAAAAGTGAGTGTTCATGGGGAGGACCTTGCAGGCGGCTCGTTGGTTATGTCATTCGTTATTAAGCGACGTAATGCGTTGTGAATTTATTCCTAATCAATAATAAGTTGCTTTCACTTATTGGCATCAGAGGAAGTCAAATGTGGAAACCGAAGCATGAAGGCAGACCGAGTCGGTTCAGTTATTGGGATGATTTCAGAGCCGTCACCCCAGGGCCTCTGTGAGTCACTCAGGCCCCCAACAATGGAATATTGTCGTGTTTTTGGCCGGCAGCCACAGGCTCCCATGGCACGCTACCAGGTTCGTCTGTGTTTGAAAAATATTACAGTAACAACAACAACAATAATAATAACTACAATTGTTCGGGTATTAAGACAAGATGCGTGAAGCGGGAATGCTGCATGAGTCAGCCTGGCAGAATAAATGATAACCTGGCCTTTGATTCAATGAGCCTTTATTAGGTGACAAAGATTGGACCCATCTGTGCATAATCTGTCTTGCTTTGGGCTAGGCCCTATGTCTGCGTGGAGGAAGGAGGCGGGCACACCTAGGTCACTGGGACAATAGACCCTTTGTCTCTCTCGGTTCTGTGCAGAATTCGTCTCAATGCTTTCCTTGAAGCCAAACAGAGAATCATTTTTAGTTTTTAAATCAACCTAACCTCTTCGCCCACATCACCGCCACAAAGGGGGGTCTGAATAGGGGGAAAACCCGTTTTAAATAGTTTTTCTCGACTCGCAAGCATTCACGTAGAAACACGGAAGATGGTGTATGTTCTGCTGCAACCAGGGAGTGACCCAAAGCACCTGGGAGCAGAGCAGTTGCTTTTCCTGGGAGCTGAGCTAACACAGCAGCCCACGGGCCAGGCCCTCCGGTGCTTCCCCGCGCTGAAGTTCTCCTCCTCCTTCCCCTCGGCGCCCATCTCTGGACGGCCAGAGGGACCAAATGGCGCACCTGGACAGGACGCGTCCGTGTCCTTGGTTTCCAGCTTTTCATCACGGTGCCGTCCCCGGACGTCCCTCCTGGTTCCACTTAAATTCGTGAACATCTGTTCCGCAGGAGATGGGTTAGCTACCAAAAACTACTGTTAGATTTCTTGCCAGCACGCCTCATTCCTTCATGTGGTTTCTGTTTTCTTCTTGAAACAGTTAGCTATGTTTTATGCTTTCTTCTATAAAAGCTAAATTTAGCCAAGTTTTATACTAATTTAAACCATTTCTGGAAATGACAGAGTGCTATTGTTGAAAAGGAGGGGCGGGGGCTGAATTCTAAGCGGTCATCGCACACAGACTGAAGAGGAAAAAGCCAAAGGGGCAGCTGTGTCTTTCAGTCTCAGAACTTGGTTTGATGGACAGCGAGCGTTGGGGTTGTGAATTGCTTCGCCGTCGGTACTTACTTATGCGTTCCAATCCAGAAGGGGCTTCTTCCAGGGGGTCTCCTGACCTTTCGACCCCTCAAACTAGCCTCTTCTCAGTGTGGGCTGGCAGGAAACCTTGAACTCGGTAGGTCGTGGCCACTGCTAAAGAGAGTCCCGTGCCCAGTACGAACACACTGTGGCCCATGCCTGTGACCGTCCCACGCTGCTGTCCGTGGGGTAGCCATCAGGTTTGCTTTCTAAGTTTTATTTAAAGCATTAACATGGAGAGGGACACTCTAGCCGGACCAGGGTACTGTCGCTACTCGGAGTGGTTTTGCCCAGCAGGGGCATGTGGCAATGGCTGGAGACATGCGGTTGTTAAGGGTGGGGTGCTAGTGGCATCTGGTAACTAGAGGCCAGGGCTCTACATCCTACCGCACACAGGACAGACTCCGCAGCAAGGAGTCACTCAGTCAAAATGTCAGGACTTTCATGACAGAGAAGCTCTGCTTGAACCCGTTGACAAAAGAACCTCAAACCTGTTCATTGAGGGGCTGGTTGGATTATCACCATTGGCACCTACGGGGTTAGAACCACCAACACTCAGATGCCTGACCCCGGAGTGTGGCTGAAAATGCCCCGGGTCCTGTCTAGCCTTGATTTCATTCATCTGCCCTGAATTCGTATAAATACATAAGTTTGTGAAGAATTAGCTGAGCCGCCAATGAGAAATGAAGGAGCCAAGTGCTGGCTACGGCCCGATGGTGTTGGCCTATCAGAGTGAGGAGTTGCACCCAGGGTCCAGCCCACCCCGTCCCGGTTAGAAAGCGCCAGCAGCGCGACTCTGGGGGTGTCAGTATTGGAAGGGGGCCGCAGCGGTGGTGTCCGCCCGGGTTCTCCTTAGGTCCCTCAAGAGCACGCCGGACCACCAGTTAACGTAGGAGTAGCACGTTATCCTTACAGATGTGTATTTTGGTTTCCATTCTAATCCTCTTGCCGAATTTCATGCTTTTTTAAAAAGAGCCATTGTTTAAACTTTGCACACAATGCAGGGTACCAGTTATTTTCTATCTTTTTCATCTCATGGCACACAAACTAATTACCAAAACTCTGCGGCACACCAGAATATATATTTATTATTGCCAATTGGACAAAAAAAGAAATAGGTGTAATTTTCATTCCTTCACACCAGGCGGCTATTGTTGTGTTGGCCGTTGTCATTTTTTATTTGATGGTCCAAGGAAAGAGAGGCCAGTGGCCCTGACGGCACACTGATTAAAAATCGCTGCAGCATACAGATGTTATATATTAATATTATACACTTGAAACCTATTATCTTATTACCAATGTCACCCCGTCCATCAACAATAAACATAAATTGTAAAGTTATTGGTTTATTTCTCTCTCTCTCTCTTCTCCTCTCTCTAAAAGCAATGAAAAAAATATATATCCTCAGGTGAGAATGTTTTTAAGTCACTGATTTCAGAAATCATAAAGACCATATTTGAAGTCATCAAATGTCAAATGATGATGGGATCAAAAGAAAGGCAGTGAGAGAGAGAAAGAGAGAAAAGTCAGAAAAAGAAAAAGAGAGGAAATGACCACCTGCTGTTTCCAGGGAAGCAATGCCCACCCAGGCCCCCTCCGGGCACAGGTGTGCCCACGTGGTCAGTTAGCGTCCCATGGGGATCCTCTGGCCTGGGGTGTGGCTTCACGACCATGGCCAGAAGCAAGACAAACCGTATCCACAAGGGCCGGGATGGGGCTCTGACTGGCCCATCCCCGCAGCAGGAGCAGGCGGTGGGTGCCGGCCCAGCCACGCCAGAGACCAGGGCACCCTGGGAACTTTTCTTTCTAACCGGAACGTAGGCCTTGACAGTTTCCTACTTGTACCCCGGTGCGCATCAAACAGCGGAACGGGGGTACATGTTTCCTTTTCTGGGCCTAAATCTAATGGCGCTAACTTGCCGAAAGCCACGTTTAAAAACCTGCATTGAACGTGGTGAAAGATTGACACCATCCCGGCGCTCGTAAAATGTCAGCTACTGGGTTCATTCTCAGAGACTCGAAAATTGGAGTCGGTGGAGAATAAACGGAGGCAGCGTCAGCGCCCCACACCCAGAGCTGGGTGCTCTCCAGCGTGGTCATACGTGTACATGGAAACATTCTTCCTGCCCTACTGCAGCACGTAACATGCATGCGTCTCACGGCAGCCACACACCCCGAGCTTGGTAGGAGGCAAGGGCCACGTAGGTGGAAGGAGAGGGGGTTGGCTCTCCGCAACTTCCCCATTAAATGCCACCAAACACTACGATGTTCCAAGATCAACGGTGGCATTCTGTGCACGTGCCCCTACAGTCCCTGCTTAAAGCCAGACGCTACGATGCGCCCACCTCCGTCTCCCGTTTTCCTGCACAGACTCTCTGAGACCGCGCCGCACGCGTGTGGCCATTATCCACGTACACGCGTGTACACCCACGAGAGAAATCGTAGCGAGTGCAAGCGCGCAGATGCCAGCAGCGGGCCGAGGAGTGTGGAGGGCAAGGAGGGGTGGCCAGGGTGCGGGAGGACCGGAAGTGCAGGGTGACGCAGGGACCACCAGATGCCATCAGGTAAAATTGATTCCGCAGGCAGGGTCCAGCCTTCCCAGACACCGTCACCTCACGGGGAGATTCAGGGACGTGGAGGGGGAGTAAAATTCAGAGGGGGGGAGACTGGAACTTGACCCCCAGCTCTGCTGCTTGGGTTCGTGGCCACCTGTGTGGACTTTGGCAAGTGTTGAAATCCTCCGCAGCTCCCTTTCTGCTTCTGTGGAATGGAAAGAGAAAGCGCCCCGCAAAGTGAAGGACCTGTGAAGGCTGAGTGACTTGCTGCTTCACCAGCAAGGCCGCAGAACGGAGTCCTCAGTGAGGGCCCACTGGTCAGGCAGGTCAAGCCCACTGGCACGGTGTCCTAAAGGAGCACCTGGGACCAGCAACAGGACAAGTGGTTAACGGTGGTGTTGAATGAAGGGGAGCAATCTATGCCAACAATGGGGCATCGTCTGCACAGAGGCTCTCCTGACCCCCAAAGTCAGAATGGCTAAGATAAAACATGTCCTGTCCTCCTGATTTCCCTTCCTCCCTTCCTTCCCTCCCTCCCGTATAATATGTATTAACCACTTTTATCACCTCTGTGGTGTACATAGCCTTCTATTTCAGAATAGATATAAATAAATCAATCTATAAATCTCTAGATCAGTCATGGTAAACGGAAAGCTCATAGTTACCGCTGCCTCCCTAGGCAGATCCAATGTTGTTTAGATCTGTCCTGTCTTTTATTTGGACTCCTAGTTCTTCAGTTACTCTGCCCTGCTTTGATTTCTCTTACACGTAAGGATGGCCAAGTTCTTTTCCTAAAAGGTCAAGTTTGATCATACTTCTATCATGTTCAACCCTCTCCCATGACTCCCCACTGCCTCACGGGTGAAATACAAATCTCATCATGAACCCAAACTTCCTGTTTTGCCTGATCTCCCATGATCCCCCCCGAATATTTCATTCTCTCTGGTCCAGAGGTTGGAAATGTCTGGTGTAGACACAGCCACAGCTGTCCTTCGTGCCAACTGCTGTCCCGGCCCAAATCACCCTGCCCGGACTGAGCCCTCAGACCTGAGGCTACTCATAAGCCTCATCTGACCACCCCTCCCCTGGCCATCCAGTCAGGGGGAAACTGCACCAGATCTGTCTTGGGTTCAGACTGTTTGATTGCTGCTGTTCGTTGTTTAATAAAAGACAGACATGTTGATTAACCTGTTTTGAAATGTAAACAGCCTCTAGCAAACACAGACTCTACCTCCCCGTCCTTTAGGAAAATAATATTATTGAAGTCATTTTCAAAGCGTGAGTCACCTCTAGGTGCAGGTGTGTAGAGCCCACAGCGTTTCAAAAGTCTCTTTATACATTCGTGGCGTTCTGGGCTCTAACAATCACACAAAAAAGGCTCAGGGATAAATTAGGTAAATTAGATGTAGGCAACCAAATCCCCTGATTCCAACCCAAACAAGGGGATGACAGAGATGAGGCTTCCTTTATCAGCTCCCAGCCTGCCGTGCTCAGCGCCGTGGGCCTCATTTGATGGGAAATCTGATTCTCACTTTTTGTTTTGTTTTTTTTTGTGACAAGTGGTCTCGGGTTGGAACAAAGGCCTAGATGCGTCCGTCTGCTCAGATTCAGGTGATCGGAGCAGAGACTGGAGGCTTCTGAAGGGGATTTGTTCACAAAGGGGAATCCCAGCGTGAGCTAGAGAAATCAGTTTCAGGTCTGCAGGGGACTTTCTGAACCCCCAGACCCATCAGCACCTCCCTCCTGTTGGGCTTGTCAACTGCCCTGGGGCCAAGAAAGGACAGTTCTGTGGTGCCTGGACGTCAGGCTCCTATGTCCCAGGATGATGTGTGTAGCTTTGGCCAGAAAAAAAACGTTAATGATTTTTAATTAACCTTCTAGTTGTAATGTAACTTGACCCATTCAGGATAGGTATCAAGATAGAGAACCCATGGCAATGCCCAAGAATATGGGACTTACTTTTTTCATTGACAAGGTGGCCATTCAGAACTCGGTTGCATAGAAGAATTAGAGATAAATTCCGAGCTCCAGACATTGTAGAGCAATGCTGGTCAAGAGACCCGTCCGCGAGGATGGGCGGGTTCTGTACTCCGTCGACACCATCCAGCACGGTAGTCATGAACTGCCCATTGAGCCTTTGGAAGGTGGCTGCTGTGACAGAGGAACCCATTTGGAATGGTATGCATTTAAACTTAAATGACCGCATGGACTCGTAAGTGCTTGTGGACGGGTGACTCTAGGGTGGTTCTCTGGCTTGAGTGATTAGAACCACCTGGAGAGTTTTGTAAACAATCCCAAAGTCCGGGTATTAATTCGGTAAGAGGAGAAGTTTTGGCATCATGACTTTTTAAAACCCTCCAGGCAATCGTGATGTACGTTGCAGGCTGAGCATCATCCATCTAGGGGACCCTTGACCAGAGTCTCCATACTCACTAGGGATGGACTCAAGCCCTGAATGCCATCAGTGCGGTCATGGCTGGAGGGTGTCCCCAGAGTAAGCTAGTTTTCCAGAAAACATGTTTCAGGTAGCTATGAGGCAACAGGTACCGTGTGTAGCCTATTCCAACATGGAATCCATTCTTAAGTAGCCACGGTATGGTGTCTCGCTCTTACAAACTACACTGGTGTCAAAAATTAGATGGCAAAGTCAAGGCATGAGTCACCTCTAGTCACGGGAGAAGCAAGGTGCCCCTTCCCAGGCCTGGAAGGGGAGAGGGACACCTTTGGCATGAGCCTTTGCATCACCTCCATGTTCTCTGCCAACCCGAGCATCATGCCTGGAAGGCTGATTCGTGGTGAAGGGCCTCTGCGTGGGAAACCCGCCCGCAGATGCGGGTCCAGTTACGCTGCGCTGCGCATCCCGCCCGCCCCCACGTGGGACTGGGAGCGTGGCCAGAGATCCCAAGCCCACCCTCATGCCTGCCATTCGTGCCGTGAATTCCTTCCTGCCAGTTCCCGAGGCTGAGCTTTTTTCCGGTCGGTTCCAGTCCCGAACGGGCTCCATTTCTCCGTGAGGTTCTGCCCTGCCCTTGCAGACAGCGAGTCAAGCTTTGGGAAAGTCTCAGATTCGCGCATTTTGTCCTCCCCTGGGTGAGCAGCTCATTGTGCAGCAATTGCTTCCTCGGGTCTAAGTGCCTCATTCCCGCCACAGACCCTGGGACAGCGCTGTGGGTGAGGGGACGCCCCCCCCACCGGCGTCTGGAGGGGACCAAGGCAGTGAGAGGAACCCCAACTGCTGAGCCACCCCTGACGGGCAGTCCCTGCCTTGCTCCTGTCCTCACGCTTCTCTAAGGAGCTTGGATTTTCTCAGTGAGGACGCTGATGTCTTCAGGGGACATCTGTTCATCTGTTGTATCTGCCTGGCCGTGAGCGAAAGTGAAACACTTCATACAAAGAATGATTAAAACAAAACAAAACAAAACCTGCCTGATGCTTTCTGTACTTAGGAAAGAAATCCTCTATTAAATCTTCCCTTCTTATTGCATTATATAAAATCCCCCTGGGGGGAGGCTGTTTCGCACACCTTACCCCGATACGTTCCAAACCTTTGCTTGAAAGGCCTGCTGCGTGGGAGGCCCCCAGGGAGCTTGGGAGAAACCCACGTTTGTGTTTGCCGTGGATCCAGTGCTGACAGATTTCATCAGTCGAGAAGAAGTATGTGCTCTCTTTTCATACTGGGCACGCAAGAGAGTTGCCTTTTTAAAAATATGTTCCCTGCCCCAAGCAGCATGGCTCAGCGGGTGGGGCCTCTTCCCGCAAAGCCAGAAGCTGCCGGTTCGATTCCCAGCCAGGTCCCATGTCTGGGGTGCGGGTCCAGTGTTTGGGGCGCACCCAAGAGGCCAACGATCAATGTTTCTCCCCCTTTCTTTCTCCCTCCCTTCCTGTCTCTCTAAAAATAATAAAACCTTAAACATGAAAACATACACACCCTGGAGTATTAAAGAGATGAAGGTGCCTTTTTTTTTCCGCCCTAGAAAACACAACCAAGCTAAAAGGTGATCAAAATTGCTCAAGTACCACTGTCTAGAGATAACTTCTGCTGACAGTTGGGTCCATGTCCTACTCTTAGATTTGCTTTTAATGACCGTGGGAGAGGACCGAGCCCTTGGCAAATGCGGCACCAGAGGAGAGCCCACTGCAGCGCTGACATGTGGGGACACAAGTGACTATGGTCACCTGACTGTTGTAAACCCCACCCCCACTTCACACCCCTCACCTACAATCAGCCAGTAACTAGGTCTCGAACACCTTTCTGAACTGTGCTCTACTAGTGCTAAAGTGGTCCATCTCTTCGTGCGCTCTAAGACACTGACAATCCAGTTGGGTATATTGGTTTCCTCAGGCTTCCATAGCAATGTGTGAAAAACTGTGTGGCTTGCAACAGCAGAAAATTGTGGTCTTGCATATCTAGAGTCTTGAGATCCAACATCCAGGTGTCAGCAGGGCTGGGCTCTCTCTCTCTGAAACATGAAGTGTGTGTGTGGCAGGGCCGGGGGTGGGGGAGGGGTCCTTCTTTGCCTCTTCCTGGCTTTGAGTGGTGGCCAGCCCATCACTGGCGTCCCCTTGTCTTATAGACGCATGGTTCCAACCTCTGCCTTGATGTCACATAACCTCCTTACTGAGTCTGTCTTCCCACAGCATTTTCCTCTTCTCACAGGGATCCCAGTCATACTGGATTGGGACTCATACTAATGGCCTCATCTTAACTCCCAATATAACTATCCTATTTCCAAGGCCCTGGCTGGTGGCACAGTAGATAAGGCACCAGCCTGTGAACCCAAAGGTCGCTGGTTCGATTCCCGCCAGGGCACATAACCAGGTTGCAAGCCAGGTCTCTAGCCAGGTCCATAGCTGGAGGAAGGTGAAAGGCAATCATACATGGATGTCTTTCTCCCTCTCTGCCTCTCTCCCTTCCCCTCTCTCTAAAAATAATAAATAAAATCTTAAAAAAAAATAACTATCCTATTTCCAAATAAGGTCACATCCCCAGGTCCCAGGTATAAAACTTCGACATATCTTCGGGGGGGCACAGTTCAACCCATAACATTGGGGAAGCAAAAAATAAATAAATAAACTCACATAAAGCAGTAGAGAATCATAAACATCTGGATATTTAAGTTTCCTCTTTGTCCTTCCATAGCCCTGACCTTGACACCATGACTCCTAGAATTCTGGGAGCCCCAAGAGAGCTAGTCTCCGGCCACCCGTGCCACCGCTGTCCCTTGAAGAGATGAATGAGCGATCTGTGCTTTAAGAACAAGTACTTATTCCTCTTCGCATTTCCCAGTAGCACAGGGCCAAGCACCGTGAGGGGTTACCAAAGGTTGACTGAAATTTAGTTCACCTGAATTGTTTACCGGATGGAGAGAAGAGTACGAGGCCCAGCTAAGGGTCAGGATCTGCGGGCGGGCAGATGACCCTGGGAAGAGAAGTGAGTCACCCCAGTGCAGGGGCAGGGCCCCACAGAGGGTCTCCGTGTGAGAGCCCTTGATAATAAAGTGGCCTGACATGCTGGAAAACTCTCCTTGAGTGGCGGGTGGCAGCACTGCTGTTGGCGGAAACGGGGACTCTAGGAAGCTCCGTGGAGGTGGGGGCCGGCCCCCCGTTCAGGTTCGCACACGAGTGCTTTGAATTCCCATGAGACATCTAGGCTTTATAAAGTTAACAACTAGGTTGTGGGGTTTGGGTTTTTAGGGTTTGTTTTTTTTTTAGTAACCACTAAAATTAGAATTTCGTTTGAGATAAAGTTCTGAGCCTTTAGAAAGGAGCCCCGGGTGTTGATGACATCACGACTTTAAAAGTGCATAACTGACAGCCAGGGCGGGCTCCCCCCACTCAGGGTCTTCACAAGCCCACCCATGAACTGGAAAGAGATGGAAACCACAAGGCCAACGGACAGCAACAGCTCAGCTCATAAACAACAGTTTGAACGCAGACGTGTCACCCTCCCTGTTGCACAGGAGAAAGGGGCCGGACAGCCCCTGGGCACCTGACAGTCCTGCCTTCCTCCTGGGTCACTGAGCTGCACAGCCACCTGTCCCCGCCGCCAAGGGTGAGCGGTCTCAGGGCCAGCGCTCGGGGACCTCCCTGCTTTGTGCTGAAGAGAGAAAGTGGGCCTGTGGGGTGCGGCCGGGGGGCGGGGGGGGGACATGGATAATGACTGTCTGCGACCGTTGCTCCTCCATGACTGTGAATGTCACAGACAGCACTAGTCTCCCTCTAAGGAAGAATGCTTGTGTAACCTGCCGGGATGGGCAGCTGGGAGGAGTGGGCGTGTTGACACATGCGAAGTGGTTAGAATAGCGCCCAGCTTAGAATAAGCACTCGGTCCATGGCGGACGTATACTTATGAGTTCAGCGTTTTCTGTTTGTTGATGCCAGAAGCTTCCGAACCTCAGGGGTGGAAAAAGTGGACAGAAAATGTCCTGCGGTTTCTTAGTGTCCAGTAGGTCTGGGCACCTCTCACTGTCATCCTACCTGGTGGGAGGACGAGGCTGTGCCCCGGGGTTCCCACAGGCACTGGCGATGACCTTTGAAGCCACCCGGAAGGATTTCTTGCAATTTTCCAAATTCTTCTACAATCAGCAGCTCTCCTCACTGGTATGACAGCAGCTAAACGCTATAAAGTGACACATGCTCCTTACTAGGTTTGTTACCTAGGGCCAATTAGGTAATCTCTCCAAGCCTTGCTTCTTTCCTTTATTTTTTTTTTTTAAATATATTGTCTTGATTATGCTATGACATTTGTCCCAATTTCCCCCCTTTGCCTCCCTCCTCCAGGCACCCCTTTGTTCATATCCACGGGTCATGTATGCAAGTTCTTTCCTCGGTTTCCTATACTGCTCATTACATAGGGACAATAAAGTACCTACCTCATAAAATACACTGTATTGAGAGAATTGCATACGATAACAGATGTTAAGAGTTACTAGCCTGGGGCCAGCACGTGTCAGGGCCTCTGCCTTTAGTTCTGTGTCACCGCTGGGCAGAGGCTGGCCCCCAGGACTGGGGAGGTGCAGCGGCTCCCTCCCGCTTCCCGCCCGGCACGCACCTGTGGACCGCACACCGCGTGGGTCCTCCCGGCACACAGCAGGGCCCTGGAGGCCTCACAGAGCGCCCAGCGCACGGTGGGCCTTGGTCCGCTCGCTCTCTGCCGAACAAGCGGACAACTCGACCTAAAGGGTAGAGAGCATGCAAGGAAAATTAATGAAGGTGATCTTACCCTGCTACAGGTTTTTAAAAGGGTTTGGTCACCGCTGGGTCTCTCACATTCTACAAAATTCTAGTTAATGTCAAAAGTGTGACCAAGAGTGTTTACCTACGTGCAGCATTAGTCACTGTAGCCCAAAGGTGGAAGCAACCCAAGTGGCCGCCGGCAGATGAACGGACACGCGGACGGGCTATACAGTAGAATATTATCCAGCCTCAAAAACGCAAAGTGTTCTGACATACGTCGCAACGTGCATGAACCGCGAAGACGTTAGGCGGCGTGAAGTAAGTCCATCGCGAAAGGACAGCTAGTGTTCGGTTCCGTTTATACAAGGTGCCTGGAATAGTCGGCTTCGTAGGGACAGGACCTGGAGTGGGAACTTGGGGGCAGAGTTCCACTCGGGAAGCAGAACGGGTCTGGAGATGAGCGGTGGGGATGACCTTCCAACCTACATGGAATCCCACAGGAAATTGCACTTGAAATAGTTAAAATGGTAAATTCATGTCGTGTTAGTCTATCACAATAAAAGGGGGAAAGGGTGTTAAATACGTCCGTTTTTAACGCGTGTGTGACTTGCCTGTGTGGACGTGTATATGTCTTCCAGCTGCCCCTCCCCCGACACCCTGGGGGACCGGGGGCAGCGTCAGAACCAGGTTGCTGAGCTGGAGTTTTGGGAGGAAAACCAGGCAGGGCCTTCACTCGGGGAGAGTTAAGACCTCACCCGGAAGTTCACAGGGAGAGATGTTCACGGGCTCCCCGGGAAGGTAATTGTGTGCGTCTGAAGTCATACGATCAAAGGAGGGTTTTTACTACCATTTAACTGGGTCTGACACTGGCAAATTTCCCAGTGTGTTTCTGCTTGAAAGTTGTCCCCTAGTTGGTGACATCAGGAGCCTCGAGGGTTTTCATTCTTGCTTCATCTCTTTGGCTAGAGACTGGGGACAGTCACTGTCCAGGGCGGTGTCACCTTGATTTGCATTGGAAGGCGGGGAGGAGGCTGGGCCTTGGGAAGGCTGTGGTTGTGGCATCAGAAAACACTGAAAGTAAGTGACATTTGTGAAAGGGGATAGGGTAGAGACCCTAGAACGGGCTAAATGATATCCTCAGAAAATAACTGAGAATCATCAGACTCAGTAAAACGGCATGAAGACAAGGCTATAAACATGGAGAGCAGGTCTGACGTGGACGGTGGTCATTTTGCTTCGTCCACACGTCAGACACAGCACTTGAACCCCTTCCAGTTCCTCCATCAACCTGGAAGTTCAGCTGCCCAAAAAGAGCGCTTCGCTGTTCTCTTCGCTGTTGTGGTCCACATTCCTAGAGCAGGGCCTGGCCAGGAGCATCCAGTCGTAATGATATGTTGAATAAACAGATGCTTCAATCTGATTTTCCAGGACGTCTCAACCATACGTATAACACTAATACAGAATGTGCACATTCTCCTTACTGTGTGATCCAGGCCTGAAAAGTTTCATCTGAAATAGTCTTTCCAAAAGGTCTGCAAAGCGTCTTTAGGGTAAAACACCTGAATCTAATAATATTCAATTATCAAGCATCGGTTTCCAAAATACCTGCCACTTCCTGCATCTAATTTTGTTTCAGTTCTATAAGGAGACCACCCAATCAAAGAAGGAAGTATTTTTATCTCCATGCTAATTTGGTCAATTATTTTTTTTCCCCCGGAAGAGTCAGGCTCTGCTGGGCACAAGCCAGACATGTGGTAAAGAAAAGCCACGAAGGAGTGAGGGCAACCATCAACGAACTCACTGAAGCAAAGGACAGGCTGGGTGGTGCTTGGTGAAGCCCCCATGCAGGGGCGTCCATGCAAAACTGGGGAAATGGTGCAGGAGGCCCACCTATAGATCAAGAATTCAGCTAAACTAGATTGGTCCCTTACCTGGTCTCCAACAAAAGTCACACATGTTGAATGTAGTCTTAGATGAGTTTGGCTGTCTGAGTTCTCCTTTGCACTAGATCAGGGGTCCCTTGTCCCCAAAGTCCCTCCTGTCCACGGCCATCTTTTTAAAGCCTGTGCATTCATGCAAAGAATGCTGTTCGGGTATCAAGAGGAGGCATTTAGGAGTCTGGTTAGGAGCGTATGCTGTCTCTCAGTTCAGATCCCAGATCCGCTAGCTGTGTGACATCAGGCAAATTAATCAGTAGCTCTGTGCCTCTGTTTCCCCATCTGTAAAACATGGATGATAATTATACCTACTTCGTTGCATTGCGGTGAAGGGGTTGATACGTTAATTTACAATGAACTGATGTATCGGGACAGTATCTGGCATGTTCTAAGTATTATATCTCAAAATACTATGTTTTATGTATATAATTCATGTATCTTACTTCATGTAGTTTATTGTTTGTGAAACTTTTATGGTACAGCCCTCATGATTGTAAACTGTCCCCACAGAGAATAAAATGAGGACCTCTAGAAGAGAACACAATACATCAGGACATTTTTTAGATAATCTGATAAATAAAATAGAATAAAGTGATAAATGTAGATGCTTTCCGGGACCACTTGCATCTGCGTGCAAATGTTAATCTGGTCCTGTTGGACGCTTTTCAAATCATAGGCCGGGGGACAATTGTCATCAGTCTCTGTTGAGATATCTCCCCAAGAGGGTCTCCAGGTGACAGCTGGTGTCGTCTCTACGCATCCATCTTATGAGCACCCCGAGGGAAAAGCCAGGTTGTTGCCCAGGGATTCTCTGATGGGCCTGACCTTGGAGTCACATGGCATCATGACTTGGGTGAGAGCCAAGGCCTTCATATGACAGCCACCCCGTATTCGTCGGCCCACGTGCCTGGAGTCCAGGGGAGCCTTCCTGCAAGTCGGTTGCAAGTTTCCGTGGTGATCAGCGCCTTGCCTCGGTGCCTGCTAAGCTCCACGTTCATTCCGGCCCTTACGGGAAGGCCGGACCTTCCCTGCCAGCGCTCTCTGTCTCTCTCTCTCTCTGTCTCCCTCTCTCTCTGTCTCCCTCTCTCTCTCTGAGGGCTGCCCACTTGCCCATTGAGCTGGCTTTCTCCTTCTTTCTGCCCAAAAGGAGAGGAGCCTCTGGAACGCCATCAGTTTCCGGGCCCGGCCCAGGTGTCCTTGATGGGATGCGGGACCACACCTCTCCCCGGGGGCCTCTGCTTCCTGAGCAGCCAGTATGCTGAGTAATGTGGGCTTCCTCCATCTCCCAGGATGAGGTCTTGGCCGTCTCTCCCTGAGCCCTAGCCCCACTCCGATGTCCAGTTCCAAAGTCCTGAGCCTTCTGTCTCCTCCGTCTGCCTCCTCTGTCCCTGGGCTGCCACATCCCCCTGACCAAGACCGCTGTCCTACCTCCTCACTGGTCTGCTGGCTTCCAAGCCTGACCCCCGTGCTGACCCCTGGCACTGTCCCTGGAGCACCGCCATGCCAGGGACTAGGACACCACAAAATGCCCGCCTGCCCAGGGAAGGGGTCTCCTTAGGACTTTTCCGATACCGGAAGCAGCACACGTTCAGAGCAGGGGTTGGCTGCTCCTACAGTCCTACATCTGGGTGTCTCGCTCTCTGGGCAGCCCTGGGCATCACCGACCCTGTGTACACCTTTTATTTCACATGTAAAATTAGAGTAACTAAGGTGCCTTTCTCAAAGTGTCGTGAGCACGAAAGTGGGTAGCACATGTACACGGACTCAGGCCCAGGCAGCCAAAGCCCTTGGCTTATACTCCATTGTCCCATTCCTTCTACCTCAGGCCATCAGTATTTGGTGACTGTTACACCATGTCTGCCAGACAGTATGTTGGGCCGGGGCTGGGCCAGGCTCTCATCTGCTCTTGCTCCCCAAGAAAGTCCAGGAGGAGCCTTTGCACACGGGAGACGCCTCTATTATATTCATTGAATATGGAATTGATATTTCGTGGATTGCTTCAGGAACTTTACGGGATGTACTAACTGTTCAGCCCTGAAATTGCCACCCCCACCCCCACCCCTGAGACACAGGCTTCTAGCTGGGGAGACACGGCTCTGGGTTCGCAGGGGAGCTTATGTCTGACATTCAACACCCATGGGGCACGTGGGTGTCAGTCCCCCAGCCGTGTCAGAAGATCAATTAGTGACTTTGGCCAGACTTGGGGACTTTCTCCCAGCTCTCGAGCTGTGGTAAATAATGCATGTCCCTTCCCCTCTCCCCCGACAGAACGGAAAACTCGTCTGTTCCCACCCTAAATAACTTTCAGAATCCGCATTGTTGAGTCTGCCTGGAGTCTCTTGTTACCAGGCAAGAGTATGGGAGGCCCTATGCCTCTGGCGAAAGCTTTTCACCTCCTGCCGCCAAGGAGATGAAGAAGCTTCAATACTTTAAACCCCCGGAGGTACTTTTTTATCACATATTCGTCGAGTTAACAGTTTGCTCTCTGAGTCAGCAAAACGACACTGACCTAGAAAAATGGAATTTGCAGATGTTAACGTCTGAAATGAGTCACCCAACACTATTGATCGGTCTGACAACACCTTCCGCTTTGCCAAGAAGCAACACGCATGGTCACAGACACCATCAAAATAGGGCCCCGCGATGATCAATCAGAACAGTTCACATTTGCACATAATGCTTCTTCGCCGGCGGGTGCTTGGAGCCGGGAACAGGCGCCTTTCTGCCCCCCTGGGCGGGGCGGGAAGGAGGAAGGGGCGCTGCCACCTCAAACAATTACCAAAGGAAGGTCAGGTTCGTTCTCCGCAGGGGGAGACCAGCGATGAGCCTGACTTGACCCGCAAGGGGCCTGTGTGTTGCTTCTTCCCCTCAGGGCACACCTGCTGCCTTCCCTGCAGGAGCCCTTCCCTCCTTCCCTTACAAGGTCTTCCCCAAGAGGCTCCGTCAGAGCTTGAAAGGTTCTCAAACTAGTAAAACAGAAAGGAGCATATGGTCAGGCTTTTAAATACTTTACACGTCTTTTCCCTGGGACTCGGCGGTAGGAAGTAGTGCAAGTCCCCTTCCAGGGGCAGCAGACAGGCTAAGAATTGTCAAAGAATTGTCACCTAATCCTCGAAACAGGGCTTGCAAGGAGGAATTTCCCTCCTTCTGTCCTTCAGAAGAAGCGTTAGTTGACCAGCCCAGGGGAGGGGACCGTCAGGACACCAGGCCCAGCTCAAGTCTGAGCGGGCTTGCTCCACCTGCCCGGGTGGCAGTTCTGCCGAGGACGGAAGCAGGTGCACCAGCGGCAGCCATCCTGAACCCCAGCCCAGTCAGGAGACGCAGAAAGGAGTGGGGCGCACACCATCCAAAGGGCCACCTTACTGCCACCCAGAGCCAGGCTGCAGAACGGGGCTCAGACGCGCCGCCACCAGGCTTCCAAGGCTGGACTCCAAAGCCAGGCCCGTTCAGGTATCCGTCTGCAAAGCACTCCACCTGAAGACGTGGACCGGAGCCCCGGCCTCCCGCTGCCACCTGCCCCGGAGCCACGCCTCTCCCGGTGCCATCCACGGGGCAGGCGGCGTGGGGAGTGGGGAGAAACACCGCCCCGTCAAGTGCACCCTACGGAGTTTTACCCCCGCCCCTGCGCGGCCTGGGCACCTTTTCATGCTGCGTGTCACACATAGTGAGTCACAGCGGGTGACTTCGTGCCTCTCAGATGTCGATGTCGGAGCTGCCGCACGCACGCGGATCTGCATCTCACCCCGCAGACAGGCCTGGAGAGGACGGACGGTTTAGATTTTCAGAGCTGAGCCTCTCCTTTCCGAGAGCCCTATTTTTAGAGTCCCCGAAGCGAACCTCCGAGCCTCGGGGCATCCGGATCGGCCCCCCAGTCCAGCCAGGAGCCTGATCAGGGCTGCGTGTCAGTGGGATGCACTGTTAACCGATATGTCAGAAAATCAATTAATTACTTTTAAGAAGCAGTTAAGAGGATCCCTACAACGCTGCCACGTGAATTATTAAAGAAGACTACGTCAGGGTGCCCACCGGCCCTGAACTGAAGCCTTGCGTCATGGGGCAGGGGAGGAAGTGGGAACACGCCCTGGGCCCTGAGTCCTCGTTGAAAATAGGACAGAACCAAGGTAGGGAGGGAACGTGACCAGGCACGTGGCCGCCAGGGTGCGAGGCCGGGGGTCTCAGTGCTGTGGATTCTTCCACCCCGAATGCTGAGCTCAGCCCTGGCCTGGTGGCTCGGTCAGTTGGAGCATCGGCCGGTGCACTGGGAAGTGTCAGGTTTGATCCCTGGTCCGGGGGCATAAGAGACGCAACCAGTCGCTGTTTCGCTCACATCGATGCTTCTCCCCCACCCATTCTTCCCTCTCTAACATCAATAAACTTATCTCCAGATAAGGATGAAAAAGTCGTAGCTCAGATCCAGGCACACCCGTCCATACGTGTCTGTACACCCGGGCCAGTTCTAAGAGGGCTGGAGTTTCAGGTACAAAGCAAACCGGGAGAGACTCCCTTCCTGCCCCCACTCAGCTGTGCGCCGAGGGGGCAGGTGCGGCACTGGGGCTCTACCAAGGGGGGTTCCTTGGGGTGCGCCTTCGGTTCTGATTTAGCCGGAAATCTTTACCTTGCGAGGGAGGCCCCAAGCGTCAAAAACAGGGGAGGGTCCCCAGCTTCTAGACTTTGCTGGAACCCAGCAATGAAGGAACTAAGTTTGCAAAAGGTGTTTTTATTATTCACCACCTGGGAGCAGTTAACTCCTGACCCACTCTGGGATCTGGGCAGACTCGGGGTACAACGGGCTGGAGACCCCAGGCTACAGTTCATCGCTCATTCATTCATTCATTCATTCACTCACTCACTCATTCACTCACTCATTCATTCACTCCACCCAGTCACTCATTCACTCATTCATTCACTCACTCATTCCTTCCTTCCTTCATTCATTCACTCTCCACCCAGTCACTCGTTCACTCCTTCATTCACTCACTCATTCCCTCATTCATTCATTCGTTCACTCACAAAAAGTGTTTACTGACGACACAGCTGCAAGCGCTTCCCTCCTGCTGGGGGCTTTCCAGCACAGCCTAGGACAACGCCTGCCCCTCACTGCACCCACCCGCCTGGAGGATGGAGGCAGACAACAAATTAGGAGATCTGGTTTCAATAAGACAAACGCACCAGTGAAAATGAATAAGGGTGTGTGATGTGACACCTAGGACAGCGCAGGGATAGGAAGCGGGGTCGCTCTAGCTGTTATTTTAATAGGTGACGTTTGGGCAGCCATGGGGGGTGGCCAAGGGGACCTGTGAAAGGTCCTGGGGCAGGGAGAGCTTGGCGTGTCTGAGGGACAGGATGGTGGCGGAGCGGGCTGTGAGGCCAGCCAGGTGGGCCGGGCACAGGGCTTGGGCACACTGGCCTCCCACTAGCTCGAGGGGTTGCTGCCCTTGGTCCCCACGGCAAAGTCCACCGCACGGCAGGTGGCCAGCCACTCCTGTGGCAGCACGGGTGCACACGTGACAGTTGGGATTCCCCGTCTCTCTGCCCCACCCAGTGACTGAGAACAAGACCCCCTCCCAGGCTGCCGTCCGTAAGGTAGACGTCTGCTCCTTGGGTCCCAGTTGCCGCTACTGTTACTGCCACCTTCATTCTCTCTGTCATGCCCGATAGTGTGTGTTTTTGATCAGACACTCACCGAGTGTTATTGAGCAGACCGTGATTGAGCACCTACTGTTTATCCCCCCGGGTCCTGTACCACTATGAGGAATGGCTGGATGGGTCACAGTTAGCAAGTGTCCCATCCCCAGCTCCTCCTGTCCCAGGAAGCTGCAGGGAAGCCTTGCAGGTCCTGTACTGAAGTCCCGTGCAGTATTTCAATAAGGTGCCCACGTGGCCGTTCAGAGTCCTGACCGGTGGACGATTCACGAGCAAACCTGCTGGGTGCAGGCCCGGGGAGGGTGGTGCCCACTCAGGGTGCAGGCGGCTCTGTCTGGTCCACGCGGGGCAAAGGCCAGCTCCACGGGGAAGGGGAGCGGTACCCTTGTGTCGAGGGCTGGCACGGAGAGGGCAAAGGGCCAGGGAGGCTTTTATTCCGAATGTGGCTTCAGAAAGGCAATTCATTTGTGCTGTGTTCCCAGGAACCTAAACCAATTCCCCACGAGAAAATCTAAAAATCTTTAAAAATGATCTCCGTCACCGATGATTCGATCAGGAAATTACGAAAAGCAGAGAAATGGGGCCTGGGAGAGCCCTGAGCACTGCGGCTGTGGGAAGACGGGGAGGCCCAGCCGGGGCTCACTCGCCAGACCCAGGGGCCACGAGGCCCCGTGCAGGCCCAAGGGGCGGCGGGCGGGGGGAGCAGGGAGCCCCCGTGCCTACCGAGCGAGCCGCCAGCACACGCCGGCACTGGTTGGTGGACGCTGACCTCAGGGCCAGTTTACGTCCGTCTTTAGTGGGTTGAAAATTGAACTTGCTGGCGTGTCCCGACGGCCACACTGGCCTGTGGGTGTCCGCACAGTGAAAACACCACACAGTGGCTCCTTCACACCCCGGAGGGTGCTAGTCCTGTACCAGGAGGTGAGGAAGAAGAGACAGACTAGCAGAAAGACGTGGTAGGCGCTGAGGATATTTGGTGAGACGATCCAGGACCCTGAAGGTCAGGTGTCTGTCCTGCAAAGATGCACCCACTCCTCTACACTTTCCAACGGTGACTCAGTCGCTCTCCCGAAGGTGGGCCTGCGGGCTCAGCGGGGAACTCACCGCCCCCAGGACCTTGCTCTGGGGACCCGCAGGACATCGGCACAGGGCAGCACTGTTTTGTTTTTTTTTTTTTTTAAGAAATGCAGTGAGGTCCCCTTGTTTAGGCAGGTGGGTGGGTCTAAGAAGTCGCCTCTGTGCTCCGGGGGGAAGAGCCCCAACTTCTCCACCCGCCCCGTCTCCCTTCCTTTCTAGCCCGACAGTCACCGTTGGAGGGGAGGGCTGGTCATGAGATGTGAGAAACGTGGAAAGAGGGACAAGGCTGTGGCCCCATCCGATGTGATCCAAGTGGTTTGCACCTGCTTTTGCCACATGCAGAAGGTGGAACTGACGTGGGTGAGCCCTCGTGCCCCGTAGTGAGGGACGTGCCCAGTCCCAGAGAGCGCTCTGTTGGAGGGGTGCAGGCCAGGGCCTCACCCAAGGCCTGGCTGTCCGCTGATCACGCTCGGAACAGGGTGAGGACAGTCTGCCGGGTACAGTGTTCACACAGGGAGCCCAGCGAAGGGCACCCCGGAGTGGATCTTGGGTACGAGCCCAGGCAAATGGGCCACTAGCATTTTGCGTTACCAGGATACAGGTTTAACTCGTACAAAAGCAAAAGGCACACAATAGTTGCCTAGGGCCATCCTAAAGAAAAATGGCATGACTCCACCAGGCCTGCAACACCACCCCCAAATCGCTGAGGGCAGGAAGGGCCCGGTTCTGCTTCTCTTTCTCGAGAATCGAAGATAAGCCCTTTTCCACCTCTGAATGGTCCCCTTCAACGTGTACGCAAAAGAAGGTCAAAGGCTGCCTTTGACCGAGGGTCTTGGGATGATAAGGACAGCCTGATAAAACCCGCACAGGGGCCTTGAGCAATGGAGACCCCGGGGTGGGGAAAGGCCGGGGCAGCCGCGTTATCTGCAGCCTCAGCCCAGGAGCCCGCGGCCCGGCGCAGGCTTTATCTGGCCGGCCAAGAATAGAGCTGCCGCCTCCCCGAACCACTGGGCAGCCAAGCCAGGAAACACCTTGCAGGGAGGTTGATGCAAGAGCTGCCGTGACAGCCGCCCCGACGGTTGACACTGGGTTACGACACAGCCTTAAGCAACGACCTTGCTGTCTCCTCCAAGCCTCCGTTTGACAGCCCTTTTCCCCCTGGAGGGGCAAGGGGACACTTGGGGTGGCCCTTTCTGCGTCTCCCCATCCTTGTCATTTAGACTTTGAAAGGGAGGAAAAGGACTAGCTTCCTCCTTCCCTTGCAATTCAGCGGGACACCCCTTGAACCCCCTGCCCTGACTGACTCACCGGGTGGGAGCAGTGGCGGTGACTCTGGGCCTTCTTCTTTCTTAAGACACTCCAGGCCTTCTTGGTATCTCTTCTTGGAGATTTATTGCTCAGTTCCTGTGCTGTCTTTTAGTGGGGGGCGGGAGGCTGGTGTTTAATTTATGTGATTGCCATCAGGAAACTGCTCTGAAGGAGAACAAATCAATTTAGCTTTTCGTGAATTGTAACTTTTCTGAAAATAAAATTTCATGCAACCCTCCCTTTAAAAAAAAAAAAAAAAAAAAAAGTAACAGCATGGCAGTTGAGGAGTGGCCCATTTGGGGTGAAGAATGCTAATTCACAGGTCGGGGTCCCAGAGCAGCCGCTGTTCCGGGACCTTGGGAAAACCACTCATGTTTTTCAGAGCCTCTTTTTCTCTCTATAAAATGAATGGATGATATAAAGCATTTGCTAAGACTTTCAACCTCTCAAAATGACTTGACGCTACCCCGACCGAGGGGTGGCCTCCAAAACAGCTTCGCTCTGCTCTGTCTTAGAAAAATGCTCCCGCGCCAACCTAACCACTGAAGCACTTGGTGACCTTTGGGCAACGGCAGAGCTCTAGACGTGCCAATGAGGAAATAGGCCAGGAAAGGTGAGGAAACCTTCGGAGAGTCACAGAGAATCGCAGAGTTGCCTCGTAAAACGAATGCCAAGGGGGAAAAGGCCCTTTGAGCCACAAGCAACGGGAAGAAGTAGTAGATGGCGCACGTGGCTCAGGAGGTGGGCCTAGCCATGGAAAAGGGACTCCTGAGAACAGCACGTGCTCTTTCTACCTGAGAAACACGCTTTCGTTTATTCTCTCCCGTTCCTGTTGCTTCCCATTCTCTCCTTTGTGTCATAATAACCACTACCTTTTTTTCTTTTTTTAACCTACGACCAGTGAACGGGTTACAGTCTGTGGTCTGAGAGTCAGTCACTGGTCAGCAACCTTTCACAGGGCAGCATCCTGCTCTCATTTCTAAGTCAGAAGTCAAGATGTACTTCTTGACCTCTGGGTGAATGCTGTGTGGGGGCTCCTCATTCTACAAGGATCCCCCCTCCCCCGCCAAGTCTGTACCCTGTCCTTGCAGTCACCCTTCCACTGTAGGCAGCCCATGACCCTCTGGCTTTGAATTCACCATCAAGTCCTAATAAATAATGAATCCTAATGACAGCATCGAGACACCTATTGGCACTGTGCTCCCAAAAAAGGCAGGAGAACCGGAGCTGTGTCCTAAAAATGGCACGTGGGTCCTAAATAGAGGGGTTTAATGCATTTTCTATTTAAACCAAGAAGGCCATGGGCTCCAACCCAAATTGAGATGGGCTCTGCTGAAGTACCATTGTGGAGAAGTCGTTAAAATATTTATCCACCTCTCCCGGCGCCGTGTTTCTAAAGCAACCCACTTCCCTGCAGCACACTTCTAGAGGGGCCCTGTCACACCCCCACCTCGAGTTGGCCTCAAGCAAAGGTGGTCCTTTTGCAAAGTCATGTCTCTGCGACTTCTCGAATAAGAACTATGAAGAACAACATTGCTTCCAAACGACAGATCACAGTTCAAAGATTGGTTTCTCCCTGCCCCTGGCCGAGTTCTGACTGTCACTGCTGTCCTCGGTGTGGCTGGGGGCCAGCTGCTCACCTCTTCCACCCCGGGTGGATGGTAGTTCCAGGCTTGTCCAGAGGAGTAAGTGGGAGGAGGTGTGGCCAGCCCTGGCTGCTGTACCCTCAGAAGGAGCTCAGTAAACATTAGCGATCGTTATTATTTGTCCACTAACCTTTGCCCAGCCACCAAACTCTAAGAACTTAAAACTAAGGGTCTCACCCTGGACAAATGGACCCCACGGCTTTCTCCATTCTCATGGACTAGGAGCTCTTGGTGGGTCCCCACAGTCAAACAACCTTGTCGCCTGTCTTCAGGTAGATGAACCCCAAACCTGTTCAAATCTAACACAGCCCACATCCAGCATGCGGGGGAGCTATGGGTATGCTACTCAGGCTGTTCCCGAAAAGATAAATGACTTCCCTGACCCATGGAGCCAATACAAAAATGCTCGTATTTAGTTTTCTTTAAAAAAAAAAAAACTTACTTTTCCAGATCCAAAAATTTGTCTCAGAGAGAAATTTAACCTTTTTCAGAAACTCTGACTTACAAGTCAGTGCCCCTTCCCTTCTGTTCAAAATGAAAGAAACGGCCCAAACACAGAGGAGATTCTCCCTTCACAGGTCACTAGCAAGGAGGAATTTCAGGTCTAGGTACTTCAGGCTTCAACCTTCCAAAATCTTAAAAATCAATAAAGAGAGGGTATTTTCCTGGAGGGGTTACTTGTAGGGGGCGGGGGGTGACGTGCTACGCTTCCGGTGATCCCTCCATTCCCCGTGACCCGTCGTACTTTCTTCTTTAGCTGCAGGTATTTCAAGGTCAGTTGAAAGGCAGGCAGGTGGCCACCCGCAGCACCTCTGCCCGGCCGGCATCTGCGTCTCTGCCCTTTTAGCCGCAAAGATGGCAGGACACAGGATAGCGTTCTCATTAAGGAAGTTTTTCTTCTGCTGCTATATACCCAAAGGCAGTATCCTATTTTCACTAGAAAAACACCTTTCAGAGAAGCTCTAATAAATCCAATCTTCATCGTGATCAGAAAAAACTGTGTATGTACTGCACATCAAATGGAAACGGAAACTTCCTTGTAACTTCACGCCCTTCTTATTGCTAGTGCCCAAGAGGTTAACCTGAAGTCTTAACCCTTCCCCCTGTCATCCGGAAGGGAAGGGGGAAATCATTTCAGGAATGAAATGGAAATTGCCAGCTTCTGTTTGCCCCAGGCAAAAAGCAAAGAAATGCATATTCCTGTGAGCTTGGTTAGCCAGGGGGGGAAAATCTGCATCTTGCACTTCCCTGCGTGTCATTGTTCACTCTGCCGACTTCAATACTGACCTCCAGACAAGTGGGTGGGTGCCGAGGGGGACTGCCCCACGGCCAGCAGGTCTGGCATTCAGCGAATCCTGGGGCGGGCTGGTGGGCACAGTCTGACAGCCCACCCGCCCACTCTCCATGGCACTTGCAGACCCAGAGGGGAGCCCCCCCCCCCCCCCCCCCCCCCCGGCATCTCCCATAGAAGCTCCCTTCTTCCTCTTCCCCTTGAGCATCCCTTCACCGGGTGAAGGAGAGCTGCTGCCTGAAGAAACGGTTCTACACAATCTCGGTGCTAAGGAAATTGACTTGATCTGGGGCATTTTTCTCTAAACAGTGAGATAGATGCTCCCTAGGTCAAGAATTTGACGATGACGGAACTTCTTAAAATGGAATGTTGTTGAAAAGTTAGTTTAAATCCATTCTCTCTGTCAAGATGTGCAGCATGCCCAGCCTCTAAATGGAGCCCTGGGGGCTGCGTTTCTTGAGAATGATTTGAATTTATCTTCAAGATGCGTGTCTTCCGCGACACTTTGACTGGTGAAGGAACCAGAGAGGCCAGGAAAACGGAAGTGCTTCGGTGTCCCTGACCAGCAGGGCGCACCTTGGGCTGTAGCTTGACCAGACATGAGCTAGCATTGGTCCAGGGCTCATTGGTCATTACAACTGGACGATCATCTGTTCCTTTGCTCCTGCCACTAAAAAGAAAAAAGATTAAATTAAAAAGACCTACTCTGCGTAACTACATGGCAGAGAGCCTTCAAGTTTTGTCTGTGTGCTTAATCATCCCTAACAAGACAACATGTGTGTGCTCTCCATGTACTGCCTTCGTTGTACATAGAGGATAAATTGGGACTTAGCTGATAGATCATGTCTATTTTCAGGTACTTGGTTTAATTTTGTTCAATAGCATTTTCAGTCTTCCTCTCTACTTTTCAAGAAGATGGGAGCCCGAGAATTGGTCCCATTTATTCATTCCAAAAAGATAGCAACATTTGTTTCATGTTTTGGAAAATAGATGTCAAGTATAGCATTTTTCTAAGCAAGTCCAAATCAGTCGTATGAAAAAATGTTTAAATCTCACTTAACCATTGCTTGATTGAGAAATAAACAACAATGTTTCAAAATACATCTGCACAAAAATGTTTAACATTCCATTTCATTGCATGGGGCGTTATTTATAAAAATGCAATTATGACTAAAACATTGGTTATATAACATTATTAATGTAATCTGAAAACATGCAATCATTACAATGCCAATCTTAGGATTTACATGAAACTTAAAGAATGTAAGTGTGTAATTACATGGAATCATCATTTCCATTGTTGCTGACTTTTTAGCTATTATTTCACGCAACAGCATGGAATTTTAAAGCTTTTGTGGAGTACAATCATTCCAGGACCTCCCAAGAAAGCAGGACAGTGATAGGCTTAGCCCCTTCTTTCATACAAGGCGCTGTTTTGCAAATTTGAAGATGGCAGCGTTGCTATGAAAGGATTTGTCTTGTCTGCCTGGGGAACACTCTGTGGCCAACATCTGACGATGTGTTATTTAACGGATCCATAGGGATATTTCAGGAATTCCTTCACAGATAAACTAACTAGACACCTTGCTCTCGATGGTTAGGTAGATTGGCCGGTAGATTGGCCATGTCCAAGGCAGATGGGTGATTCGACCCCAGGATATAGTTCAAGCTTTTACCTTCCCAGTCTAAGGAATTCTGCACTATTTGTGGGAAACTTCTCTGCCGTTTATATGGGATCACAGATGGGAACAATTTTTTTTTTTATTTCTTCAAGGAAAGAAAGCGCCAATTTAAGGTACTAAGAATTTCAACAACAACAATAAAGAGCCTTATAGCTCTTTATTCTAAGCACAAAGCAATTCAACTATGTTATACAGTCATCTCTTTTTAAAATTATTTAATCATAAATACACAGTGAAAATTCACTAATTGGGTTGACATAGAAAAAAACAATTAGTGAAAGGCTGGATAGTAATACTTTTCAATACTTGTGGTCATAAAATGCAGGTAGCGTTTATGAGCCACTATTTGTTCATCTCTAATCTCCATTTATGTAAATTATAGAACGGAACAATGAAACACTTGTTCTTTGTGGGGAACCTGGGGGCCGCTCCATAATGTGGACCAGAAGCTGCCTCCTTGAATTGCAGAGGTAGTGTGTTTTCACTGGCAGACTACTAGCAAATTGACATATTGAGTGGGTTTTTGAAAAATCTATATGTTCTCTTGCAAAATAAACCTATTTCTGGGAACGACCACTTGAGAAAGAGTATCATTGAACCACTTTACAACTCCAGTTTGGAATCATGAGTATCCTAATCTGTGTTGTTTATATGAATCTCACTGAAAACGAGCTGTGCTGGAAAAGAAGGCGGGGAGAGATGCTTTGGCAACGTTCTGGAAGGGCTCGAAGAGACAGATGCCCTGTTGTCTCAGCTAAGCCACCAGGGCTGGTGAACCTTAAGAGGAAGTGACCCACGCGTGGCTGGGATAGTGCGTTAGTGGCGGGGACAGTGCTTAGTTCAGTTGTCGTCACTGTGTGTGTGCGTCCTTCTGCTTCTGTGAGTTAATCCAATGCGGCTGAACTTCGCCCAGGACAGCTCAGAGTCAAGAAGTGGGTGTCGCTTAATGACCTTCACCAACAGCAGGGGCAGCACAGGGCTTGCACACTGGCAGGATGGCAGCAAAGTTATTGTCGGGGTGAATTGTGCTTTCAGTGGTGGCTCTGCAGCTGCACCATCTGACGCCGTAGCCACTGGCCACAGGTGGCTGTTGAGGACTTGCAATGTGGCTCCAGGGAACGGAGATGTGCTATGAATGTAAAATACACACAGGATTTTGGAGATTTCCCACCAAAAAAAAAGAACGTAAAATATCTCAATGATTTTATACTGATGACGTGCTGAAATAGAAATGTTTTGGATACGTTGAGTTAAATAGATGAAAATAGAGGATTAAAGTTAAGTTGACCCCTTTCTCCTTGCCTTTTCAAAGTGGCTGCTAGAAACTGTAATATGTAATACAGGCATGGCTTGGTGTTCTAGTTCTGTGCACAGCAGTGCCCTGGAATGAGGGAGAACCACCCATGGTCCAAAGGTGGTGTGCTGGGATCTGGTGGGGACATCTGGCTGACGATAGGCTGGCAATGTGTCCCGTTCTGCAAGGCGCCTCAGCTCGCGGGTGACGATGGGGCACCCCAGACACACTTGCATGGGTTTAGGCTGGGTTGATGGCTGAATCTCGGTTTCTTTACCTGTGGCGTGAAGGAGTCATCATGGGCCGTCTGTTCGAGAGGCTTAAGTGGAGCATTGCAGGCCAAGTCCTCAGCGCGAGGTCTGAGCCAGGACACACGGGGCTGCTATAACAAAATACCATAGGCTGGGTGGCTTCAAACCCTGAACTTCAGTTTCCTCCCCATCTGGAGGTCTCAGATCACAATGCCAGCATGGTCAGGGGCCAGTTCCTTAACACATTGTTGACCAGCAGTTTTATACAAAATCTAATGCACGTGCAAGCATGAGGTAGCTCGTTATCAGTCAACGTTTGGAGTTGAAAATAAGAATTTTTTCATGACCGGTCAATAATGTGTTAAGAACCTTCTTCCTGACACATGGCCCTCTGCTTCCTGCATGCTTTTAGGGAAGAGAAAGTGAGGAAGAAGAAGGAAGCTCTCAGATCTCTTCTTATAAGGGCACTAACCACATCGTGAGCAACCCACCCTCCTACCTCGTCTAAATGGAATGCCCTCCAAAGGCCCCACCTTCTCACACATCACACTAGGGGCGAGGGATTTAACAAGTAAGTTTGTGTTGGGGACACAACACTTAGTTTAAAAAGCCCAATCAGACATAGCAGTTTCACCTTGTTGTTTATAAAAACCTCATAGACACCACAGTCCAGTGTGTGCGGGGCACAGTTTTTGCTGGACGCTGAGCAGCTGCGCTCGGCAACTTGAAGTGTAGCCCTTGAACCGCCGGCCCCAGCATCACCATCCTTGTGAGCCTGTGGGAGGTGCAGGACCTCGGGCTCCACCCCAAAGTTACTGACTCAGAAGCTGGTCCAAACCAGGTCCCCAGGGCTCCAAGAACACATCCCGCCCAGGCAATGCTGTCTGGGCCCTCGAGGAAGAGCAAGATAGCCTTGTGGGCCAAGGGTTCAAATGTAGCGTTTACTGATTGCGTGGGGGGTGGGGTGAGCCTCTGCGCTGGACCTAGGAGTCAAGCAGACAGGGGTTAAAACATCAGACAGAACTTTCGGAGACCATAGCTCAGGTGCATGGCCTTCTGACACTGGGCCCGGGAAAGAGACTTGATCATCATCAGCTCACAGGTAGTGTCTAAGGCACAGGACCCGAGATGGGGACAGGGGGAGTCACCCCTAATCCTGCAGGATCCATAGAGCAAGTCAGACGCAACAGAATCGGGAAGGTTGACCTGAAAAGTACTGCAGGAAATGAACAGAAACCCCTTTGCAAGAGATCGGTAGAGAAGTTGTGAGATTTCTTGAACCAGAACGATGGCAACGGGAACGGAAAGGGGTGATGGATTGTAACAGAAAGTCACCAACACGAGGACTTGACCCACAGATTGAATGAGGCCACTGATGACTCCATGGATCCCAGTCTGAAAATGGGGAGGGTAATGGGGAGAGCAGGCTGGCTTGAGATGGTGGGGTGATGACTTGGACGGCCAGGAAAACGCACGGGGCGAACGTTGGAACGGTTCTCGTCTCACGCGTCTTCACCGGACACACGCTCGCACGTCCGGGCTGGGCTTTCCTCCGCGGCCCCCCGGCCCTCCACCCAGCGCCTGCCTCCCGTCCCTGCACCCCACTCACTCCCACTCTCTTCGGAGTCGCGCTGGCCCGCGGGCGAAGCGAACGCAGTCTTTGCTGGCTCCGCCTCACAGCCCCGACCTGGCAGACATGCCTTTCCCCTCAACCCGCCCATCTTCCATGGGCATTAAGACCCCATTTTCTCCCCTCGCTGGCCTAACTCCGTCTCCTCAGTTGCCGCCCCTCCTCCTGACCACCCCTGAGGGTGATGGACTGAGACTCTGTTGATGTTCTCCTGTCCCTGGACAGTCTGAGTCGGTGGCGGGTACGCGAGGACTCTCAACTGAATCCCTGACTGTCCCCCTGCACCCACAGCCCTGTTCTGTGCACCCCGCTGAATCCAGGGTCTCCCTCCACAGCCTCCTCTCCCTTCCTAGCTGCTACGGATGGCCCCTGGACCCCCAGCGGGGCCGGGTCCCTGGCCTCCCCATGTCCCCACCTATCAGATGCCCAGGATGCTTGTCCGACCCCTGCAGTAACTCTGTCCCCACCACTTCACCCACCTGCCTCTGGCAGATTTCTTTCCTTAAGAAGTGGATGGGTCCGTTATTTCCCGTATTTCACGGCTTGGTTAGAACCCATTGCTCTTGGGTTAATGTCCGAATTCCTCAGGCTGTGTCAGCTGCGTGGGACCTGCCAGCGTTCCCATCAGCCAGCGCGGTGTGGGACCCAGCCCATCCGAAACCCTCACTGCAGTTAGACCAGAGCTGACGGCAGACCCGACTCAGGAGCTCAGGGCTGTCTCAGGCCGCTCCTCATGCCCAGGGCCATCCTCCTGCTCCTTCCTCCCTGGCTAAACTCTTCCTTCCACCTCCCAACCACCCGGTCAGTTGGCCCCGCCTACAAGACTCAGGTCCACTGTCACCTGGACACAGAAGGCAGTCTTTCCTGAGCCCACCAGGGGGCCCTCCCTTCCTGCTGCTGTGTCTCATCTCACCACCGCCCTGTCCCCACCCCTGCACAGCAGTGTCCATCAGCGGCTGGACACCCCCAGAGCCTAGCGCCCTGCCTGGGACACAGGAGGGCAGCTGCTGGGAGGAAAATCAAATACTTCCTATCTGGGAATGTCCTCGAGGTGCCATTTGGAAGGGGGGGGGGCAGGAAAAGAATAGAAACCCCCTTTATATACGTAGTATAAATTCAAAAGCCTCCCAGCCAATGGGACCTCGGCCAGATCCCCCAACTGGCCAGAAATAGCCTCCTGCAGACTTGGGATTTGCATGGTGAAGGATTTCAGGGACAGTTTCCGACGGAGATCATGCCACCTGGGAGGGTAGGAGTGAAAGATGTGATCAGAGTTTAAGTTTTCAGAACCCTAACATGCGTAGTTGTGGTCAAAAAGCAACATAGCTTTCTGGTGCGTGCCGTCCCCCAGGGGGACACCCGTATGTGCACATGGACACGTCCTTGTCAAGTTCCCTAAACTCTCCAGATGGGAGCCCCCTCGTCCGTAAAAGGGGCTGGAAACAGTGGGCTGCCAGGGTGGAATCAGGCACGGCTCACAGAGGCATTTGCGGCTGCCTGGCACGGAGCAGCATCCCAGGGGACAGGAGCTGGAAGGACGGGCAGGGAAGCTGGAGGACCAGCCAGCAGCCGCGCAGCCACCTGTGGTCGGAGCGTGCGGACCCCCGTCCCCGACAGCTCACCTTCCAGCAGCACCTCTCACAGCTCCTGGGGCAAATCACTTCCACCTTCCCCAGTGGCTGCTCCACCCAGGGACACCGGCCCCCGCCCCGACCCCTCCGCGTCACCCCCCCACCAACAGCGTAATAGCGTGTGCTGTTTTCAAGACCACTGCCACGGGACCCGCTGAGAAACCTGGCCACAGGCCATAGGCACGTCTTCCCCAATGCACTCCCTTGCGCCTTTCGTAGGGTTAAGGACAACTTGGCTCTGCTCTTAGAATCCCTGAAATGTTATGTGCACCGAGAAAGCACCCCTTTTTTTTTTTTAAATTGTATTGTTGTTGTATTACATCCATCCCCTTTTTGCTCCCCTCTGTCCCCCTCCCCACCCACCCATTCCCCCCAAAGTCAATCCCACCTGTTGTCCATGTCCATGGTTCCTTTATACTAGGTTCTTGTCTAAACTGCTCCCCTTCCTTGCCTCTGCCTCCCCCCTCCCCCCCAACCCCTTTCCCCGACCACTGAAGGCCTATTCACTGTATTCATATATTTGGTTCCATTTTGAAAGCACCTCTTTTTTTTCACCCCGCGTCTCCTGGGTCTCGCCGTTGGGCATGGAAAGGCTTGGAGTCTCAATGACGAAAATATGTCCGGGATGGTTGGCTGCGCTGGGTGTCTGCACCGTAAACTTAGCCGCCTGGTCCGCCGGAGTGGCGTGGATCCTGCCTGTCCAACTGAACCTTCCCACCTCAGGGTGCAGTTCCTTCCTCACCTTGGCGTCCGTAGCTAGTGCAAATGGTTCTTCTCCGATCATGATAGTTTCTTTAAAAAATCTTCATGGAGTCATTTTAGCAAGGGGTCAACCACAATCTTGGTATTTTTTAGGATGCTTCTTCGAGACTGTACATATTTCATTCCTTTCATCTTTCATCACAGGGTAGTCCTTCATAACCCCTTATTATTTTAGTTGCTTTTTCTTTCTTTCCTTTTTTTTTTTTTTTTTTTTTGCTTTGGCAAAAATAGAAGACCAAAGAGCTGCCAATCTTGTTCTCCTGCCTATTTAAACAGCGTCTGGAAATCTGAAATAATTACCTCCTTTCTTCGTTTTAAAGGTTTTTAAAAGCTATATTATACTAATATTATGGAGTGGAGTTGAAAGCTTTAAATCTTCAGTGTTGGAAATGCTCAAATTCTAAGGCTTTGAAAAATGATATTTCCTCCAGGTTCATCACTGAGTGCTGACCATTAATATGTAGAGCTGATGGCGTAATTTCAAGTTCAGAACATTACGTGTAGATCTTCAAGGGAAAGAGAAATTGCTTCCTATGACTTTCCTTAATGGATTTAGCTGTAACTGTACGTGCAGCCATGTATATAGTAAGTGATTCACATTTGGAAGTTATCCTATGATAATTATTTTCAATAATAATTGATATCATCTCTTATTTCAAGAACAGGAGATTTCAATGCAAATGATCTGCCCTCCTATCAAAGGGAAAGAAAGGAAAAGCAAGGAAGGAATATTTCTAAAATGCCCTGTCATTGAAGTCATGACATATTACAGATTTGTAACTGCTTTTGCGTAATTTCACCTTGCATTGTGAGTCATTCCTGCACCCTCCGAATGTGTTTGTAATGTTCATTAAATAAATCACAGGAGGCTCCATGAGCGATAAAGGGTCAGCATTCGCCAGCAGTGGGAGACAGTGGCGGACGGCACATAAAACCATGTGCATTTCTAAGTTCATTTTTACTTGCTGACTTACTGTTTAAAGCCATTTCTGTGCCAAAGCTGAACAACGTGCTATAAGAAATCTCCAGTCCTAAAAATACATGAAGATATAAGCTAAAAAAAAAAAAAATTAGAAGGGGAATTTAGGTTTTACACTTGCATTTGCTACAATTAGAGTGAAATTCATCAACTATCCATCAACGTGGTGTATACTGTCAGCATAGTCATACAATTATTTTTATTTCTTTTCCTTCCTATTCTTTCAGAATGTGTCCATGGAATGAATCCTAGAGACAGCCATGGCATGTTAGATTCCCAATTACACTTTTATAAAATATGCATAGTCACATATATGCATATATGTGATTTTATCTATGTATCCTATAAATAACAAATGATATAAATTTACCAAGTAATTAAGGCTGTTTTGTTTTGGTTTTTTTGCTGATTCAAACATACTTAAAAGCTATTTTCTATATTGTAATTGTCAAACCATATAAAACATTCCAGTGAAACCTGAAATGATACCCTCAGTGCCACAACCTTTTACCACGGGTGCAGCCTGCTGTGACTCAATGACTCCATATGACTCCAAAAAAAGAAAGAAAAAAAAAAGAAAGAAAAGAAAAAGAAAAGAAACAGAGCGTGGCTTCTGTAGGTTATAACACAGTTTATTGCCTTTCTTAGGGAAGTAGCAATGCAATGTCTTTGTGAGGGTAACATGTTTACTAAGCATCCCTCCATTTGCAGAAGATAAGTTTCGACTTTTTCCCAGTTTTGCTACTTGTGAGCTGCACAACTGAGTTATGAAGTGAAAGGCACATCAACCAGGGTATCCTATGAAACCACTCACCTGGAGGAAAATGGGGTGGAAGAAGTAAGGAATTAGATTTCAAAAGGGAAATGATCTTGAACCCCCTTCAGAGGGGAAAAAAATGTGTAATTAAATCCCAATGTTGAAGGCGGGAGGGTGTGTAGGGCAGGTGCCTCGTTGTACACACGTTCACAAGTTAACGCTCCTGGAGGTCCCGTCCCTGTGGCATTAGTACCGGCTGCAGCAAGCGGGTTCAGAACCACTAATAAAATGCAGTCTCTGAATTTCATGTTCACTTCAATGGTACTGAAACTAGACATATTTCTTTTAGAAATATTAAATGTTTAGGAATGTAATTTTAGAAGTGTGTTGCTCACAGGGGGGTGGGATTTAGATGGGTGATAATTTGCATCCCAACTTTATGTATATTTTGTTTTGGAGGTTTTGAAAACATGCAAAATAGATATTTTGAGACCACTTAGGGTTACGCATTTACCTAAAGTTGTAGAAGAAAAATGTCAACGAGCTGTTACTGTACTCTGGGGAAATTACTTTCCTTTCAACTAAGCAAGTGCTACTTGTAAATTTTACTCCCGTTAGGGGCCTTTCTGAAATTTCCCCTGTCGAGCAAATTGGGAGGAAACTACTATATAGCATCTACCCAACATGTCTTTCCCATACGTGTGATGCCAAAAGTTAAGTACCAGGGTTATCTCAGGGGAACACTAAGAGCGAGTGCGGTGTTTCCTTTCCTTTCTCCTTGGGAGAGGCAGAGGCAAATTCTACGTTGCCAATGCAAGGAGCGCTCTTGGTGGAAAGAGCGGCTTCATTTCGTACCCGCTGTTGCTGAATTTTGTAAGCTCCGCAAAAATCCCTTCGCCCCAGCAGTTCCCGGTATCCCTAAATCGAGTCCCAGGCTGCCTGCTTTCCATTCACTTTATTCCTTGAAAAGGAAGACACAGCGGTTTGCTTCTGGTTTTCAGGTGTGCGCAGCGCGCATCGTCCCCTGCGCTCGTCCCTGGACCCCCAAGTGCCCGGCCGTGTGATTGAGAAGAAATCCGCAAGGCTCTTCTTTGCTGTTAGCATCCTCCTTGGCGCTGGACTTTGGGGCGCATTTATCGGCTGAGACGCTTAGCTAAGTAGCGCCCGCCGTGCTGCCCCCAGAAGCCACCGTTGGAGCCTCTATCGCTGAACCTCTCTTCCCCCTCGGGGAGGGACCCGGGCTGCTGCGGAGAGCCCGACCCCCAGCCCCGCGCCGGTTCAGGGTCTCAGCAGGAGCCCTCGCTGGCCTCCCTAAAGGGCGGGTTACCCCAGTCCCGCTCTGCCCCCATCGGAGCCCAGTTTTGTCCCCTCTCACTCTCGAGCCGCCGCCCCGCCCGCGCCCGCGCCCGCGGGGGTCCCTGGGGACGCACCGGGTGGCGGCCCCCGGGGGCGCTGGGTGGGCTCGCAGGGGAACGCTCCTGGGCCCAGACAGCAGGAGGGTTTTCACTCGCCCTGAAGGCGCTCAGGCGAGAGCAGCCGGGTTAGGTGACCGCAGTATTTGGAATCATTCGGCCCACTTGAAGAGAGGACATTTAGGGGTCTTTCTGTTTCATATGGGGCTTCTTCAAAATCACTTTCTATTTCATACGGGGCTTCTGCAAAATCATCCTTAAAGAAAAATACAAAGGAGACGTCTACCTGAAACCCCAAACTCGGTAAAACAAATAAATACAGTTGGGAGCCGCCCGCTCCCGGGGTGTCTCTGGTTTTCCGGAGAGGAGCGAGGGGCCGTGTGCCCCCGGGGAGGAGCTCGGGGCGCAGGAGGTTGTCGGGACGCCCCGAGCACTGACCGCCTGCGGCGGGCGGGGCGCCCTGGCCCGCAAAGAGACCTCGATGCGGGCCAGTCGGGACAGCGAGGACCCCTGCCCGAGGGTTCGTGCGCCACCGGCTCGGCCGCTGTGGCCAAGGGAGCCGGACGCGACCTCTCAGTCTAGCTCCCCTGCCTGGTTCCTATCGATCCTCCCCAAACTGAAGTTCTTACAAGGTTGTCCCAGAGGCGGCCGGGGGGGGGGGGGGGCCGGCAGCACCGGCGCCGTCGGGGGCGTTCCCGGGCGCACCAAGGCCGCAGGGTGTCCCGCGCGGCGAGCGAGGGCGGCTGCTGCCCCCTGGCGTCCACACGTGGCCCCTGGCGCCGACCTCCGCCGGCTCCTCGCAGCCTGCCGGGCCTCGCGGGTCCGGGGGCGAGGGAAGCAGCCTGGGCGCCCGCCACGCCCCGCCTCCGTCAGGCTAGCCCCGCGCAGAGCTCGAGCATGCGGGGAGGCGGCAGCCCCCAGCCGCGGGGCCGCGGGGCGGGGGAGAGGCGGCGGGAGGGCGGGGGCCCGGGGGCGGAGGAGGGCCCCCCTGCTGCAGGGAGCTGGAGTTGAGTTGAAGTTGAGGGTTCCGAGGGGCAGGTGGGGATGGGCTCCGTGTGAGCGCCCTACCAGGAGGTGAGGGACCCCAGCGGAGGAGGGAGGGACCCTCGGCGCCGGGGACAAAGCGCGGGGTGGGTCCCCTGGGCTACGCGCAAATGCCCGCGGCGCCGGGCACAGCGGGAAGTTCCGGCCGGCGCGCCAGGCCGGGGTGGGTTCAGCTCCCGGGCCGCGCGCGCGGGGGCGGGGAGACGCGCCGGGCCGTTTCCGGGGTGCCGTAGGTGGGTGCGGGGCTCCGGCGACCCGGGCCCAGCAGGAGCTTTCGCCCCGCCGCTCCGAGGTCGGTGAGCGAGCCCAGCGGGTGCTTTCAACTTTCTTTCCAGTCGCAAGTTCTTTGGGGTCTTTTCGGACTGGGAAACCCCTTGGCTGGCCGCTAAGCACCTTCAGCCCGAGCGAGGGGCGCTGCGTAATTAAGCCGCGGCCCAGACTCAGCGAAAACACCAATTAAAGAAAACAAGCCAAGAGAGAAAACTAAAAACACAAAAACCATGTTGTGGAGACCGAGAACCGTCTGGCCTCATTAAATGAATCAGCGCCACTCCGCCGCTGCCAACCGGGCCTTGGGGCGGCGCACAGCAGCTCTCGGGCCGGTCCGCCGCCCTCCGGTCCCCTCGTGGCCGACTCGCACCCACGCCAGGGAAGCGGAGGCTCGGCCGCGGGCGCCCGCGCAGGGGCCTCTCGTCCCCGGAGCCTCGCGGCGGCCGCTGCATCTCCAGGGCGCCTCCCTCTTGCTGGTTTCCGGGCTGGGCCGCTCCGGGCGCAGCTCGTGGCCCGAGTCCTCCCGGCCGGCTGGCCGGCCGCGTCTTCCATCCACCTCCTTCCTAGGCCCCCGAGCCGCGGCCGCCCGTGGCGCCGCGGTGCAGGGCAGCCCCTGGGCCCGCGGCGGCGCACCCGCGCGTAGGTTAGAAGCCGCAGGGTCGAGGCCTGCAGCGGGCGGGGCCGCGGGGAGCGCGGGAGCCGGGGCGTGCGTGCACGGGCGCGGGTGCGCGGAGAGTGCGGCCGGCCGCGGCGGCCGCGGCTCTCCACCCGGGCGGCGTACAGTAGCGCGCGGCGGCGGCGGCGGCGGGGGCGCGCGGGCCAAATCCAGGAGCCCGCGGCGGCGAACCGCGCCCTGGCTGATACCGGAAAGGCCTGTGATTGGCCCGCGGCCGCCCTATGCAAACGAGCTGAGGGAATGGAATTCCTCGGGCCGGGCTTACAGTAAAAGCACGTTCATTTCCAGGCACTCTCATTCATAGAGCCAGCGGGCGCAGGCCGGACGCGCGCCCCGCGGCCGGACCCCGCCAGGGCACCTCGTCGCCCGGGCCCGCGCCGGCGCGCACCTCCTCCCGGGGCTCCTGGGTACGCTAGAAGGAAGTCAACCTTTGCTGCTTCTCCTTGACCCGCGTTGGAGCTTCGATGTTTTCCCCTTTCTTTCTTACTTTTGAATGAACTGGTTTCTTGGCTGGATGGCTCAACTTCTTTCCTGGCTGTGAACTTTTCCCCGGTTGTTTCTTTTGACAACTGCAGGAGAAGGGGCGCTGTGTTTCGAGGCGAGCCGCGAAGGGGCCTGTGCGTGGCAGTGTGCGTGGGAGTGTTTGCGTGGGTACCTCGAGCGGCCCGGTCCGTTTAGATCTGCGCTGCGGTGCCTGCGGAAGGCCCGCTCCACCTGCTGCGGTTACGCGGTGATCGAGTGGGTCTTGGCGCGTCCCGGCAGTTAAACCGGACGGCGCTGGGGCGACGTGGGAGGAAGATCATCCCGCTACCGGCCGAGTCTGGGCTGACTCACGAGTCCGTGCAGACGGTGGCTGGCCTCGGGAGCGTGCGTGTCTCTGCGTGTGTGTGACTCGGCTGCTCTTCAGCTGCCACCAAACCACAGGACCGGCCGCAGACTTAACCAGCATCCCCGAACCCGAGTTCTCGGAGGCGGAGAGCTCTACCCTGAGTGTCATCAACTTGGACTTTCTTTTTCTTTAAGATTCTCTTGTCTTTGAAAAGCTGAATTTTATGAACTGAGCGTTTTTGCCAGGACTTAACTGAGACCATGACAAGTATTTCTAGCTCAGCCCTCCTCCAACTACTGAAGCTGATTTTCAAGGCTACTTTAAAAAAAGTCTGCAGCGAACATTAATGGATTTCTGTTGTGTTTAAATTCTCTACAGATTGTCTTGTAAATATTTTATGAAGTAGAGCATATGTATATATATTTGTATGCGTGTGTGGACGCACGTACCTTGGTAGCAGGACCTTTGGAAGTCGCCGTTCTTGCTTTTGAGGACTGAAGCCAGTTTTGCATGATAAACGTGGCGATGCGTGTGGAAGACAACCCTGTATTTTCTGTGGTGTTGGGACTTTAGGCGAAACTCATCTGGAAAGACTGACAGGCGGTGGTTGAACACTGGAACTTCCGAATTCTATGTTCGCTGGTCCGTTTGCCCTGCGCATACGTATTTTAGGAAGTGTGTGGGAATTTTGCCTCCCGGAACTTTTCTAATAGCCAAAGCCTGAACCTAAACTCTCAAAGCAAGAATCAGAAGATAGTCTCCCTTGGACCCCGGTCGCCCACTTTTGAAAGCACTAAGCTGTCGGATGCTGGGAGCCCTGCCCGGCTGAGGGCCTTCGGCTTAGCTAGAGCTTCCCGGTCCCGGACAGCTAGTAACTTAAGTCAGCCCCCTCCCCCAACCCCGCAGCCATAAAGGCCCGTGAACTTGTCTGTCGGCCTCCCGGGAGCTGCTGGAGGAAGATCCGCACCCCGGTCGCCCTCTGGTAGGAGCTGTTTGCAGGGCCCTAACTCAACGGCTTGTTGTGATGCGTATCCCCGTAGATGCCAGCACGAGCCGCCGCTTCACGCCGCCGTCCACCACGCTGAGCCCGGGCAAGATGAGCGAGGCGCTGCCGCTGGGCGCTCCGGACGCCGGCGCCGCCTTGGCCGGCAAGCTGAGGAGCGGGGACCGCAGCATGGTGGAGGTGCTGGCCGACCACCCCGGCGAGCTGGTGCGCACCGACAGCCCCAACTTCCTCTGCTCCGTGCTGCCCACGCACTGGCGCTGCAACAAGACCCTGCCCATCGCCTTCAAGGTACGCGGCCCGGAGCGGGTGGCGGGCACGGGCGGAGGCCGGCGGAGGCCGGGCGGGCGGGAGGCCGGCGGGCGGGTGCGCCGGCCCGAGGTCCCTCCCGGCGCCCGGGAGCCGGGGTGGGGGTGCCGCGTTGCCGTGGCGACCCTGCCGGGGGCCCGCCTCGGCCATCGCGGCTCCCTCCCGAGGGGACCGCACAACTCAGGACGCCCCAAACGTGTCCGGAGGGCGGGCGGGGTCTCCCCAGCGGGGGTCCGGAGCGCAGACACGGGACAAGTGACAGGGACCGGGCCGGGCGCTCCCTGGCGTCCCCGCCACCGCCGCTGGCTCCGCGCCCACGCGGTTCTGCCTCCTTCCGACGGGGCACCGGGCCCGCTCGCCTTCGGCCATGGACGTGTCCCGCCGAGGGGGCGGGCCAGGGCGCCCCGGATCCCCGTGAGCACCCCCGGGGGGACCGGCGCGTCCGGGGTCTGCCGCGGGCTTGCCAAAGTTTTGGAAGCGTTTGCGAGCCTGCAGCCCGACCCTGCCCGAGGCCGCGGCGGCGGCTCCGGTTTCTCTTCCCGGCCTCCTGGGCGTTCTCGCCGCGCGGCCGGCCGAGGGGAAGCCGGGCGGGCGGAGCGGGGCCGCGGCTCCCCCGCCCCGGGCGGCACCCGCCGCGGCGCGGCCCACACCCGAGCTTGCCCTCGGCCGGCGGCTTCGAAAACCCTGGCCTCGGCCTTCCACCGGGCTGTAAACAACCCGGGAGTTTCTAAACCGCCGCCCCGCCGCCCTGGCAGCGGCCGGCGGGCGCTGATCTCGGCGGTGGGGCTCCGTCCCGGGTGGGTTCAAGAAGGGCTGCTTCTCGGTCCCCTCGGCGCGGTCACTTCCTGTCCAGCGAAAGGGGCCAGGCAGGCAGGTGAGAGACAGCTGGGAAGAGGGGCTACTCGTTCTTCTTATTTTTTGGTTAAATAATTCTCTCCTTTAAGGTGAGATCAATTGAGTAAGTTTCTTTCTTTTTCTTTTTTTAAATGGTTCCAGGCCTTGGTAGGATCCAAATCTCCTCCCAGGGGGTAATGTTTACCCTTTTCCAAAAGTACTGTCCGAGTTCTCTGTTTTTAAGCCTTCCACCCCTTCCAAACTTCGGTTAGGATTTCAAAAACAAAACAGAATGTCCAGTTAGCTGTGTCTCTAGATTTGCCTCCCGTCCCTCTGTGTTCTGGAAGCAAGAGATTTGGAGGGATGTGGAAGTGAGGAGAAGAAGGTGAACCAGCCCTGGACTCTTCCCCTGCCCTTCCTGCATTTAGGCAGTGGAGCTCTGGAGCCCGTTTATGTGAAATCCCCGTTCAGAAAGAGTCTGGACTCTCAGTGAGCACCAGTACCCCCGGGGAGAGGGGGACCTGACATCACTGGGCCCTCAGGTCACTTTCAGGTAGATGGGAGGGGACGGCCAGTCATCAGCCAGGGGTCATTTAAATCCAGGCCCCTGACACCCGGAGGGTTCTGTGGCTTCCTTTGGGGTGAATCAGGATGGCTTCTCATCTGCCCTCCTGTGCCAGGAAGCCCACAGCCAAAACATTAAGAGAGAAATAAAGAATCTTCAGGAGTTAAAGAGGTATAGTTTTTCAAGCTACCGCATGATAGTATTTATTTTCTTCTGCAAGAATAGGAGGATAAATCATATAAATTGTTTATATGAGCCATTAGGGAGTTTGGGGTTGTTTTTTTTGTTTGTTTGTTTGTTTGTTTTTTCTAAGCAGAAATCTAAATAACCGTAGACGTTTCCTTTTAAAAATGACTTTTGACAGTTTGCTCTTTTTTAAAAATTGAATTTGTTTTCCTGAATGATGGTTTTGTAGGCTATTAAATGATCGAGGTACAGGGCTCTTGGAAAACGTTCAAGTGGGCCTCGAGACCATTTTGGGGGACAGAACAGGACAGCAGAGAACTCAGACCACTTGATTAGTACTTGTCATCACCTCAGTCCCCACCAAGAGTGGCCTCTTCTGGGAGGGGACCTGCTCCCACCGAACCAAGACAGCAGATGAGCTTCCCAGGGGGGGACACATGCAGGGGCACGAGCAGGCTGGACACCAAAGGAGCCTGTGTCCGTGCCCGGTGGGCTGCTCTCAATTCCTGGCTCCGCTCACACCAGCCACCAGCCACCTCCCCAGCAGTGTCTACAGACATTCCTACGTTAAAATTTGGACGTTTAAATAAGCCTCAGACAATCTCTTTAAGAAGTTAATCAGCTAAGAATTATGATGTTCCCTATAATAAGGAGGAAAAATGCGGAACGGTGATCAAGTCTGATGGTATTGATGAAAAGAGCCTTTAAGTCATTCTTGAAGCGTCTTCTGAAATTCTGTGTGCAAATCCTCTGCTTTAATCTTGGAAACTAAAGGGAGATTAAAATTGTGAATTTTCCTTAACGTAGATTAAAATCATTCTCATCGCTGCTCCTTGACCCCAACGCGTGCCCCGCCCCCCACCTTTTCCCACGGGACACCTCTCTTTTTTTTTAGGGTAGGAGAGATGTGTATTTGGCTAGTGGGAAAATCTTGAATTTGCTGCATGTTACCCATTATGTACAGAAGCAGCCCAAAATGCTGTTCGGGTGACCTAGTGCATGTTTCGCAATAGGGTACTATTGCAGTTTATTTATGTCTTGGTGCGCCAGGGCCTAGAGGCACCATGTAAACATGCCTGCAGCAAGTTCGGAGGCCCTGGATGCTGATAGCGATGTTTTTCCATGAGACAGAAGTGAGGCATGTTGCTGCTGGTGCCATCGCAGTCCTGAGCTTTGCATTAAATGTCCTCTCGGCTGAATTCTAAGTTCCACTTCACAGCTTTCTTTGAAACCCTGGAAAATTAAGGGATTTGAACTAAATGAATTGTAACTGTAATTTCAGCCTCATTAGAGTTGGTTTCAGCGGCAGTTTGAGCAGGCGGTGTGGGAAGGTCCCCGCAGAGGAGAGTTGGTCTTGGGCCCAACTTCCTGATACTTTTTGAAAAGCAGGGAAGTAAAACAAAATATGAGATGCCCTTTGGCCAACAAGTCCCTTCTTGCCTGTTTGGTCTGTTCTGAAATGGAAATGTTTGTGTTTCTTCACCTTTTGTTTATGGTGTTTCATTCCAGTTGCTTTTTTTTTTTTTTTTTCCCCTGCTGAAAGCTAGAGTTTTTTAAATTCTCTTCTTATTGCTTACCAATGATAGAAGTCTTTCAGGTTAGCAGACATGTTCGTTTTACATATTTTAAAATTAGTTCACCTTGTCTAAGTGTGCTTGTTAATCAGATGTCGCACGTTACCTAAATTAACGTAATTTCCCTGGGTTCAATAGTCTCCTTCCCCACGTGGAAAAAAAATAAAAAGCCCTCCGAGCTCAATAAAAGGCTAGGTAAGTGCTCTTTGAGTACCCAAATATCTTGGATTCCCCCTGCATTTTTTTTTTTTTAGACAAAGAGGTGGGAGAGGAGACTCCCCGTTTTTTAAGTCTCCGATTCCAGCCTCAGCAATCTTTTCTTATTCAGCCCTCATGCCCCTTGGGCCCTTCCGTCTCTTCTCCTTGGTGAGGTTCTCATGAACTTGCGCAATCCCCGCCGAGGACAGCTTTGGGGAGGGGAGCGCCCCGGCAGCAAGCCCTCTGCCAGGAGGAGCCAGCAGGAGGAAGGTGGTTTGGTATACGATTAGGTGGTTACAAAACGAGTTATTTACTTGGACCTCTCCGCATGACTGGTTCAGTTTGAAAACTGTGCGGCCGGTCCTTCCTGCGCGTTGAGCTGAAATTGAGAAGCCGGGTCCTCGCAGGAAGATGGGGATGAGGAAGTAACGTGTGTGCAAGGGAGGCATTTTGACACTGTGAGCTAATTTTACAGAGGGAACTGAAAACAGTGGGGGGGAAAATAAAAGTGGAAAAATTTTTAAGAGTCTGAATTTTTTAAGAGCAGCATAAAGCCAGCACGTTCTACGGGGACTAGGAAAAATGGTCCCAATCACTAAATATCCAACCAGGCAGATGTATGCCAGGGATGGTCCTGAAACAAAAGGGAACTGTCATTTTAGCTGCTCTTAATTAAACAGCAACAACATGCTTCTAATGGGAGCTAAATACCTAATTAGAGGGTACTTGGGGGAAATAAATAGCGGTGTTTTTAAATCTCCTTTATAAAACAAAAACAAAACAGAAAAACAGCCATGCCCAACAACTGCATGGAAAGGATTAGAAAGAAAGATAAAAGGCCAGAGCTTGTTCCACAGTGCAGGCCGGATAACCAGGGGAGAAAGGTGCCTGGTACCCCGGCACCCACACTCCTGGTGGCTGCCAAGCCCTCGGAGCAAGCTGGTTTCTTGTTGTCGTCCGTCTTGGCACCCCAGAGCTGCGACAGCGTCATGAATACAAACAACAGATGGTCCTCCGCACATGGGGAAGGGGAGATGGATGACTCAGCAAGCCGTGAAGAGGGAATTTTGAGTAACATGGCTTTGCTTTCCTGCACGGGGGCCTGTGGCAGCTTTCTGCAGCGATTATGAGGTGACACTTGGGAGGTGGGACACAGGAAAAGGGGCCATCCGTGTAGCATGCCTTGCTGTCGTAACCCCAAAACAAACCCAGACTATGTACAGGTTATACCACTGGAATGAAGAGCGCAGATTTCGATACTGATGAGAAAGCCATCAGAAATATCGGAAGTGATGAGAGCAAGTGAAACCAAGGGCATTTTGATCTGGAATTCAGTGAGCTCTTGGAAAAAAAAAAATAGAAGCAGTGGACATAGAGCTCATGAGACATCTCTAGACCAAGAAAATTGTTTCTAGAAGCATCAACTGATGACCAAGAAATGGATACTCCTCCCCAAAGCACCTTCCTGCCATCCTCTTCAGGGCATTTTTCCTTTGAGACGACTTGCTTTATTATTACCAATTTTTGTTTTTCAATAGCCCTGATAGGAGATCCATTTCTGTTCCATTACATCAGCAGGGTTGGAAGCGACCTCAGTTGTCGGTTAGGACGTAGTGCGTACAGCTCTGGGACTCGCAGGCCCCCACAGGCCTGTGCCACAGGCCCCTCCTGAACCCACAGGGGTGCAGGGCAGGGGACACACTTTTCCCTAAGGTCTGTCTGCCAGGTGTGTCATGAGTGACAAGCCAAGGGCCCAGTTCTGGTTTTTTCCCTTGCGGATTCACTGCTAGTGAAAATCGAGATCGTAGACGTGAGGGTGGGTTTTGAAGATGGCCCGCAAAGGGGCCGCTTCGGCCCCTCAAGAATCATCAGCGATTCAGATTTAATTTTAGCAGAAATAAGTTCCAACACCTTAAAGTCAAGCTGGCCCTTTCAGGCCTGCCATGGGAGGACTGGACAAGTAAGAATTGGGTCAGATGGTAAACTTACAGAAACATTCTGTTTTTCAAACTGGAAGAATTGAGAAGAGATGAGTGTTTGTGCGAAGGTGTGGCTTTTCTAGGTCCTTGGTTTGGTTGGCCCTGCCCCAGCTGAACTGCGTGACCTGGCGTGGCTCTCTTAGGTGAATGATTGGTGATTTGAAAACTTATATTTAGCTAGGCAGAATGGAATTGAAAGTAACTCTTCCCATGAATAGCTTTTCTGTTGTTTGGCTCAATGTAAGGTCCCTACTCCTTTGCAAACTATCAAGGGTCACTCAATACACATTTAATTTTAGACCAATTGTGCCATACATGACATCAACGTTTGTGGCAGTCCTGATGGTTTTGTTTCTCCCTTGACCGACATGTAGGTGGTGGCACTGGGGGACGTTCCTGATGGTACTCTGGTCACGGTGATGGCTGGCAATGATGAAAACTACTCAGCCGAACTGAGAAATGCCACCGCGGCCATGAAAAACCAAGTCGCAAGATTCAATGACCTCAGGTTTGTCGGTCGGAGCGGAAGAGGTATGTATCTGTCAAAACAACTTGAAACACAAAAGTATTTACATGGCAACCAACCCAAATTTCCAAACCTCTAGAAGTTTCTATGATGGTATTTCTAGAAACACAGTCCGCTTGCTATTATTGCTACCTCAAGCTTTAAAAAATATTTACCTAAAATGTAATATTTTTAAATAGACTCTAGCTTTTAGATAGACATCATTGCTTTCTGATTTGCAACATGTAAAACCTTAATTGTGAATTTCATGAAAACCCCTCAGCTCTTTACTGAAGTGTAAAAAGATAAAATTTACCATCATAGAAACTGTAAAAAGATAAAATTTACCATCGTAGAAACTCGAACTACACACCCTGGGTTCTCTTTTCAATCATTATCAGAAATCTACACACTGGGAGCCTTTAACCTAGGATCCGTGTACTATCTTTGGCAAGTGACTGAGATTCAGGTGGCCACTTCTGATCATTTCAAGGGCCATGTAGTATATGATTATCGAAATGCTCTTTCAAGCCAGCTTACCGTTTGATGGGAAAAGAAGAAATGGTGGCAGTACCATTCTGGTTGGATAAATCTGACCGCCATGTGGCCTCACTAGCGAATGGAATTGGGGTGCCTTGTTTTTGTTGGTGGGGAGGGGTGAGGCCCAGTTAACATTCTTGGCACCAGCAACATTAAAGACTAGATTATCCAGGAGGGGTGCTTGCAGTAGGGCAGGTCTATGTGGAGAGTTACCATGTTTTCCCCATTATCAAAGAACTCGAGCAGAAAGAGGACTGACTCTTGGCTCTGTATTTATTATAAGAACCTAGGCCACACTTGATAATTAGCTGTAAGTACCGGAAGTTGGATTGAAAGAGGCAGGAGAGTTTGTTCCGAAAACCTCATTCTTATCATAGAAAATAAAAGTTCTTTGGAGTGAAGTAAAAAGGCATGATCAATCCCAATAACAGGAGATGACTCTTGTATTGAAAAAAATTAAAGTCCACCCAGCAGACACTTAAACAAAAGAGTCATCATTGCTGTTTATAAAGGCAATTCAAAAAGACAAGAACATCTGTGTTCTTAGGGAGTTTGATTAGTTGAAGAAGGGAAAAGGGGCAATCGTCTTTGCTCTCCTAGCTGCCTGGAGCATTCTCAAAATAGAATCACAGGTGGGGACAATGTAGAAAACATAAAATGATTGAAAATATATGTTCATAGTCCTAACTCTCTTAATAATAGGGCCATGCAAAGAAAATTACATCCACTTATGGAAAGCATGAGGGATGCTATATGGTATAAAAGCGTAAGTCATTAAATGGGTTCACTGGTTATATTAAAAGTCCCCGCCTTGCAGTAAATGGGATTCACATTATGATTCAGAGATGGGTGTTTAGAAAACATCTTCAAGGCTTAGGATGAGTAGCTGGCAGAGTGGGTGAGAAGCCAATAAAAAACCACAGCCCCAGCTCCTGGCCCAGGCCTGCCAGCCTGGCTAACCATCTTAATTCAACTTCTGTGGGTTTCCACTCCTAGAAACTGATAAGTAGAGTATCGTTTGGTTGCCTTTCCAGAGAAAGTGACACGATTGTAGTTTTGCCTCTGTGCTGGTCCCTGTGTCATGTTCAAGTCCTAAAATTTTTTTGGAAACTATGTGGTGGCCAGAGCCGGGGACATTTTCCCACCAGAAGTCTCGTGGTGGCTTTCTGGCCACCATCGCAGTGAGGCGGCAGTCGTAAAGAATGAGGCCTGGGAGGCAGCGGGCTTCCTCCTCTGGTGCGGGGGGCTGGTCTCCCGTCTCATTGGCCAGCTCTGTTTTGAGTGGGTGACGAATAGGTGCTGTGTTGACTCAGGTAACAGGGAACTGTTTCCCCAAGGTGTGGATTGTTTGCACTGGGCTGCCCGATCCGTGCCAGCGCACCCTGGAGTTTGCATAAAACCCGAAGCGGAAAACAGCTACAAGGCTGGGCTGTCTTCTGATAACCTGGGACGAGAAAATTAATGGAAATGCCATGAACGGGCAGTACTTGCTTGGGAGAGCCGCGGCCCCCCGGCTCCGAGCCCTGATTGAACCCGCGGCCCAGTTAACGTTGTGTGCGGTGGGTCCCGAGTGAGGTTTTCGGGGGGTCGGTACTACAAGGCAAAGGGCGCCGTCGGAAGGCCCCGTCTGTCCCGTGATTTCTTTTCCGCAGTCGTAAAATGCAGCTTGATTTTACTCTTTCAGAGCCGAGTGTCAACATCAAAGCCTGCCAGGTTTGGGGTTGTTGTTTTTGCAACTTGTTTCCCGTTGCGAAGACGGCGGGTGATTCTCCCCAAGTTTGACCATTAGCCTTCATGGTCCACACTGACTCTCGTCCTGTAAAAGCTTGTGTGTTTTAAGTGGTCGTACGAGGGTTTTCTGTCTGGTTTTCCGATTGGGAGTATGTGCCCGTACACATGTGCTGGCATCCGCACACCGCGCGGCGGCCCGGCTGTTGGCTGCCCCGTGACGCGGTTGCAGGCCCTGCCCCGAGGCCCCGGCCTGGCAGATTCTCCAAGGGGCCCTGAGCTCGGCTCCCAGGGAAGGGGAGAAAGAGAAACTAACTCCCTTTTCTTTGACCAGCTGCTAGTCCACGGGGATGGCCAAGCCTGGAGAAATTGCCAGGGGTTGAGCATGGAAGGGTTTTATGTTTTCTGTTCTGCAGAAACCGATTGGCCGGGGGCTGGCGGAGGTCCAGATCACAGCTCCCAGCCTCAAGTTCAGCCCACAACTGGGAGAACCTGCCCGTCCGGCTTTTGCAGCTCTGCTGACAACACTGTCCCCTAAAACACAGTGGTGAGGGCTTCGGCCTGGCGGCTGGACCCCTCCCTCCCCTTCCCTTCCCTCCTTTCCCCACTCCAGTTTTCAGTCCTGGCCAGGGCCTGTCTGACCATTGGCATTTTCTCGCTTTGATCTGGTGTCCCCGTACCAAGTGACTGTCCCTTGGCAAAGGAAGAGGAGGGAGCAGCTCCCAGGCGTTGAGAGAGGTTACGTTGAGCACCTGGATGCTATTCAGAGCCACTCACACTTAACCGCACGTCCTGGGACTGTCCCTGCCTCCGGAAAATGCAAGTGCAGGGTGAAAAGGAGCTCCTTTGGCAGAGGGAACCAGCAGTTTACAGCAGCACTTTAGGCACGTGCAACGGATATTTTCTGTGAGGAGCAAGGCTGCCACGGCTGCAGCTGAGAGAGGTTTTGGGAAATTGTAGCAGGGAACTCTAGGAAGGCTTCTGGCCCTGTCTGCGTCCTTCATCCGTCAGAAGGGAATTGATCGATCAAGAAGCAAAGGTCTGGTTAATTCATTTTAGAACCAAAGGGGACATCTACCAGACCATGCCGTTAACCAGAGGGGAGAATCCACTGCAAATCCTTCCCGCTTCTCTGACAGTAGGACTTTGAACCTTTTGGGAGCATCACAGGTAATTTTGAAAATCCTTTGGAAGGTTCTCCCTGGAGGGAAAAAGGGCACGTACCAGTGTCAGGTGCAAGTTCAGCTGGGCAGCCCCTTCCCTGTGCCGCCCTGGGCCCCAGGTGGCCGGCTGCCACCGGAGGCCGTGTGTTCTCTGTCTGCAGGCCTGGGGTGGCCTTTCTCGGTGGATCTGAGTTTGCGTCGGCCTTGCTGGGAACTCTGTTTGCCCACTTCAGGGGCGTGTCCTTCCCCGCCGCTGTGTCCGCGCGATGGGTGCTTTCCCCAGATGTCCTGTTTACCCACCACGCCCCGGGATGCTGCGTGTTTGTGCAGAGATCACCCAGGGCCTCCTCGTTCTGTGATTTCGCTGTTCGGGGAGCCGGGAGGGAGGCTGCCTGCCAGACGGGTGCGAGACGTCTGCGTTTCTCAGAGCCCTGCGTTGAGAAAAGGTCTTCCAGACAAACGGAGACCTGTCTTTGTGGGGTGGGTCTGACTGCGAAAGGCCTGCATGACTCACAGTGTTGTCCCAGGAGCCAGGTCATTCTCTGTGCCACAGGGACACACACGCAGGACGGGAAGGAAAAGTCCTGGCACCCCAGTTTGTGGCAGGGGTGGCCCTGAACGTGGTAAGCTGGGCCATCAGCTCTCTTAGAGAAGACGAGGTGCAGATATGAGTTGTAGTAAGATGAACTCTGCTATATCGCCCCCTTTTTTGGCTGTGATTAATCTACACTTTAAAATAATATGTACGTGCCCTGGCTGGGCGGCTCAGTTGCTTAGAGCAGCGTCCCATGCACCAAAAGGTTGCGGGTTCAATCCCCAGTCAGGACCCGTACCCAGGCTGTGGGTTCCATCCCCGGTCAGGGCGCATGCAGGAGGCACCTGACCAATGTCCCTCTCTCTCTCGAATGAGTAAAAAACACATGCTCTGGTGAGAGTAAAAGACAAATGGACGAATCTGTTTTTAGACTTCACAGTGGGCAAAGGTGGATGGAAAAGCTTCAGCAAGCCGCAGGCAGCCTGAGCAAAGAACTTGTGGGGGTGGCAGGTCGAGAGCTGGGTCTGCAATCGGATGGAGAATTCCCCGGCAGAGATCAGGTTTCTGCTTCTGTGTCACCTTTCCCTATAAAACAGTGCCTCGCTCCGCACCCGCAGCCACCACCAGGAGCAGTCCCTGTCCCCTTAAGACCCCAGGGGACCCGGGTAGGAAAGCGGACCTGGGAACTAGAACCCAGTCACCTACTCCATCCCTCCTTCCCGGCTTTCCTGCTGATTTTATCAAGTGCCAGGTGGCACAGAGCGCGCTAGACAGCTTTTTGACAGTCGAGGTCACTTGTACGAACAATGCTCCGGATTTGATGGGCAGAAGCTAGACCCCTCCCCGCCCACCCACCACCCCTTCCCCGCCAGCCGGCTCAGTCAGAAAGCGGGCGAGAGGAGCCGGGGTTGAGTGATTTCAGAGCTTCCTGTCTTAGCTGCGGGCAAGGTAGACGTAAACAGAGGCCCGGCCAAGGGCTGCGAGGCTGCTCGGTTCCCATAAATCAGCCCTGGCTTTTCTCTCTTCGCTGGCTGGCGAGGCGCAGGGGAGGGTGGGGTCGCCTGCTCATGGAAGACGTGTTCGTGTTTCCTTTTCTGTGTTTTTAAAGAAAAATGACTTGTTGAAAAGCGAGGTGGCGTCTGGTCGGACGGCTGTTTTCTTTCTGCCGATGATTATAACGCCGGTTCGGTTCAGCAAGGGGGCACGTGGGAGTGCGGTGCGCGCCCACCTGGGGGCTCAGGCACGTTGGACGTGTGGCCCGTGGGGCGCGCGTGCGCCCACCTCCGCTGAGATGACTTCTTGGGTCGAATGGTCTTCGAGGACCAAACCTGCGGTGCCAGTCGCATCTTCTCACCCGAAGCCCATAGGAAGCAGCGAACAGCAATTAGTGAGCAGTGCGGACGGAAGGGGACGTCTGTGAGTCCTGTCACCCGTGCTGGCTTCCTCCGCTCGCTCTGGGGTCCGGGGACAACGCCCAAGGCTTGCGTGTTTACGCACACGCGTGAACGGATGTCGGGCGGCACTTGTCCTCCATGGAGGGTTCAGAATGGACGCACCTCGGTCTGTGTCCGGACAGGGGGTGGGACCCCCAGCACGTGGCCCAGTCTCTGTGCGTCTCTGTCGGGTCGGCAGCATACCGCTAGGAATTCCATTTTATGTCACTGAACCTTCCCCCAAGAGGGCTTCAGGTGGTGGAGGACCCGAAAATCATACACGTGCCAGTCTTCATGTAGGAGACACTTAAGCTGTTTTCCTCCTAGAAGATGTTAATAAGTTTCCTGTTTATCTGGCAACTTAGATGAATTCCTGCTGTTACCCTGAGATGTAAGACTGTCATTAGGGGTGGGGGAAAGGGGAGCACAACCTGTTACCTAGGTCCCAGCCTCCGGACCCCAAACCCCGGGGAGCTCCAGTTCACCCAAGGCATGAGTTTGGGGTTCCTCTCCGTCATTTCTTCCCTTCGTTCTCTTTGAAACCATGTATGGAGTACGGCCAGCATCTGTCTGTTTGCAGTGATGGACAGGGAGGGGTCTAAACTCAGGGCTCCGTGCGCCCCTGTGAGTGGAGTGTCCGCGGTACCTGCCACATGTGTCTTTCCAGGTGTTCCACCCTCATCATCCCGTCGCAGGGTCAGGGCAGGTGCGGTCTGTGTCTCGTACTTCCATCTGCTCGTCATGTTTTATTGCTGTTCTCCGGCAGCTGACCTGGGCGGTTCTGTTGGATTCGGGGGTGTGGCCTAATGCTGAGCAGTCTTGATGGGGGTCCCACTCCGGTTCCCAGCTGGGGTGACCTTGACCGCTGCCCTCCAGGGCACACTGGGCAATGTCTGCAGGCAGCCTTGGCTGTCACGTGCAGGGCGTGGCAGTGCTCCACCTCAGGTGGAGGGCAGGGGGACCACCCAACATGCTCCATGCACAGGGTGGCTCCCACCAAGATCGACCCCATCCAGTCTCAGGGCAGGATCAGGAAACCCCTTCAAGGTCCGCTCTCAGGGGAAGGAGTCGTAAAGCGCCCGCACTAATGCTTTCCGCCTCTGCAGAATGGAAAAATTGCATGAAAAGTTCATATAAAATAAAAAGGAAGAGATCACCCCTCAGTAGGAAAGACTTTAAATGACAAAAGCATACCCGTGTGTTGTGTGCGGTCGCACCCACCCCACCCCACCCCCGCCGTTCCCGCGGCAGCAGTGAGGGGCTGCAGGTGGGGTGGGCCCCGCCGCAGGGAGCCCCTCCTGCAGGAACATGGTCCGTTGGGTGCAGGTGCCCAGGGCCCTTCAGAAGCAATGCACGTGCCCTGCTGGCTCCGGGGGGTTAAGCGCCCTATCCCACCCCCTGCTCTAAGGGTCGGTTGAAGGGCCACAGACCCACAGTTCATGTTTCTGGAAACATGAACTGCTGTGTGTCCCCATGAATGAAAAGCACTGAAACCAAGGCCCTAAAACGTCACTGGCAGATGCCTAGCAGGCACCAGAGGAGCCTGGGCTGGCACAGCGGAGTAAAAGTGGAGCGAAGGCTTGAAGGTCAGAGGTTAGCCAGGCAGAGGGGAGCTGGGCCCCCACCGCCCCCCTCAGGCATCCAGCCATCTCCGTTTTCAAAGTGGCTTGGGAAAAAGTCTGAAACGGGGTTTTCCCCCTGCCTCGGGGGTGCTGAGGCGTGCACGGTACCCTCAGCGGTAACCACGCCTGCAAGCACAGGACAGAGGCAGGGACATGTGCCCAGAGCCCCTTCAAGGTAGACCACCAAGAATTCTCAAAACACAGAAGACCAGCCCTTAACTGGGGAAGTCCCAGGTGGTCTCATCAGTGACTGGATCAGCGCCCGACGCAGAGTGGGGGACTCGTGACATTCCTTCATGGGAGTGGCCCCCCAGGACTCCGTCCCCTGGGCGTGGAGCCTGGTGGGCAGCCCGTGGCCTTCGTTGGATTCTCCCCTGAGAGTTGGGCATCCCACCCTGGTTGCCATCAGCAGCCAGGGCTGGTCATTCTTGTGCTGTCGCTATTGTGACCGTGCTGGACGGTCAGCAGCCTCCCCGGCCTCCATTCAACAGCCGGCTGTGCCCTCGCCCAGCCACGACAGCCAGAAATGTCTGTGGACATTGCCAGCTGTCCCCTGGGGGGCGGGGAAGGTTGCCCCTCGTGGAGAGCATAGGCTTGGAGCTGTGTGCCCCTGGGCAAGTTACTGGACCTGTCTGAGCTGGAGTCCGCCTCGGTCAGGGGCCGAGAGGCAGTGCATCACGACTGCCTTACGTAAGACACTCTGGGGTCACGGTTGCTTTACCTGTAAGACCTGTAGATCCGTCACGGTGCGGCAGTAACTTTGCAGAGGACACGGGGGAGGCCCTGTGAGCCCGAGACCAGCAACCCCAACCAGGACCTGCTTTGTCGTGGCCTAGACGGGTCCGTTTCCAGGAGGGAAGGAACCGCAGCCCTGATTCCTCAGCCCCACGGAGCCATCAGGTTGCGAAAGGGTTATGCACAGGAGGCCCTGAGATTTCAGATTAGCAATGGCAGGGACGAAATTAAATATGCACTGTAATTCGAGGCGCTGCTTTTCATGGGAAAAGAAGTTCTCCCAGCGCGGCCCTTCCAGCTCTTTTGTGCGGACGTTAGCGGCATGCAAATAGTTATGACTCGTACACGCCTCTTCATTCCTGATGGCCTGTTAGCAGTCAGCACTGCCTTTCCACCGGAGCAACCCCGGGTCCTGTCCCCGCGTCCACAGGCTGGCACCCAGCTCCACCTTCGTCCGGCCGAGTTTCAGGCTCTGGCCAGGCATGGGGGAGTGTAGGGTGGTGCCATGCCAGCTGGCCCAGGGCCCTCTGCCCGGACATCCTGGCTGCGCCCCGGAGGCCATCTGAGGTGGTCCCTCGGCATCCGCAGAACCTGCAAGGGGACGCCATGCGCACGTTTGTGTTCTCCTGCGTTCTGTCCCAATCCATGGGCCCAGGTTACGGGAAGCGCTGTGTGCCGAGCAGTTGATAATCCTCTTATAACAACGGAAAAGAGACACGCATCTATCTGCGATGAACCCGCGGGCCTCTGGAAGAAGTGGGCACGTCCGTGGGACTCCCTGAGCGCCGGCCTCAGTCTGTCCATCTGTGCAATGGGTGCGACAGGCTTTTCCTCTGCTCCCCGAAGGGCTGTCAGGTGGGTGGCAGAGCTGCCTCTCCCCACCCGCAGCGAGGAGGGGGCTGAGGAGGGAAGGATGAGAGTGGATAGGAATTAGCACACATCTTGCTGATTCCGAAAGCTCAGAGCGTTGCGTTTTCCATCATCTGCTCCTCCGTGGCAGGAAGTTTGTATTTCCTTATCCTGCCAGGAAGCCTGGACCAGCAGAGTGCCCACTACAGGGCAGGAACTTCATAAATATTCATAAACAAAGGTGTGGATAATCACCCCAGGGGCTCCCAGGATGGAGTGTGTGCCGGTCGCACAAGCTTTGGACCCTTCGGATCAGGAAGCCAAGTGTCCACTGCGGTTTTATTAGCGCCGTGGCCTCTCCCCAGAGGTCGTTCCACGGGGGCATCTCATTCATTCGTTCGTTCATCATCAGAGAGGCACAGAGTACCTACCGTGTGGCGGGTGCTGGGCTGGCCCAGCCGAAGAGCAGCCGAGGCCTTGAGGGGGATGGAGGGCTACAGGGGGCCAGGCCGGCTGCTCGGAGTGGTCAGCGCCGTGGTAAGGGGACAGGTGTGGCCTCCTAGAGGTTGGGGGTCCTCTCAAACAAGTTGTCATCTCAGTTGAGACGCTGGCAGGCCTGGGAGGCCCTGAGACCAGTGTTTGTGCAGAGAAGACAGAGTAGAAGGCCCAGCGGACGGCGGCAGGGGCCAGCGAGGACTGTGACGGCCACCCTGGGGCTCTGCTGTCCTCCGAGTGCTGGGGGTGACTGCCCATAGGCTGGAAGCCGGGAACTGTCCAGATTGAAGAATGAGAAACGTGTTCCTGGGGGACGCTTGGGGGCGTGGAGACCAGCCCCGGACTGAAACCCCCACTGCTACGGCCTCAGGGGTGCATCTCCAGCTTGCAAACACCCCACTTGGTAAATGTCACTGCACCTGGAGGTCAGTGCCACCAGGCCCAGCCGAACACGGCCACACCCGGCTTTGGGCACTTCTTCCTCTTGCTCGGCCCCACCCCGCCCTCCTGCCCTCACAGCTTCCCACAGCCGTGCCTGGGGGGTGTGAAGAGCTACTCAGGGGGGCCTGGGGACCCCCAGCCGCCTTCCCTTCCAAAGGTCCATCCTTTGACCTCTCTGCCCCAGTCCAGCGGTGTTGGACTGCGTGTCTGTGAGGTGCTGGGCAAGACCAGGCCAGCCGTGCAGGGGACTTTGATCCTCTTCCTCTGTCCTGTGTCATCCTAGCTCAGTGGGGAGAGACTGCAGAATTTGGGGTGCACCCACCAGGAAGTGCAGGGCAGCAGGCCTACAACAGGCCTCTTGGCCTACAGAGGGCTATGAATTCAGGGTCTTGGAGGTGTTTGTGCTCAAAGAATTAAAACTCGGTCCCTGTGACACCGAAAGAAATAGGAAGACCTGGAAGGAACCGTGACATCTGGAGAAGGGAAGTAGAACATGCAGGAGGCGCCAGGGTTCTCGGTTCAGTATGTATTCCACGTGAAAAGAAGGGCCCCCGGGTGCCAGGGTGAGCTCACACCCGTGCCAGTGTGGCACTGGGCACCTTACAGAGCCAGCGGTCCGCGGAAGGTGCCCGGGGTCACCCATCGACCCGTCCGCCCCACGTCGTTTTATTGCCTGCGATGGAAAGAAGCGAAGGAGACCAAATCGCCGTTCCCGTCCGCAAACAACTCATTTCGATAGGACACCTCCGGGGAAAACGCTCTGCCTGGTTGCGGCCTTTCCTGAGTGAACACAGCTCAATTTTTTCACCCGAGCCATCGTTCCAAACAAACGCTGTTTGTTGTCTATGGAGAACGGAGTCCCGTGTTGCAAGCACCTAACTTTCAGTCCACGCCCGGGGGTTGTCCTCACGCCCGCCTCTCAGGCCGCCGGCGACACGGGCGCGCTGCACGCGGGAGGATGAATTTCCAGTCCGAGAAACCAGGACATTCCGTGCGGCTTGGAGGCTTCACACCCAGCTCAGAAACCCCCGGGGAAACCGTTGTGCGGCTCTGCTGTCAAAAATAGGGGTGAGTGTTTGGTTCAGGAAGTGGACGAGGAGGAAAACCACGCACTTGGGCGGTCAGGTGGTTCCAGCGGAAAAGTGAGAACTCTAAGAATGTTTTTGTGACGCGTACCCCCAAACTGAGATTTTTCCTGGAAGCGGAGGCGCACTCGCGCGGATCCTGAGATCGGAAGACCTGGCACGTTTACGTAAGATGAGGAGAACTCTCCCTGCAGCACCGCAGCACCTGTGGGGTTTCCGGAATTTGCAGAGAGCAGGCTGAGCCTTCCCCAGCTTTGTTAGTTTTGAAAAGCTGCCTTTATGATTCTTATTTTTTAAATTCTTATCTTTTTTTTTTTTTTTTACTTCTTTTCCCCCCACCACTCCCCTCGCTCTCTTGGGTGTTTCCATTGTGAGCAAAACCATGGAACAAAAGACTTGTCCTATAAAGGTGTGTGAGCAAGTGAAAAATGTTGAGACTGAGGTCCCTGAGCCGTCTGACCCCTGGGGACAGACGATCCTTCGTGACTGCCGTCCTCTTCTCGTGACCAAGGACAAGTTTCACATCCCACAAAGTGGCCCCAAAAGGAGAAGGTGACTCAGGGATCCAAACCACACCACGGGGAGTGACGCAGGCGGAGCCCATTGGCTCTGTGGGCACAGCAGAAAGCAGCTTGGGGACCCCATTGTGAGAGGACAGTTGTGGCAGGAGGACATGGCCGTGACGGGGACGGACTTCTGAAGATGCTGTTTCTCCCCCGGGCCAGACCTGAGGTGGAGTCGCCTTCCATTGCTCTCGCCGCCCGGGCCCTTTGGGGAACAGGGCAGCTTTGCAACAGCTCTGAGGTTCAGCCACAGATGTGCTGGGGAAGTGGCGTGCTGAGGGCGGTGGTTTTATGAGACCGCAGTGGCTGCAGGAGGTCACCGGCCCTGGGGCCCGTAAACATGGAGACTAATGAAGCTCAGACCTGCCTTGGGGCCTGGGTCAGGCGGCGGGTGTCGGGCAAGGCTGGCTGCGACCTTCCTCCCAACTCGGTAGAGTGGTGAGCATTTGGCTCCGGCATTTGCGCAAATACACGGGCACAGACAGGGGTGGTGCCACTTCTAGGGGAGAGCGTTTGGCCTGGCTGGTTCTAAAAAGTCCATCAGCCAGTCACTTTCGTGGCTTACGAAGGTCGCCAGCTGATGGGGCAGGCGTGAACCTGACCTTCAGGTTCCAAAGACGACAACCGCTTTCCTGGTGGGTCTTTCCGCAGGCCCAGTTCCACTGGTTTGCAGACCCCCAAACCCCCACCCTCCCCACACGCAGCCCCGGCTCCAGGCTCGGGGCATCTGCCTGTCACGTCTGCGATGATAATTGAATTGCCCTTTGCCGATTCCTGGTCCCACAGCACTTGCCCGCCAGCAGTATGAGACGGAAGGACTATCCTGATGCCCATTTCACAGATGGCAGAGCTGAGGCCCCAGAGAAGCCGAGTGCACCCAAGGCCACCCCGCTGGCGAGTGCAGGGCTGGGGCCGTGACCAGAGGCAGTGCGCCGAGGGTCACCCGTCCCCAGGCACCCGGGGAGTCCCCTTGCACGGGGTCCTAGGGCCACCTCCTGCTGCTTCAGGTCATGAGTCATGACACACGTTGCCCACCACATCGTTTCTCCCCACCTGACATTCAGACCTGGCGTTTGTACTTCTCCGTAGCATTCTTCCTGGAACCCAGGTGAGGAGGACGGCCTCAGTGGTGCTTTCCTTAGCTCCCTCCCCTGGGAGCCTCTTGGGACGTGAGCCTGGTCTCGGGAGGCCACAGTCAGGGTGGTGGCACCCTGGAGCTCCCCCTCCCCCCACCCCGGGAAGAACTTGCTTCAGGCTCCAGGCGACCTTCTGGTGGCTCTCTCCCAGGCAGCCCCATCCCCCACCCGCCTTGGGTCCTGCAGGGAGAGGTTCGGGGGTGGGGGGTTTTATGTGGCCCCTTGCTGCCCTGGCTCCTTCCGAGTCTGGCTACAGCTTCCTGAGAAAAACACGTGACAGCCTTTCACGCTCCACACCCACGCACTTCAAATACCAGGCCCACCGGTCATTTGAGTGAGACAGTTTGGCTAATGACACAGGTGCCCCAGGGCACGGCTGCAGTGCCAAGAGGGCTGGGTCCCAGCAGGGGAGGGCCGGCTGGCGGGGCCAGGGCTCGGCCCAAAGCGCCCAGCAGACGTCCGTCCGGTCCCTGGCTGACGGTGGCCCACGGTCAAGTTCGGAAGAATGCGGGAAGTGGAAGCGGCTGTCCCAAGGTGGAAAGGTGTCCCACGCACCTGTGAGCCAGATGTCATCACCCGCTGCCTGTGCCTCCGAGGCGGGAGGCAGATGGCCGGGGCCCAGCGGGAAACAAGGGCCCATTGTGAGGGAAGCTACCGGGATAGCTCCACCTCCGCACACCGCGGCACCGCAGCCAAAGCACCCCACCCAGTCGCCTTGGCAGGACACGCGTTTCTTGTGACTGCACCAGAAAAGATGGACATAAATAATAGAATTTTCATCATGAGCAACAGTTTCACAAATACTCACTTTGGTTGGGTCTCGCTGCCCATGGAGTGGGCCGGTCTGTGGTTCCCGGAGACACTGTCGGGCCTCGGCAGCCGGGAGCCCTTCAGCTCAGTAGGAAGCTGCCTTTGCACTGCAGGCCAGGCGTCCAGCCCGCTGTCAGGTACCGCGTGGGTGCCTGGGGGTGGCAGGGGCTATTTCCATCCCGGGGCTGTGGCAGTAGATTGGGGGAAGGTACCTGTGGCTGGTGCAGGGGGAGACTTAGGGCCCTGTGACAATAAAGTGACATAAAGCTGGGAGGGGGGGTTCTGCTGTGTGACTTTGGGCAAATGACTTACCCTCTCTGGGCCGTTGGCTTTGCTGACTATTCGTGGAAGACAGTAAAATCTTCCTTGTTCATGTCGTGAGCCCAAGCGATGCCAGACATGGGAAGGTGTGGGAAAGGTTGGACAGGTTTGGAAAGAGGTCCCCAGATGCCAATATCAGGCAGGCAAACGAATCGTTGTTACCATTGAGGGAAGCAGGCACAGGCTCGCCCCAGGAGTGGGGCTGTTCAGCAGTGAAAATGCACAGGTGGCCGCAGAGCTGGCACTGCAGGGCCAGGGCCGGTGTGTGTACTGGGCTAAATTGTCCCTTAAGAATTCGTGTCCACCCGTGGCCTCGGAATGGGACCTCGTTTAGATACAGGGGCTCTGTAGGTGTCATTTAAGTCAAGGTGAGATCCTGCTGGTTTAGGGTGGGCCCTACGTCGGGCAGCCAGTATCCTTCTAAGAAGAGGGAGGTCTGGAGCCAGGGACACGCAGCAGGAGACCACGTGGCGCTGGAGGCAGAGGCTGCACCGGTGCTTCCGGAAGCCAACGGTCACCAGGGGCTGCCAGCCACCGCCAGGCTTGGGGTTTTGTGACCCGGAGTCACTGGTTTGCTGTGGCCAAAGATGTTTTCATTGAGCACTTCTCTGGGGCCTTCTTTTGCATGAAACACGCATGGCGGTTGAACATATCCTGCTCTTTCTGACATGGGGACGAAAGACCAGATGGTGTTGGGAGCAAGTGGGGGAATAGGTGGACGTGTTTTGTTTTCCTTGCATTTTTGGGGGGGATATTTTCTGTGGTGCTGTTTGTTTTTCGTGCTGTTAAGGGGAGAAACTGTTCATTGCAGCATCGTTATGTTGATGCAGGGGCCTGTGGGCCTAGTCCAACCGTAGGGTCCTGGTCGGGAAGCAGAGAAAAAGGAATAATAACAGTGAACACAACACACCGCCCCCCCCCCTTCTAAAGCGATGCACGGGGTACAGTTTTGATGGTTTTACTCATAGTAACTCATTTAACTTCCCCTCAGATTGAGGAAGGTGGGGAAGCTCTGTGCACCCACCCCTGGGGAAGGGGCTGAGGCACAAGGAGTACGTGTAAGTGAAATGTGTGGATGGAAATTCATGTGCACCTCCATGTTTATAGAATTGACTGGGCCTCAGGTACATACCCTTAAGTCCGCGCGTTGACCGTGAATGCTGTTGACCCACCCTTTGGATGTCTCTAACAACATCAAGCGTTTAAAAATGATAGTTCAAGTCGATGAGCATTTAGTGTTTCTGAAGTACACAGAATAGTCTTAATTTAGCCTCAGGCTTAGGAATTCTGTCTTTCCCCATCCTCAGAGGTGCAAACAAGAGGGGAAGACGGGTCCGCGTCTTTCACCCCGTGTTGCCCTGAGTTTGCAGGCGGTGGAGACAGGCTGGGGAAGGAGGGGCAGCGGCCCACCTGACCCTGCCTCCCGTGGGGTCTTCATCTGGAAGGAAACAAACAGGAACCTCTCGTGACCCTGTGTTGTCTACCGATGACTCAACGAAAGCCACCCTGTCTACGTGCGACATTAGATGTAGATAAATACCGTGCATTTGATCATTCAAGCAAAGCCAAACTCAGGGGCGTGTTGGAAAACCCAGTCATTTATGCTGCAGTGTCGAGTTTCTGGTTCTAGGACAGGGCCAAGTTCCCCAGCAGGTACGTGCAGGCTGCCGCCTGATGCCTCTGTGTCCTTCTGTGTCCAACAGGGAAGAGCTTCACCCTGACCATCACCGTCTTCACCAACCCACCGCAAGTCGCCACGTACCACAGAGCCATCAAAATCACCGTGGACGGACCCCGGGAACCTCGAAGTAAGTGGGCCCCTCTGGGCTGGCACCCTCGGGCACCGGGCACGGTGCCTTGCAATCCTTGGGTTCGACTGGCATGGCTCGAAGGTGGCTGAAACCTCTGGGGGAGCAGTGGGGGGCAGGCCCCTGCGGGGAGAAGGGATTTTACTGTTGACACTTTTACCGTGGACACACTTGCTCCGCCAAGGTTGCTCCTGAGCCCTCAGCTCTTTGGAAGCAGCCCCTCGGAGGGCGGGAGGGAGTCAGGTGGACCCAGGTGCGTGGTAGAGCCATGTCGGGCTGTGTGCAGCTGGGGACGAGGCCCTCGGGTACATTTCGGGGCCCAACAGGCCCAGAACAAACTGCAGGGAACACTGGGCAGGCACCAGCGTGAGGGTCAGCGTGGACCCCAAGCGTGATCGTTCATCCTGGCCTTTCATTCACCGGTTAAGGTGAAAACTATGAACATGACCGTTTCCTTCCCGTGGCACAGATCAAAATCTTACGGCAGGGTTATTTAAATACGGGATGGGAGGGTGGGAGGGTGCCTGGGTGGGAAACCAGTACATAGAGAAAGATGACACCCCCACCCGCAAGAAAAATAGCTCCTGTGAGGAAAGGTTTTGAGGAGGGAGTGGGGTTGTTTCGTCTGCAGAAAGGTGTCTGCCTGGCAACTTAACCATTGTCTTTGAGTAAACACGGGGGGGACACCCGCCCTTTTCCAAACCCCGCCTTTCTCCGGAGGGAGGCTGTGTCCCAGCCCCCATCTGTGCCGCTGACCGGGGCCCCTCCCGGCCCCGGTGTGCCCCCAGGCTGTGTTGGGGTCCCCCCTGGAAAGTTCGTCCTCTCTTCCCAGCGGGGAGAGGTTCAACCTCAGGGCTTCCCATGGCTCCCGGAAGCTGAGACCCAGGGAGGCCGGGCTGGCAAGGGAGGGAGCAAGCAGGTGGGGCTGTGGGCAGGTGGGGCTGTGGGCAGGTGGGGCTGTGGGCAGGCGGGGCTGTGGGCAGGCGGGGCTGTGGGCAGGCGGGGCTGTGGGCAGGTGGGGCTGTGGTTCAGGAGCCCCTCTAACCGTTTCCTCATCTGGAAAAGGGGCGGCAGTGAGGGCTTCTGTGTCAGAGGGAAGGCACCGTGCTGAATGCCCAGTGCAGAGAGGTTCCCACCTGCGTGTCCCTGGCCTTGCGGGGAGCTGGCTCTCATGAGCACTTTCTCATTGTGGGAGTGCCTGTGGGGCCTCTGAGGTGGCCCCAGGGCACGGCTCTCTCGCTGCAGGTCACCCTGGGATCAGGGCATCCTGAGCAGTCTTTCCCGCCATCCTGGTCACAGCCTCTCGCTGGTTGGCCACCCAGGGGTGGCCTCAGCCTGCCCAGTGTCCCGGAGTCGGGGGAGCCCCTTGGCCCCACACCCCGTGCTCCATGATGCTGTCCCCTGTCAGGTCAGCCTTTTCTGGCCCTGCCCAGACTCCGGAAACCCTGGGACTCAGCAGCATGGGCCCCCATTCCAATTTATTTGTGAACAGCAGGCCCTACGCAGGGGGAAGCATGAGCAGGGGACGAAGGGCCGGTAGGGACCTGGTGACACACAGCAGGAGCCTCGGGCTGTCCCCGAGGACCAAAGAGGAAGCAGGCGGAAGATAGCAAGGCCCCAGGGTTGGGGGTGGGGGCAGTTGTGCACTTCAGGGGAGTGGCTTTGAGGGTCCCTACCTTGCTAGAAGGGCTCACCCAGGGGATAGGGTCTGTCTTCACCAGCAGAAGCAACAGCTCCTGGAAGAAGAAGCCCATCCCCGGAGCCCCTGTGCTGAATGCGACCTCCCACACGTAGCAAACAACAGACGTTGCCCGCTTGCTAGAACTTTCCGGAGCGTGCAAAGCACCTCTGAGGCGGTTGAGATTCAGAGCACAAAAGGGTGCTGGGGCTTTTAAGAAGTACCAGGGGGCAGGGCAACGGCCCAGTGGTGATGGCCGGCCTGTCCGCACCGTCTCCCCTCCTGGCCGCCGTGGTCTCACGTCAGGAAGCCGTCCTTACAGAGGAGGGCGCCCCAAACCACGGGAGGCATTTGCTCCGAAGGGGTGCCTGTTTTTATGGAGTCTTTCCTGCCGAATTTGGGGTCAGGGAAAATTGAGTTAAAAATTAACTGGAATGAGTAAGCATACGCATGCTATAAAGAGGTGGTAGGCCCAGGTAGATCGTCTCACATTTCACCGGTGGCTTCCAGGAAGAAAGCCCAAACCAGGCAGACTCCTGGGTGACGTCAGCACCGGCGTTTCTCTTCCGCCCACGAGGTGGGGGGCTAAATTTCAGGCGTGGTTTTCTTTGTCTTATTTGGCCGCCTTGATGGAAGGTGGGGAATACTTTCTGAGAACGCTCTGCTCGCCGTCCCTTGCAGCTTTATTGAGATAGAACTAGTCTAAGGTGTAGGTTCCAGGTTTCCCACATGGTGAGGTAACCGCCACCTCACATGGTTCATGTTTGTGTGTTAAGAACTTGGAAGGTTGACTCTTGTAGCCGCTCTCAAATGCGTAATACAGTATGGTTAAGTGCCATCCCCATGCTGTGCATGACACCCCTAGGACTCACTCCTCTTCCAAGTGGAAGTTGGTGCCCTTCGGCCACTTTCACACCGTTCCTCCCCACCCTGGCCCCTGGCAGCCACGGGTCCGTTCTCTGCTTCTGGGAGTTCGGTTCTTCAGGTTCCCCAGATGAGTGAGATCAGAGAGTCCTGCCCTTCTCTGCCGGACTCACGTCACTTAGCGTAATGCCCTCAGCGTCCCGCCGTGTTGCTGTAAGTCGTGAGTTTCCTTTTTCATGGCTGAGTAGTAGTCCGTTGTGTGAGCTGATCCACACAGGCTCCATTGGTAGGCGCTCAGCTTGCTCCTGGGCTGGGCTGTTGTGAGTAGTTCAGTCGCCGCTCATCTCACGTTCGGAGAGGTCACTGCATGTAAACCAGGATGCCCAGACCATGTCAGACCTCTGGGCTGACAAGACCTCCAGCGACCCTTCACCTGTATGGTGGTATGGATTCCGGGTAATCCTTGCAAAATGGCCCAGGCATTGTCGAGTCGAGTCGTTCTGAAAAGCTCCCTCGTTTGCTGACATCCAAGACCGCGAGCTGGGAGGAACCTGGAGGCCTTGAAGCCTAATTGCGTCATCGGCCGGGAAAAGCAGCCGCGGAGAAATGAAAAGAAATAGTTGGGGCTGAAGCCAAGAACAGAGGGGGGAGCTGCAGATACCCAGCTCTCCACTCTCATCCATCCGTCTGTCTGTCTGCCCATGAGTCACCCCTCCATCTGCGCCCGGCCTGTACCCAACTCTCGGGCCGGGCGGTGGTCCCCCCATTCTTAAAGTAAGGCTGTGGCTGCGTTGACTTCCCTCAGTCCTGCCACCTGCCGGGGGGCTAGACAGGGGGAATGGCCGCGTGTCTTTGCCGGCACGGAGCCCTCAACTTGAAGCACGGGTGGAAAAGAGAAAAGAAGGGAAAAAAAATAAACCCAGAAGGAAAGCTTCTCTCGTGTCAGGTAATTAAGGAAAGGACTAAGAATTCAAGAACACGCCCCGGCCATCTGTTGCAGAGGCTGATGGGAAACTTGATGTGTCAGACCAGGGAAGACGCTCGTTGTGGAAAATTAAATTTATTGTGGAGAAAGCGTTCCAACGGGAGGCGTTCTCCGCCGGGGGTCCGTTCTTACACGCAGCAAAGGGACGTCGACCACGCAGGGAGGGGCCTGGTGACGTCTCTGTAAGCCTGGAAGTCGGCGCAAAGGCGGGTTCTTGACCAGGACACTGGAGGGGTGTCTGTGGGACTTGCGTCCTGGGAGGCCCTCGTGAAAACCGTGGCTCAGCCCGTGGGCCGCGTGTCTATAGCAGGATCGCGTTGAGATTCCAAACCCTCTTCTCTGCAGATGCCTCCATGGCATCATCGGAACCTGTGAATTAGCTCCCGGCTGCGCAGGGAGGGATTTTGCTAAGCGGAGGGGGAGGAGGGTCCCAGTGCCGTGGACCTGGACAGTCACCCTGATGTCACGAGCCGTCACCATCTGTCTAGCCAGAAGCCTGTTGCCTCTACAAACTTGAGTCACCTGATGCAAAACTGGGAAGGTGAAGGAAACAAATGTTGGTCGTTCCTGGGGTGTCTGCCGGCGGGTTGTGGAACTGCTGTGCCTTGAGACCTTGCAGGTCACGGTGACGGGCACCAAGGCGGCGCTGTGGTCTTCTGGGGCACTGGTTTTCTGCGCCAACCAACCATTTGTTTTTATTTTTTCAATAGGGAAAAAATAGTTAAAAATAGGTCGCCCGGCTAAGGACTTGGTTCAGCATCCACCACAAATATTGTTCCCATCCAGGTTCTGAGTGTGAGCGGCAAACTTACACTGTCCATACCGAGCAGAAACAGGCCCTTTATATCATAAATAGCGAGTACGTTTCAAGGGGAACCTGTCAAGGCCCCTATCGACGTGGGGTGATAGTGGACCGAGAAGTACTAGAAAGTCAAGTTTATCCCGCAAAGCGTGGGACCGGAAGTATTTACAGGTTGTTCTTGTGATGGACTTGCTGTAGTTGTTTTTCGCCACGTTGGTTTCTCCTAATCATGAAAACACCTCGTGACGGTGATAGCTCGCGAGGCCAGGGGTTTGCCCGTCGCTGGTCCACGTGCAGGAGCCGGTGCCGTCCACCAGGGCGGCGGCGGCGGGAGAGGTGGGTGGGGTGGAAGCCAGGAGGCATGAGCCCCTGGCCCGGGGCCCGCGGTCAGTAAGCAGAATGGGAGCAAACCAACCCAGACGCTGCGCCCAACGCCTGAGTGGAAGGGGCCTTGCAGACTTGGTGGCGGCCACTTCTGTCCTCACCGGAAGGGGTGGCAGGAAAGTACAGGCCGGGGATGGGGGCAGATGAGCGTCATTGCCAGGGTCTGCCCGCGGGTCTGGCGCCCGTGGGGACCCGAGGGGGCCAGTACACGGCCCATGCTCTTCCTTCAGTGCTGCGTGCAGGAATGACGTGAGAAAGTGACCACCAGGTGACCATGCGTGCGGTTCCCTCTGGCGGGTCTCCCTAGGGGGCCCGTGTGCACAGCCTGCAGCCCAGCGCCGGGTGGAACGTTGTGTCATTCATGTTCCTGAGCCGCCCCTGGGTGCCAGGCAGTCTTACAGGCCTGTGACCTCAGGGTTGGCTCTCTGTCACTTTGCCTGACCTTCCAGGTGATGAGTGGTACCTCCGCCTAACGCCCCTTCCCTTAGATTTTCCCAACGTGGACTTGGGCTCTTTCTACACAAAATCCCGACCCACGAAAGAAAAGGGGCGTCATTCTTTCTTCCCTCTTCCCAGATGTAAAATCGGTGGCAGAGGGTCCACGAGGAGAAAACATCTGATTTCTGTTCCTCTTCCCATGTGATAGGGCATTTGGGTGCTAAGACAGACCTTCCGGGTGACACCCTTGGGGCCGAGGTCCCCAGCTGCCTTAGGACTTGGCAGGAGCACGACTTACCACCCTGCCTGCGCGGGGCCAGTGGACTTGAGAATCTTTGTTCGTCACTTTAGTAGCATCCGGGTAGACCAAGGAGAGTCGCAGGTACCTCAGGATTCCCCTGACGCTGGTGTTTGCGGTGGACTGAACGCCTGCCAAGGCCCTGAAGGGTCCCTGGGGCGTGTGGGGATGTAGGCCGACCCTGAGAAACCAGGGTGGCCCCCTCATGAGCTCGTGAGACCTGGGTGGGCCTGTGACCCCTTGGTAACCAGCCCAACCTTCCACAGAAGCCACCTGGATTTTTACACGGCGCTGGCCTCCCTGCAGAAAGGAGGGGAGCTAGTGTCCCCCGGGTACCAGCGAGCCCCCAGGGAGCGATGGAGGCACCTCTCAGCAGGAACAGCGGGGAGAGGAGGCAGAGTGAAACTTAAACCGCTCCTCACCCTTGCCTTGGGGACCCTGGCCACTCCTCTGAGTGCCACCCCCTGAGGGCGGGTACCGGTTCGCATGGAGCAATCCCGGCGCGAATGTACCGTGCGAAGCGCTGACGGGAGAAACAGTCCTGTCTGCCTTCAGGCTGGAGTTTCTCCGTCTCGGGGGGAACTTGGGTTTCATGCCGGTGCCTCCTGGCCGGCGGGTGCGGACGCAGGGACCCAAGATCTTCATCTGCTTCCCTCTCGGGCCAGACTGGGAGACGCACCAGTGGTCTCTGAATTCGTTCCCGCTTGGGAGGGGTAACAAAAAGTGTCAGAAAAATAGCCGTGTGTCCCCCCACCCAGGGCCCTGAGGGGCCGAGCTGCAGGGGCCGCCCCAGCCCTGTGGACGCAGACATGTGTCCGCACACGCCCACCTCATCCTTGAGGTGTCTTTTCATTTTTTCGCTGTAAATGTTTAAGAGGGCTTTTATCGCTTGTTTTTGAAATTACCGGGCGATGAGTAACTCATTTCATGTCCCGCGGCCCCGATTTCCTGGCCACCGGCTTGTAATTATGATCAGAGGTTGGGGTGCCCGTGTGGGCCCTGGCTGGCCGCGTGGGCGCCCGTCCCCGGGGTGGGGCAGGGGCCTGGCTGAGGCTCCGTAAACAGGGGCGGACAGCAGCGCTGTTCCCACGGGGCTGAAGGGCGGCGTGGAAGTCTGGGGACCCCGCCAGGGACAGGAGCAGCATGGGGCACGGGGCGAAGGCTGGAGATCCCAAAAAAACTGGGAATCCTGAGATTAAAAAAAAATATATATATATATATATATATATGCATGAAGTTGCATAATGTTGTCTCTTTTTTATTACTTATTTATTTATTTACTTATTAAAGATTTTATTTATTATTTTCAGAGAGAGGGGAAGGGAGAGAGGCAGAGAGGGAGAGAGACATCAGTGTATGGTTGCCTTTTTCCAGCCTCCAACTATGGACCTGGCTAGAGGCCTGGCTTACAACCTGGTTATGTTGCCCTGGCTGGGAATCGAACCAGCGACCTTTGGGTTCGCAGGCCGGCGCCTTATCCATTGTGCCACCAGCCAGGGCTGTTGTCTCTTTTTTAGATGTTTAATGCAACAGTTGTACGTTTTGATTCTTTTTTTTTTTTTTTTTTTTTTC
>PVIW01000771.1:0-95835 GCA_004026585.1 Noctilio leporinus | reverse complement strand
AGCCAGGACCTTCTCTGGCATTTTTAGGGGCCCTTAAAACACCCTGGGCGCTGCTCCTACGTCCCTTGGGGGCGAGGTGACCGGCCTCCAAATGTCAAACTCTGTGAAGCCCCTGGGGGAAATGCTGCCTGAGTAACATTGCAAGGTGGGGTTTGGTATCGACCAAATAGGTTCTATCCAACATACAAAGTCTGTCCCACAAGTATATCGGCCGCACAAACTATTTTAATTATGCTGGCATTGGCTCCATACTTTCGGGACAGACTTCGTTCGCATGATGTGGTTGTAGGACAGGCCCTTCCACACTGTTCTAGAAAACCGGCACGAAATGTGCCTGCGGCTCTGGGGGTCCCGGTGGACGCGGCTCAGCTGCTGGGGGTCCTGGGACCACCGGCCACCCCGGAGCTTGGCAGCAATGAAAACGCGCTCAACCACCCTCTGAATTTCTGAAGCCAGTTTGCCTTTCTGCACGGGTCGTGGTTGGTGCTTTTTGGGTGTGTCGTATGGGTCTCTGTCTGTTTGGTAGGCTGTTCATCTCCCCGTCCCCGCGACAAGACATTCACAGGCCCGTTGGGTGCCCCACGGTTACCGTCAGCGCCGGAGCACCTTTGGGGCAGGTGCTGGCCTCAGTGGTCTGCTGCCTCCCACCTGGGGGCCTGATGGAGCAGCTCCCCACCCGCCCCCAGTGGCTCGGGGGAGCGGTCCAGCTGGGGCCCACATGTACTACCCAGTCGCTTTTTGGGGAGAGCTGGAGCCGCGGCTTGGAGCTGGTGGTCCCACTTCTGCGGCATCCCCGGGAGGGGTGGGGCGGACCCAGGGCTGGTGGGAGGGTTGGGGGTGCATCACTGAGGGCACCTTGCAGCCCCTCAGCGCGTTACATCAATTTCTCTACTGGGATGGGCTAAATGTGAGCCCCGCTGTGCGCTTTTTTGCTTAGAAAAAAGAAAACAAACTTTTCTTGAATTTTGCCAAAGGTGTGGCTTTTTCCCTGTGAAGCTCTGTAGCTAAGGAAGCCTTTAATAAGAACTGGATTCAGTGAGTCTCATAAATTCCACGGCCGCCGCCGCCACCACCGCCACAAACACGTGACCACACGTCCACGCACGCGTACCCCTAAGGTGGGCTTCAGCACGCTACGTGGAAACTCTTTGGGCACAAGATCTGCATCTGAGGTCATGTCAGCTGACTGGAAAACGTGGGTTCTCCCTTCCTTTCCATGTTCTTTTCCTTCCTAAACAATCTGCCTCCTTACTTCTCTGTCATGAAAGGTTGGCCATCAGGAAGGGGTAAATTAGGTGTAATCTGTTGCCCGGCATTCCGGCTGGATGACCAGGCACATCACAAGACACTGACATTTGGTTGGCTATGAAATGACTTTTTCAAAGTGTGACTTACGTGTGGTCTATTTATATCAAACTCCACATGCAAGTAAGTCACGCGATGTTACTAGGAAAATTCACCCTGGCCAGTAGCTAAACATTCTGGAGATGAAAGACAAGGTTAAAAAAAAAAAAAAAATTTAAGTGCCCAAAGCAAAGTTCTTTCCTAGTTACCATTTTTTTTTTTTTTTTAAAGGAATAGAGTCAAATTAATCTGCCAACTCCCTAATACATGAGTTTAGTTCTTCCGTCAGGTATGTGCATTCAGGTCCCATGGCCTCAACTGCTGGTGAAAACTGAGCCTGGTCGTGGCTTTCGTAGACCAACACGTTGAGCGTCGGAGATTATTACGTTTGGTGGGTTTGGTGCTCAGTCTTCTGGTCGTTGGAGATGAAGAGTCCTTACCTGTAATAAGCAACTTCCTCCCCACTAGATACACGTATGGCCCTTTTCAGATTCACTCCTGATCCCCTCTCATTTTCACTTGTTTTGCGTGGCTTTATGATTTCCCTAATTCCCTCGTCTTGGAGAGCCATGGAGAACTGTGTGGAGTGGTCTCTTCGCTGTCATTTCCGATATTGCGGGCAGGGCACAGCCCAAGTTCCAGAAATGAGGCGGAGAGCCGGAGGGCCGGAGACGGGAGCTGGGAGCTGAGCCCACCTGGCGCCACGTCTGACCCCCGGCTTCCTGCTCTCCGTGGGTCAGTGCCCCCATCTGCAGAATGGGTTTAGGGACCCCCACGGAACTGGGGGCTGAGGATTCGATGAGACTGACCAGGAGGCAGACTAGAGGGGTCTCTGGTGGGGGGAAGAGCCTCCCTTGCCCCTTCCTCGTCCTGGGACGAGGTGGCACCCTCATCTTGGCAGCGTCTGTGCAATCAGACCAAGGGGCCCAGGTGCTGACCGTGCGGTGCCGGGCACAGAGGGACCTTGTCATCAGCTGCTACCCAAGTGCACACCCTGGACGCAGGTCGGCCCTCCCCCTCACGCCTGGCCCTTCCCAGGGAAACCTCCCGGGGTTCGGCCCGGCTGGGGCCGGATACCTGCCATCGCCAACTTAGTTCCTTAAAAACTCCTGGCCAGTTAGGTCCTCAGCACCCAACACGACAGAGGCTCTTCTTTCTTTTATCCTCCCCATTATTCATTCCAAATTCTGAGTCCCTCAGATGCCTTCAATGACTGACTTCCCACTGGCCCCAACCCCAGCGGCCCTGCGTCCGTACAGGACTATGGATGATTTCATCAGAACGTAGTTGTTTCTTAGCTGAATGTTGGCGCTCCGGCTGCTGCTCTCGCCTCCAGCAGCTCCTCCTGGGTCACCTGTGCGCCAGGGTGGTAGTGTCAAGCGGCGTCTGGGCACAGGGTTCTTCTGGGAGAACTGAGATACGAAGCAGGTGGGCAGAAGTGTGCTCAACAGTTGTGACCAATAACAACAAATAAATAATAATAGAAGAACAAACCCTGTTTCACAAACTCACAACTGTACACCTCCTGTTGCCTGTCCCCCGTATCTCAAGGTGCTATGTCAAAGCCTATCAATTAGATGATAGAAATAAAATAGGTATGTGATTAGGTCACAGAAACGTTTATTATTATTGTTATTATTAGTGTGGGTGTTGCATAAACATCTGAGGGATCTTAAATACCGTTGGCTTCCTGAAGGTAGATTTCACCTGCTAATGGCTTTTGGGATGGCTGAGGAGAAAACTGGAGGGAAAAATAAAGGCATTCAATCAACCCCCACCATAAACCCGTACCCACAGAAATTCTGACTCCCCGTCTTGACGATGGGTTCGGATTTTCTCTCCCGACGGCTGAGCACCCTTGAGAATGGTGGGAACAAGAAAGGCGCTGACTGCTGACAGCTGAGCCTTCTTTTCACATGCGTTTCTTCTCCAGAACCAAATCCAGATTTCTCCTCTGGACTCTGGTTCCAGTTCCTTCCACTGAAAGGTCTGCGCAGCGTCTAGGATCTCAGTGCACCTTTGTTCTCATTCCCTCTTCTCTTCCGCTTGTGGCTTTTTACATAGGCTGCTCGCCTTAGAGCTCTGGGGTAGCTTTCGGGGGTGAGAGCCTGGTACCAGCTTCCCAGGGCCGTCGGGACCCCAGCTTCCTGGAGGGGCCGGCCTCCCAAGGCCCCTGAGTTGTGGGGACCAGGCTGGAGGAACTCGCTTCATTTCTGGGGCGACCCTGCCCGTCTCAGATAAACAGGTAGCCCAGGGCAGAGGGGCACAACTGGGGTCTCGGGGACTGAGCTGAGCTGACAGGAACCCTGAGCTGGGGGCTGGGAAGCAGCCAGCGTGGTGGAGGGACCGCTGGCCTCCGGGTCTGGGTTCCGGCCGGGCAGGCTCTCCAGGGCTCCACAGCCCGCATCCCACCTCAGAACCTCAGTTTCCCCCTCTGCAGGGTGGGCGAGGGGGAGGGAGGGTGTCACGACTTAAAGATCCTTATCAGCTTCCAAAAGTTTGATCTGACGTGCGTGGGAGTGACGGCATTTTCCACGTGGCACTTTCTCACCTGGGAAAGGAGAAGGGCCTGGTCCGCGGCCTCTGCCGGCCTGGGGAGGTGGAGGCCCAGGACGGGCCCGGGGCGGCGGACGGAGGGGGTGGTAAGCACGGAGGTGCATCTCCTCATTCCTCAAGCTGGAGCGGGAAAGAAAGAAAGGTCCCCTCCAGAGTCACAGGCTCTAACTGGGGAAAATCATCCTGACTGGTCCCCCGAGGCCCCGGCGTTATTTTTCAAAGATGTCCTGAGACACTCAGAGCGCTGCATCCGGCAGCCAGGCGCCCAGCGCGGCCAGCTTCCCGGAGCTGGTCCGTCCGAGCCCCTCCTGGTCACCCTGCGCCCCCGGGAGAACGCGCAGGGCGCTGGCTGTTTCTGGGCCCGGCCAGCCCCCCGCGGGGCCTCCCCCCAGGATTACGGGCTGTTCTTCATTACCTGCCCTACCTATCTTCACAATCTAGCCGCAAACAGCTTTGGTTGACCACACCACTTCCCTATTGAAAGTTAATACTGTTTGACTCATTCCGTGTTACCAACCTGACGCCAAAGAAAACAAGCCGGAGAATAAGCAGCCTGTGTGGAGTTGGGAGCCTTCTGAGAGGCCCTGCTTTCAAAACCTATACAGTAGCGCTACTGTACCTCGCGGCCGCAGCTGCGGGGAAACGAAGGAAGCAGAAGTGGTTAAAATAAGAAGCTGGGGGCGGGGGAGGCACGGGAAGGGAGTGGGGTGGGGGTGAGGACTGGGCATAATCGGAAACCCTGAGGAGGGTGGGCTCGCCCCGGGGTGGAGGTGCAGCTCCTCCAGGGGCAGGAGAGGGCTGTTGACAGAGTTAGGTGGGGAGAGCGTCCCAAACAGTCGCAGAAAAGGCGGCATTGCTTTGGCTGCCCCGGTGGAGGAGCTGGGACGCTGGTCCCACCGGAGCCAGTGTCCCTGCGTGGGGACAGGGGAGGTCTGCTACCTTCCCGCTGGAAGGAACTCGGATAGGACAGTGCGCCCGGGTCCCGAAGGCATGTGGTCAGCCTTGCTGTCCTTCGTGCCGTGACTGGCTAAGGTGGGGTCACCTGGGAGGACGGGGCACTTGAGTCCTGGGCTGATACCACCTGGCAGGCAGTGGGGCCTGTGCTGCTGTCCTCGCCGTGCAGGGGCCTCTGGGAGCCCCAGGCAAAGCGCCACTTGTCAAGTTCGGGGCACTGGCCTCCCCCGAGCTCTTTACCAGGAGGCGGTGACCACAGTGCAGAGGCCACCATCCCCGGAATGACCTGGAAGTGGTGTCTCAGGATGGTGTGAGGCAGGGCGACAGGCTGCTAAAAACAACCAGTTTCTCCTGGTTGGTTTTCTGACACGTCCGTGCTCAGGGGGCAGAGGTCCTCCCGTGCCAGCCAGGACACTCGGTCAGGACTCCGGCTGCCCCCGGGAGGTCAGCCCAGGGTGCAGACAGCATTCGTGACCCTGGAGGGGCGTGGGGACCTAGTGCCCCAGCCCTGCTGCTGAGGACGCCCGGCCGGCCAGCGGGGCCCTGCGTAACACGAGGGCATCTTCTGACCTCGGGGAGGGGCCGCAGTAGAGGTCACCCGGCAACCAAGTGACTGGGCGCACGGCCCAGGATGCGTGTGGCCCTGGAGAGGGGCTACCCCTCTCTCGCTCCCTCATTCACTCATTCGTTCGCCCGGTTCTACTGGGCCACCAACCAGCCTTGCAAGGACTCCGCGCTGATCCTGGCCCTGCGGGAACGCGTTGGGCACCCCTGCCAGGAATGCATGGAATGGGCCTGGAGACCTGCAGCGAGGTCAGAGGCTGGTGTGGACAGCAGGAACGCCAGGCAGTGGGACTGCCCGGGGTGGGTGGAGCCCGAGGGCCCCGGGGTCATTTTCCTCCTGTGTTCGGAAACTCGCCCGCGGCTGCTGAGGGCCTGACCTGAGTTCATGCTCCCCACCTCCCGGCCCCCAGACCTGCCCTTCTGAAGTCGCCTTCCGTCCATCTGTCCATCTGTCGGCGGGGACAGGAACTGTCCGATAAAGGAACCCACGTGGCCGGCAGCCCACTCCAGGCTGCTTTGTAATGACTCCCCGGCGGGGTTTTCTTGAGACAGCCCCTCCCCCACGGGCGCTGGCCACAGCCCACCAGCTGATGGAGGAGAAAGGTTCTTGACCTTGCGAGCGGTCTGGACCTTCTCCGGGGGCTGCCTCCTTGTCCCCAGGGGTCAAGAGGAAGGGAGACCGGGGGGGTTACCACCCTACACCGCAAAGGCCTAGTCACTTCAGGGAGAGGAGGTGTCAGGTCGCAGTGACAATGACCGATTTTGACTACGCGGCCTCGGGGAGCCTTAGATCTCGTCAAGCTCACGGGAGTGGACGGAAAGCCACTGTCCGTTACTAGGCATCTTGAACTGGACGAGGCTCCGCGCTGTCTCTGATTTTGTACCATGGGTGTCGGGGACACTGTGCACTGCGGGCAGGCGTCAGGGAGCCCAGGCAGGCCTTTGCCGGCGGCCAGCGTTCGTTGACCTGCCTTGGCCCAGCCACCTCGCTTCCCAGTGGCTTTTGCCACCTGTCCTATTCTGCATGCGTCCAGCCGCTGTCCCTGCCTGTGTCTGTGGGCCACTGTGGGTCATGGCCTGGGCGCTGCGCAGACTCCTTCAACTCCAGACACGTGTCTGAGACGCCGTCTGTGCAGTGACATTATTTTTTCCTCAATAAGTAGTCTTTCCGAGCCTGGTATAGTCTCAGGTCCGCTGAAACCTTTCACTTGAGCTTCACGTGCCCCAAATGGGTTCCACCGCCCTGCTGATCGGATGGAGGACAGCCGTGCAGGGTTGGCACGTCCTTCGGTCACTTGGTCATACGGGACCCTCGTGGAAAAGAGACAAGGAGCTCACCCTCGGGGACCTCACTGTCCGTTGGGCGCCCAGAGACCATCGTCACGATAATGAGTGTTGCGCAGATCGCCCAAAGCTGAAGAGAGTGGCCCGGCAGGAGACAGTGTGCAACTTCAGACAGGAAGTCCTCGGGGAGACGGTGACCCTGAAATGAAGACTGGATGGATTGGAGGGACCCAGGCCACAGGTGGCTGGGGAAGGCTGTTCTGGGCAAAGCAACAGCCAGTTGAAAGGCCCCGAGGCAGAGGGCATTGGGACCATCCGAGTTCTAGTTTCATGCACAGGATTCGCCTCAGGAAACGGGCTCAGCCCCAGGCCAGTCTGACCTCTGAAATGGCTGCTTTGTCCGCGTGGGAGGCCACGGCTGGGCCGCAGGTCAGGAGGATGCAGGAGAGGGAAGCCCTGTGTACAGGCAGACGCCGCTGTCACTCGCTAACCTGTCATCACCTGCAGGAAACCCAAAGCCCTTCCCAGCCCTCTTGCTGTCCCCTGATCCTGCAGGGCACGGCATCGTGTCCCTAGGATCCTAGGAAGGAGCCCCATCCTAGCGGGTTTTGCCCGCTGGTCGTGGTGACGTACCTGACTACAGGAAGCAGGAGGCCCGGGGACAGGAGCCCCCAGGGACGGTGGGTGTGAACAGTTGTGCAGGTAGGGTGACAGGCGCTAACCTCATGCTGACAGTCCTCTTGCCTCTGATGGGTGGGGGGACACAGGGGAGTAATCAGTAGCCTTATTTTCTAACCAGTAAGAAGAGCAGGGAACTGAGGTCCTGGGTGAGTTTGGCAGAGTGCCCTTCCTTCCAACTCGGGGCTCTGCCAGGTCGTGGTCTGTGAGAGGAAATGGGGGAGTGTGGGATGTCCCAGCCAGCGAGGGAGCAGGGAAGCCCGGCGAAGGCTTGAGGGGAGGGAGGGAGGGTCCTTTGAACACTGATGTCCAAGGTCACTGGCCACTATCTGAAGGCCTCTGATCAACCAGCGGGCGGCAGGGGCGGGGGAATTCTGGGCGGGGGAGTTGCAGGAAGGCGCGCACCTCCGGCAGGGGCTCGCCAGCAGGTAGGACGGGCCCGGGGGTCCCCGAGCCGAAGGCCTGGTGCGGTCAAGGCAGACGGGGCTTTGGACTAGCCCGCAGCAGCCAGGGACCTCCCTGGAAGTAAAGACAACCAAGAAAGGAAACATTGAGAGTCCTAATGTCGAGTGAGGTTGTCCAGGAAAGGCCGGTCCTTCCAGCCTCCAGATCAGGGGGCGGAGACCAGAGACTCACCTGTGTCCACACAGGGTTGGGTGGAAAAGCAGATTTAGAGCAGAGAGCACTTGACATCCGTTCTCAGCCACAGTCCCGGTCCAGGGGGAGAGTTGCGGAATCTGCTCCGGCACCCGCCCTGGGGGGACCCAGAGGGCCCCGCCTCTGCTGTCCCTGCTGTTCCCCTGGCTCCTGCTGCTGGGATTTCAGGGGGCAGGGCGGGTGTCACCTCTCCCTCGGGAGCCCTGGGCTCACCGACAGACCAGCCTGAAGACTGTGACAGGGACTCCCTGACGTCTCAGGGGCAGCAGGAGAGAGACAGTCAGCGGCCACCTACCTTCAGGGCCCAGCTGGGGCATTTTCACGGGCTCTGCGTACATCGAAGGATTAATTTAAAGAATAGTAGTTATCCCCAGAACAATGCCATCCCTCCATGGCCACGGACACTTGGTGTCCACAATATATCTGTATTGTAACATATAACATATTGGCGTACATATTATATACTTTATAACCCATGGGAAATGCTGCCCAGCGTTAAATTAGCCAGCGGATGGCTAAGTCTGCAGTCAGGAAAGTTCATTTTACCACTTGCCGGGTGCCTTAAAGACGGATCACATTCAGTATCATCGCTTTAAAGTCCTAACGACCTTAATGACCCCAGAACCTCGAGAAGTGGCCGTTATACAGGGAAAAGTCAGCAGCTCCCTACCCCACGTAAATTGCTTTTCCACGGTCGTAAAGCGGTAGGTAGCCAAGGAAGGAAGGGAAAACCTAGGTTTTTTACAGCAGATTCAGGTCGTTAGTATCAGATAGATTGACACACACCTTTTGAGAGCCATGTATCACTTTGAAGAAGAGGTAGACCGATGGCAGGCGATAGATGTGTATACGTACCCATGCCCACGTGCAGGTGGATTTTTGAGGTATTATCATCTTGCGCCGCTCAGCCTGTTTTCATAGCGGAAAACAGAAAGCTGCCATCAGTCCACATGTCACCACACAGTGTGCCCCGTGGACGACCATCCCCGAAAGCTACGGGATGTATGTCTTTGGAAGGAACAGTAACGTCTAGCCGATGCGCCGAATTCATTTTTCTGCGTTTTCCCCTGTTGGCTTTTTATGGCTGCATCTGTAATAAAATCCTACTCAAGCCACTTCTTCAAACACCTGGAAATGGTGACAGAGAAACAAACTTGAGCAGCCTTTTTCCACTCCACCTGGAACTCACTAAGACCCAGGATGGCATCCTGAGGAAGCCACCGTTTGAAGGGCCCCCCTGGAAAAACTGTCACGCTGGCGGACTTCCCACGTGCCCAGGAAGCCCCGTGTTGCAGGTGGGGCCGCATCGTAACCCCACCCACTGTTTGATCCGGGGTTGAGCTCCCCCGTTGTCCCCTGCAGCCCTGTGCTCAGTTGGGGAGAAGTAAAATGAATTTGATAGCGTGTGTTTTCCATCCCCCTGCATTTAAAATTCAAGGGGCAGGTCGACATGTTCGCGGCACCCCGACACAGGAACCTGGAGACGTAGGTAAGGCAGCCCATTTCCCCAGCCCCCAAGTTCATACCGGGAAGCTTCTCTATTTCACAGACAAGACAGCTCACACCTGTGTAACACGGTTGTTAGGTTCCTAAAAAATGCCGTGTTATGCGGACCTGTGTTACACAAAACAAAGAACCAGTGCCAAAAAGCGGGTTAGGTTCCAAAAATGTAAAAAGCATACTACTAGATTTTCATAATGAAGAGAAACATTATTAAAGCAATTTTCGCCAAAAGTGTAACACGTTACACGGATTAAGTGATGTTTTCTTCGTCATCGATACGAAGCACCATTAACGGAGGGTGTTTTCTTTGTGACAAGGTGTCTTCCTCCTCTTAACTTTCTTCAGCATCATCGTGACTTCCGTCCTGTACTTTTGGCACAAACTCCGTTGTTTTAGGCTGCTTGCTGTTAGCTGAGAGATCTTTATACATTTCCATGGTGCTAAGCACTTGTGAGGTTCTGTCTCCCTTCAACTTTGTGCTTCTTTCAGCGGAAGGACCTTCCTTTAGGAAACTTCGCTCCAACTGGTCGCCTAAGTCGAGGCCTTTCTTCACACGTTTCAGGGTCAAGTGTTTATTTTTTGACCTGAAAAGCTCTTACCGTGTTCTCTGCTATTCAGGGACTTCCCTAACTTCGAATGAGATATTCTTTGCTCTTAAAAGCTCTCATGAGGCTCCGAGTTGTTCGGGGGTTTCTCCAATTCTGAAACCGTGTTAGAGCGAACCTGTGTTCTAGAACGCCGTGGTGGCTCAGAGAAGTGCCGTGTGACATGGGGGCACCTGTGCTGCTCTGTGGCTCATCACATCTGACGGTTTCGGGAGAGAAGCCTAGAGGCTCCTCTGACTAACCTGTAGATAACACACCTTCGCGTGACAGTGCTTCTTTCTCCCGGGGCCGCGGAGTTGCGGGCCTTCAGCGCCTTTGTGACGAGATGGCTCCGAACTCCCCACCACGGCCCTTACTCTGGGGGTCACACGTAGGCAGGTGGGGAAGGAACCCCCCGCCCCCATGGCTCCAGCGTTCGAGTCAGCCCGCAGCTCGGGGGCCTAGGAAACAGCTGAGGGTGAAGAACTGTTTTCTCTGAGAGGTGCGCCCCGCGGTCCTGCTGGAGCAGAGAGGCATCACTTAGTCTCCCTCAGCGACCGCGACCTGGGCACGTGTCAGCTGGGACAGGAAGTGCTCACATGTTAAAACGTTTTCTTTTTTTAAGTGGCGGGCAGCCGGAGGGGACTAGTCACAGGAAGACAACCTCCCCTTGGGCCCGGCCGCAGGGGCGCTCACCTGCCACAAGGGGTTTGTGTCTGGTGGCTCGGTGGCCTGGGTTCCAGGCCCGGGGGCTGATACAGGCACACTGGGTGGCTCTTCTTCCAAACCCCAAACGCTACGTATTCAGAACGATCCCACACACCTTCCTCGGGCCGCCTGCTGGCCATGGCTCCCCGCCCTTCGGAAATGCGGCCGGGCGCCTAAGGGATGTGAAGTTTTGAACTGGGTGCCACCCCTGCCGGAAGTCTCTCTGGGGCAGAATTCTCCCGCACCCCCTTTACCTGCCTTCTCTCCGGGGCTCCTGGAGCCAGCTGTGAGGTCGTGGGAGGCAGTTAAAGGGGCTGGACTATTCTGCTCTGAGCGGCTTCCGAGCTGGGACGGCTGGGTTTTCTGCAAGAAAACTTGAGATGTTTTCTCCAGTCTGACCATGAGGAAGCTGAGCATGTGTCACTCAGATGAGGATAGGAGCGCTCGCCCCAGAGACACTGAGTCACCCCGTGAGCGACTGACATAGAATGTTCTAGAAAGAGGCATTTTTGTACGTCCGAGGGACACAGGTGGCAGGGGCTGTTCCGGGACCTGGCCCCACGGCCTTTCGCCCACAAGGCCAGAGCTTAAAATACGCGGCTGTCGGAGGCCCCTCGCACGCGCCGGGCCAGCGTGACCCCGCCGCTGGGGCACAGGCCGGGCGTGGCGGCGGCAGGACTGAATCAGAGTCCAGATTTGCCCTGGTGACACGTGCAAAGAGGGAGCATGACGTTTGAGCTGCACAAATATTACGCTGAAGTTTTATACCTTTTTTGGAGCCAAGCAGGTCTCGTTCATGGTAAAGTCACGGGTTGATAGCAGGTCCTTTTCCTGCTCTGGAATCTGACACGCGGTGGCTGTGCCTGGGGCCCGGCAGCCGGAGGAACCGGCAGGCCACGGGCGTTCGGAACCGTGGGGCCATCTCGGTGGTGGAATTCTGCCGCTGAGCAACTCCCACCTCCCTCCCGGCCCAGGCTGCGGGGCGGGGAATCCGGGAACCCTCTGGCCCTGAGCGCCATGCGAACGAGAACTTGATAGTGGCCACAAGCAAGCTGCTTCTTCAGCTTGTTTTGAAGCTGCCTGACAGCCAGGGCGGGTTTGTGAAACCAGTCAGGGACTCTGTCTGAACCCCGGGGCTGGAGCAGGACCTCCACGCGGGCCGCATCGGTACCAGGGCAGCCTGACAGGCCTGAGTCCCCTCTCGAATTGAATTTTGATGAGGGACCCGGGGAGGAAATGGGAGGTCTGGCCCTCCTGCCCTGTCCTGTGGGAGCAGCCCGGGCCCCCTGCCCCCTGGTGACGATGATTCAGACAAAGAGCGGACACAGAGGGGCTTCCTTCCTACTTTGGGTGCCTGAGCCCCGCAGGAAGCTCCTCTAGGCCACGGGTGGCACCGTCGGGGCTCCAAGGAGCTGGCCTGCCGGGAACACGGGGCTGGCGGGGACCAGGCTGCGCCTCCCAGGTAGTGGCCGCGGGGAGGGGCGCCTTCCTGCAAAGCCTGCGAGGAGAGGGAGAGCCAGAGGGGCTGGGAACCTGGCCTCTTGGGGGCTGTGGACGGGGAGCCCCACCCTACTTCCTGACGAGGGGGTGCCCACTGCCCACTGCCCCACGGGCCCCGCGGCTGCTGTGAAACCTGCCCCAGGGGTTGGTTGGCGGGGTGGTCTGCCGACCCTGGGAGGGGGCACCTTCTTCTGGCCGCCACAGCTCGGCCACCGTGAACGCACCGTCTCCCTCCCATTGCCCGCTCTGCTGCTAAGCCCCTGGGCGCCCCACCTTCTGCCCGGGTGGAGGGGTGCAGAGAGGGTCAGGGTGGCAGCAGAGCCCAGGCCAGGGGAGCACCCTGGGGCCTGTGTGATGAAAGGACCCCGGTCTGCCTTGGGGACCATGTCCCCAAATCCCCATGGGGACCCAGCCCGGTGTGCCAGTCTCCAGCCCAGTCCCCCTCGGGGGTGAGGGGAGAGGGAGGGGAAGGCTAAGAACACCCCACATTTTAGAAAATCCACAATACGTTTTCTGATCTCTTCCCTCCCTCCTTCCCCTGCCTCCCCTGCCCTCCCCCCCCCCTGCCCCCCCAGGACACCGTCAGAAACTAGACGATCAGACCAAGCCTGGCACCTTGTCCTTTTCCGAGCGGCTCAGTGAACTGGAGCAGCTGCGGCGTTCGGCCATGAGGGTCAGCCCACACCACCCAGCCCCCACACCCAACCCTCGGGCCTCCTTGAACCACTCCACTGCCTTTAACCCTCAGCCTCAGAGTCAGATGCAGGGTAAGTACGGGGCGAGCCCCCCACCGCCTCGCGTCTGGGCAGAGCCCCCCGGCCCAGTCCTGGCTTCTCCCCTGGGCACCAGCAGCCTGGGGGCTGGTTCCACGCAGTCTCGGGCGGCCCAGGCCGGAGGTCCCAGCTGCGTCGTGACACCCCCAGGTTGAGGGGTCCCCGCCCAGCGCGTGTGGAGAGACCGTGGGGAGAGAGGTGCAGGCCGTAGTTTGACCAGCTCTGCCGGTTCCTTGCCTCCCCATCCGTCTGAAAGACAGACACACACACACCCCCCAAGCCAGGGGCAGGTCTTCATGGTCTCCCGTTTATTCGGGGGTTTGTAGCTAACACGTTACGTTGGAAATACAACGAGATCAGGGTTTTCGAAACTCGAGAAGTAGCAGGGCCCCCCGGCCGCCATCCCGGCCGGAGGGCTGATTCGCAACAAATAAATTCGCAATCGCCCGAGAACGCAGGATCCCCGGGGCCAGCAGGGCTTGCCCTGGGAGGGCAGGTCACCCTCCCGCGCCACGTCCTCCCTGGGCCCTGTGGGCGCAGCCGCCACACCAGGCCCCGCGCTGCGCAGCCGCGGCCAGAGGAAGGGGCAGCAAGGAGGGGAGGGCGGGCGGCAGGCGCTGGCCCGGGGCAGCCAGATTAGCTTCCCCCGTGTTGCCTCTGCCTTGGCTGGGTGGTGGGACGGACTGAGCTGATGGGGTTGGAAGGAGCCCCTTTCAGGGGGTCGGCGCAGGGGGAGACTCAGAAGGCCCGGCGGCCCACGCCAGGAGCTCCCACTTACGTTTCCGGGGGAGGTTCTTCCCCTTAAGGGTCAAACTCCCAAGGAAGCTTCCGGGAAGGTGCACCCTCCGGCGGGTTTAGGAAGGGGTCCCCTGAGACCGCTGGTCTCCGGGTGCTGATTCCAACGGCATATTGATGTTTTGTTTTAAACGCCGAAATGCAAGTGTATGTGGGACGGGATACCCAACGGCACATTCGTGGGGCGGGCGGGACGGGCTTGCGTGAAATGATTCCGCTTCCCAACGCCGCCTGGAGGGGCCTCCCCGGGGGGCACCCCGGGTCTCACACTGAGGGCCACGTAAACCAGCGCCCGTCACCGTGGGCACTGCGCGTACCTGCCCCCTCCCCCTCCCGTGTGCAGCGGGCTGTTCACGCCCCGGACGCGGTCTGTCCTTCTCTGCGGATCCCGAAGCCTTCCTAGAGGTGTCTCCGCCACGCGGGGACACGTTGCAATTGTCCCCGCGAGGTCAGCCCTGCTTCCTGCAGTGCTGGTGGGGAGGGAACCCTATCTGAGTTCCCTCCTCCTCGGATCTGCTCTTTCGACCCGAGGGAAAGGGGCGGGGCGGGTGGGGGTGCATTCCTGCCCGCTGTGGTCAGCCGCTGCGGGGTGGGTGGGGGCAGCGTGCGGCCCGCATTCCTCAGCTCCTTGGGATTCTGTAGGCTCCGCAGAGGGTCAGGTTTAACAGGGCGCATCCCGCTTTCTCGGTCCTTCTAGAAGCTTTTCGTTCCTGCAGCGTCTGAGCTGCAGGCCCCGCCGGACGTGTTACCCAGATCGCGGCCGCGTTCTCTTCCCCAGAAACCGTCCGATAGCCAGCGTCTCCCTCGTAAAACAGCGAGAGGGGATTTCAAAACAAAATAAGTGCCCAAGCTCTTTTCCTAGGAAACTTTTTTTTTTTTTAAAGGAAGAACATACTTTGTTTTTCTCCCCCGAGTCATGCTCTGAGTCGACCCTCGGGATTTTCCCCCCGAAATGAGAACTTTAACAAGGATAAGCAGTAAAGTCTCTTTTGGCCAGAACCTTGGTTTTGTTCTCGACAGGTAGGAAAAGGGTTATTTTCCTGGCTTAACTCCGGAGCTTCTGTAAAACGTTGAAGGCGACACTTTACGTAAGAAGCCAGCATGCATGTGTGGCGCGCCCTGAAGTGGCAGCCGTCCCTGCAAGGAAAGCAGTCAGGGGAGCCCTGCCGCGCGGTGACAGTGACCGCGACAGTGACCGCCCGTGTGCGCATGTTTCCACACGTGGGTGTGTCAGCGGCCAGGGGTGGGGGCTCGGAGAGAGGCTGGGGACCCCTGTGTTGCTGGGACTTCACCAGGGGCTCTACTCTCGTCCCTGTGACTCGGTCAGCAGGAAGTCACAGATGCACAGTAAGGCCTGGATTTGAGAGTCACCCCAGCCGTCCCAAGCAGGGCACAGAAGGACAAGGGGGCGGGCAGGCCGCGGTCACCACACCGCTGTCGATGTGTTGAGCTTGTGACCATAAAAGGGCTGAGGTGAGTTTCAGCTTCTCCTTGTACCGGGCCTGAAAACCAAACACAGCTATTTGGTCATAGGTACACGCTCCTGCCAGGCGAGATGCTATCACGATGGTCTACGGCCCAGTCTTAGAATTCTTTTGCGGTCATGGGAAGGAAAGGGGGCCTGTGTCCTTTTGAAAGATGAAGCGGGCAGATGCTAGGGAGATAAGGCGCTGATGTCAGTCCGGTCACGCCTCCCCGCTGCAGGGAAGGCTTCGGGCCGCCGGGCCGGCGTGGTCCATGGAAGGCTGGGAAAGGGGCTGGAGGGTGGCCGCCCGCGTCATGGTTCCTGTGTGTGTCACCCTAAACATCAAAGCAGGAGGCTTAACTCTTTCATCCGACCAGTTAGGAGAGATCTGGGCACGGGTCTGACGTTCCTAGACATCGTTCCGTTCTTGCCACAGCCCTGAGGTGCGTTTATAGGCACTGAGATGGAGCCTGAGGTTAACAGCTGCTCCGCGCCTCCAGGAGGAGGAGGGTTGGGCAGGCTCACACCCAGGCCGGTCTGGCTGCAAGCCAGTGCTGACCGGCCACCCACGTTCCAGGACGGAGGATCCCGTAGCCACGGGGCTGGCCGAGGCCAGGAAGAGCCCTCCGCTGGCCAGCAGGGGGTCGGGGGTGCCAGGCTGCTCACTCACTTAACCGTCCTGTATGGAACGTGTTCTGTTGTCATTAGATGTTGGTGATGATGAGTTTGGGGCCAGACTTTGGGGTGGACACCCGGACATGTTGTTGACCAGTCGTGAGAAAACTCGTGGGTTCAAACCCAGACATTGTTGACTGATAACAAGTTAACTTATGCTCACACTTCCGTTCGCTTTTGCTGTAAAACTCCATGTGCTATAAAACTCCAGTCAGCAACGTATTAACAGATCATCTTTTGGGGGGACGGGGACATTTGTTTTCAAAGGTGGGAGGAAAGGGAACTGAACATCTGAGTGAAGGAAGGATGCGCAGGAGGGGAGAGGCCACAGCCATTCTTTCTTACTGTTTGGGGGCAACATGGGGACCTGAGCCCCCTCCACACCCAGGCAGCATCCGCTCGGCCTTTAGGAGTGTGGGTGCCTCGCTGTCAGGCCCCGTGTGGCTGGGGACCCCTCCCTCCCCAGCCACGTCTGATACTTAGTATTCCGGGAAGATTGCTATTTTGGAAGCGATTGTCCCCAAATGTCAGCGCTGCTTTGGAAAGACCAGCCTTTGTGAAGCTCTTTGAGACAGGCCATCGACGGCACAGGTTCCTTAGAGCCTCCGTACCAGCTGGGATCCTTTCCTTGATGAAAGGAAAATAAACCTTCCCACTTTGCTGGAGGAGGAGGCAGAGAGAAAACCACCTTCCAGACTTGGGGGTGAAAAAATCAAACTGCGGAGCAACGCTCCCCCCTCTCAGCAACGCTACAAGTTCAAAAAGAAACGGGGCGGGGGCTGGCTCGGGAGTAGAGGCTGTGATCTCAGATACGGGCCTGCAGGTGGTCACTGGGCCCCACAAAGCAAACGCGCCTGCTGGAAATCAACCCGCAAGACAGCTGTAAACAGGAAGCGCAGGTGATTTAAAAAGCCCTCTGAGGGGGCCTGTCAAGGTCACATCAGCATCTTAGGTGGAAAGGGAGCAGATAAACACAAACAACTAGATAAACGCAGGAAGGACAAAAGGGAGGGGCGGGAGGAAAGGAAGGAAACAAGAGGAAGGGAGGAGGAGTGGGCTGGGGCTGCAGCTGGGCCCCGTGCCAGCCCCCAGGCTCATGGGCTGCCGCTGATGGACTCGCAGTCCTCGGGCAGGACCTGAGGACCCCGCTCCTGTTTTCCGTGTTCTTGAGGTTTAGGGACCCTTTGAAACGCTCACGTCAGCGCGTTCCCTCGTAGACGGTGGGCGGAAGGTGGGCCTTGCTCTCTTCTTTGCACACAGCCCCACAGTGGTGCAGGGCGGTGGTGGCCACAGGGCCCTCCCCACCTGGTTGGGGACGGGCGGCATCACTGGACACCCTGCCCAGGGGCAGTGCGGCGTCCGCAGCCCCCCTCGCTGGAGGGCTGCTCAGACGCATGCGCCCCGGCCGGCCCCCAACTCTGGAGCCACCGCGAGCCACGTGTCCATGGGCTGCCTTTCCTGGCCCGGCGGTTTTCACAGGTGTCGCTCAGGGGGATGGGACCGGTTTTCCGGAGCGTGGTGCCAATGCCTGGTGGCCGTCTTTTCCGGTTGAAAGAAGAAAGGGTTCACTTTAGAGCTCCCCCTGCATGATAAGATACTCCTCCTGTGGGATTGGCGCGTCCTGAGCTGCTCTGTTGTTGCAACCTGCAGACCGTAGCAGACACGCACACACGAGTCCTTGTTCACAAGGCCGTGGGGGGCACTTCCTTGACATTGGTGGTTACGCAGGTAGGATTAGGGTGGAAGGGTAACCGCCAGGACAGAGAGCAGAGCCTCTTGCCCAGGACTTCCCAGGGGACTAGACATCCTAAAGCCTCCCTGTCCTTACCTGCAAAATGGGAGGAATTGCATTTGGACATCCTTGGGCCATTGCAAAACAAGAAGGCCAGGCCTGTGACCCGTATCGACGGTGCCGATTCTTGTGGCCGCTGTGACAAGTGACCACAGACATGGTGGCTGGACCATACAGAAGGTTCCGTCCCGGAGGCTGAAGGTCCAAAACCAAGCTGATGACAGGACAGGGAGTCTTCCTGCCTCCCCCAGCCTTCGGTGGCTCCAGGCGCCCGTAGCTGGGGACCACATCCCTGTGATCTCTGCCTCCATTTCCAACCCAGTGTCATCTCCGCCTTGCCTCTCACAAGGACCCTTGTTCCTGAGTTCTGGGTCCCCCCAGATAAGCCAGTATGATCTCAGCACATCCTTCCCTTTGGTATACCTGAAGACTCCTTTTTCCCAGACAAGGTCGCACTCACCGTTCCGAGAGTCATCACAGAAGCCTAGGTCCCCCATACGCCAAAGCAGAGAAGGTGGGGGACGTCAGGCGAGTCCACCCCCGGAACAAATGTTCAGCGGAAGTGGATGGGAATGAACCCAGTCTCCTATGCCAGAAAGCCTCCGTCTCATCTGCCGGGACTACGGACAGGGGAATAAATAGATGGTTTCTCTCTTCCTAATAAGAGCGGGTATTTCCCAGCACTTTCTAGAGAACCGATGCTGGCGGTGAGTGTCCTGGGAACCGTGCTGACCAGATGGGAGGCCTGGGTGCCTCCCACCCTGCCCTCACAGTGGCCCATGACGTCATGGGTGGCAGCAAGCACGGGGACAGAAGAGGCCACCAGCCAGTTGCAACGGACTCAAGCATGTGACTTCCCCAAACGAAGCATAGCGTTTTTGGTTTGAATAAGCTGCTTTTTGTTGTGCTTTGTTTTGTACTAAGTTTACTTCTAGAGAAGGGGAAGGGAGAGGCAAAGAGGCTGAGAAATGTTGATGTGAGAGAGAGACGTCCATCGGTTGCCTCTCAAAGGCGCCCCAACCAAACCTGCGCCCCAGGCAGGTGCCCCAACTGGGGGCACAATACTCCAGCCCACTGAGCACACCGGCCAGGGCGGTTGGGTTCTCAGGTGGTGGCGTTGCTGGCCAGGTGCCCGTTTGCCAAGGCTGGTGATACCCAGCGCCTCTCACAGTCCCCACCCCACCAATCCCTGGAGGGACAGCCTTTCAAAGACGGATATTCAGAACCATGTGGGCTGCCGCTGTGACGTGGAACCCAAGCTTCCCGGACCCAGGGAGGAGCCAGCAACAGATGCTGAAAGGAGAAAGCGACCTGGTGAGGACACAGCTCCGGCCTACGTGTGCGCGGCTGGTTCTACCACTTGCTTCTTTCCCCGGCGTCATGTCCCGTCCTGGTTCCGTTTTCCGGGGGGCTCTTTAAAACCCAGGACGTGTGAAATGTCGGTGACGCTGGGGCGCTGCCTGGATTCCTGCCTCCCTCCTCCCCGCTCAGGCTGGCGGGCAACGCAGACAGGGGTCTCCGGCCTCCGTTCTCAGGGGCCCCCTCTGCGTGTGTTTGCATTATATTTTCACCAGTCGGTGTCGACGCCCCAAGGAGCTTCCTTATTGTGGAACAACCACCTTCCAAGTGGCAGAACCACCCAATTGTTGTGGAGATTAAGGACACAGGTTGCAAAAGGCCCAGTACATACAAACTCCACCGACAAACCAGTTTCTGGCCATAGCCTTTTCTTCCAAAATCTCTCTCTGGCAGAACATTTTCTGTTTTAATACCAGAGATTCAGTTACCAGCCACAGTAAATAAAACAGGGTTTTTAGAAACGTGGTGTAGAACTCACCCCAAAGACAAATATCGGCCAGTCCTGCGGACGGGGACAGGGGGTGTGGCCCGGCTCACCGGCTCCTGATTTTCAAGCTCTGGAAAATGCTTAGGTGGAGTTCGCCGGGTCAGGCCTGTCTGCGTGACACGGAACATAACGCTCACGTGCAAAAGAAACACGCGTCTTCAAGAGGAAGCAACCGTGGCACTAAGTCCCCGAACGCGTGGCGAGCAGAAGGTGGGGGACCGTCATTTCCTCCAGGCTCGGGCCCCAGGGCCACCTTCCAGGGCCCAGCTTGCCTGTCACCAGCCCAGGGCCAGGCGCAGGGCGGACAGCCTCCCGCAGACACGCATCTTCCGTCCTAATTGGTAGCAAGCGTTAGCTTTCTGGAAAGGGTGAGTTCCCCCATGGGGAGCCCGCACCCCCACTTTCCTGCTGGAGGGAGTGTGAATAAAAAGGACAGGGTGAGCTGGGGACTTGGTCCCATCCCCTCATGTCACCTCCCGACTGTTGGGAGCCTTGGGGTGCGCCCCGAGGCTGCAGCAGGGCTTGTTTCTGCACCCCGTCTTGCCTGACCCGAGCCTCCTGGAGTTGAAGCCGCCCGTTCCGTTGCCGAGGTCACGGGATCGGGGCCACTATGGTTCCAGGCCCAGGCCTTCTAGGAGTATAAAGAGGATGCTCTGTGATCCTCCAGCTCTGGGCTTTGGGGGTGACCCCCATGGGAGCCTCAACAGCAACACACCCCTTGGGAAGGCCTGTGAGTCAGTCCTCTGAGGGGCCCGGGGAGTCAGCACCGCCCTGGGCATCAGCAGCCCGCCCGCCCGTTGTCTGTGCAGAGCAGTCAGTTCCCCAGACCCACCCCTGCGGGTCCCCTAGGGAAGGACCCCGTTTCCCGAGAGCTTTTGTGTGACCAGCCGGAGCCACTCGAGACCCGGAGACCCTCCGCTCCATGGCTCCTCCTCCGTCTCGGGAAGTGCCCCCTCCCTCGCTCAGAGGTTTGACGGGAACATCCCGGGGAACAGGGAGGAGGAAATCACCTGGCTGACTCTCCGTCGTCCTTGTCGGGGCTGCAGGTCCTGCGAGGGGAGCAAGCATGCTGGTTCCGTGAGGTCTCCCGGGGCCACGCTCGCTCCGTGGGCGCCTCTCTGTGCACATCAGGGGGCCGGTTCCGTCACCGTAAAGTTGTTAAAATGCTGCAGAAGTCAGCACAAGCACCAGGGCTGGCGAGGCTACGTGGTTCGCTGGGATCGCCGCCCTCAGGTCTCTGCACCCTCCTCCCCGCGTGGCGCTGAGGACATGCGTGACGGCCTGTGAGTGAAGCTGGGCTTCTGCGGGCTGTCCAGGGAGCCCCTGATACAGATGATTGGCGCTCGGGTGGCGTCTCTGGGTTTTCAGAGCACTTGCTGCAGGGGTAGGGTGACAGGGATACCGCCTGGCTCCGTTTCCCAAAGGCAACGGCACTGGCAGAACGGGCCACTGCTGCTGGTTCCTTCAGTCCCACCAGGGGCACGGTGTGGCCCTCAGGGTCCTTCCCACCCACCAGGTGCCTGGCGGCCACGTGACCTGGCTCTGTCCTGTTTAAGGTGCCCCAGCCCCAGCCCCCGGCCTCCCGAGGGAGGGACCAGGTAGCTCCCGGACTCTAATGGTGAGCCATTCTGGGTAGTCCTTGCAGTGCCCAGGGATTCACAGTCCCGTCTCGCATCTCAGGGGACCCGCAGGGACCACCCGGAGCCCATCGCGTGGCTGCTCCTGGTGACAAGACTCATTGTGGCAAAATTTCTGCCGCATGATCAGCTTTGCTGTGCCATCCTGTATCGGTAAATGAGAGAAGCCATTGCCCAGACGGGCATCTGTTTAATTTAATATGATTTTCCACAAATTACAAGGCATGACTTTACAATTGAATTTGTACTGAATTACAGCTGGCCAGTTCAGGTGGGAAGGAGCGGAAATCTCGTTATGCTTACTCCAGAGTCCCCTCCTGATTTCCTCATCGGATTCTTTCGCCCCGGGGGAGGCAGGGAGATGCCGTAGGCAGCCGGTGAGGATGTCCCTTCTCTCTCGGACTGTCTCCCTGGTCAGGCCTGGCTCCTGCAGGGCAGGCACAGGGCCTGGGGGTGTCCAGCAGAAAGCCAGCGCCTCTGTCCCCATCTCTGAAGGTGACTGTGAGAGAGGACTCAGGAAAACAGGACAGTGGCCCCCAGAGCGCAGTTCCGAGGGAAACAGAATCTGAGCCGTAAACTGAGGCTGAAATCTACTCGGTGGGTCATGGGGTAGATCTTGGGATGCAAACCCGGGGTGGCCTCCTCCTGGTTGTGTGGCCTGCAGGGGCCGCTGACTTTCTCCGCAGCTCTGGGCCCACAGGCCGTGGGCACGAGACCCTTCACGCCCACCTCATGCAGAGCTGGGAGGACTGGGTGATTCACGTGTCACTCTTAGTACCTCGTGAACTGGCGGCAAGGACACAGGTGTAGTTGGGTCAAGTATTGAGCGTAGCGTGTGACCCACTTTAAATACCGAATAAATGGTCAGCGTTACGCTTTTCAGTGTCATCGCTACGTTACGTTAGGGCCCAGCGCTGGTGGCCCCAGGGGTCTCGCCAGGGTGGTGGGCAGCTGTCCAGGTCCTTAAGCCACAGCCACCTGGACACAGCCCCTGCAGGGCCTCCTTGTCCCCGGGCGATGCTGGCTGGCAGGGAGCCAGGCCCTCGCTCACTCCGTGTTCCTGGGGTCACCTCTTCCGGGCCACCCATGGCGACTGCTGCTAGGATCGCAGGGCAACAGGAACCTGGTGAGCTGGAAAGGGGACCTAACATTTCTCGGCGTGAAGCCCTTTCGTTCACTCCTGAGACACGGAGGCCCAGGTGGAGGCCGACACCAACTCCTGGTCCTGGGGCTGCTGGGCCAGTGCCCGTCCCCACAGTGCACGCGGCCCCTGCCATCAGAACAGGACCTGCCTTAGGACGTTAGCGCTCTGCCTTTTCCCAGAAGCGTGCTGCCTCCTTGATGACATCATAGTGGCTGCGTTCCACGTGATGGCTCCGTGGCGTCTCCATTTTCGTGTGCAGTCCCACACCTAAGGGGTCGGGATGTTCAAAAAGGCAAAGCCCAACCTTGTGTCCCCAGCCCCAGCCCCGCTGCCTGGTGGGAGCAAATGGCTACAGGGCCCTCATGGGCAGGGATGCCCCCCAACCTGGCCCCTGACTTGCGTGTGTGGGACACATTTAGAGATTGGCCGTGGTCAGCCTCCTCGGTGTTTTCAAAGAACCTTGAGCCACGTGTCGCCTTCCACGTGACATTAAGTCCATGCCTCCCCATGCTGGTGCGGATTCTGCCCACCGGCCAGCCGGGCCCCCGAGAGCGGCCACAGTGGGGGTGGCAGGCCGGCGTCAGGGGAAGGCGGGTGGGAGGGTGTGGGTGGCGCTGAGTGGCAGCCTCCTCCTCCTCCCAGGTCACGGTGCTCCCGCATGGGGCTAGGCTGGGAGTTGACCAGGAGAAGCCGACCAGCTAGCATGGGGACCTCGCCTCTGCACCTTTGCCCCCCTCAGCATGCGGCTCCTGACCTGTCCTGACCACACGCGGGGGGTCCTGCCTCGGTGGTCGGAGAACCGCACGTCTCTCAGGAATGGGGGGGGCCGCCGATGATGGGGAACCGGCCTTGGGCTGCGACGTGGCCTTTTCTCGCTAAAGAAACCGCCGCTCAGACACACAGAATTTCACGGTGTTGCAAGATTTTCCCCCAAGGGTCATGATTTCCCTGACTCAGGCAGTTCTAACAGTGACTTTCAACTTCTGACCACTGGACGGGCGTGAATCATAGAAAGCCGGACCCGACTGAGAGGGCCGGCCCCCCTCGTTAGTTCCACAAGCCGTTGGAGGCCAGAGCCCCCCCGCCAGCTCGCCCAGCACCCCTCTGCCTGTCCTCCAAGCTGCGACTCACCCCTATCTCGGGGTGCACCCAAGCGAGCTTCCCTCAGCCGTCCCTTCAAAACAGCCCTTACGGGAAGGGGGCGGGGGGTGGCTGGAACAAGATGGGGCAAACCCCAGTGCGCCTCTGCGCGTGCTCCACCCAGTTTCTCATCTTTTTATTACCAAAAAAAAACAGTCTCAAGTAACCCAAACAGGCAGTCTGATGTGCAGACGGTCGCCAGGCACCCGCCCAAGAAGCTGCCGGCCGGCTGGTCCATCCTCCTCTGATTTATGTTGTGTGCGCTAAGCCTTAAATTGCTGAGACTCTGGCTGGCTGCGGTGGTGCGACGGGAGGGTTGGAGCGTGTTTTCGGCTCCCAGAGCTGGCGCGGGCTCAAGTCCGCTCTCACACCTGCCTGAGACAATGGGGCCTTGTGAGCCGCCTCCCGGGAGCCGCGGGGCTGCTTCGTGTCCACAGTCGGCCGGGGGGAGGCCGGGGTTGGGGTGCCGGCCCCCTTGCCCGCCCCTCCCCGCGCCCGCGTTAGGGAACCGTCTTATTTTGGGACATTAAAAAGCAAACCAGCAGTATCAACAGGAGCCTCTTAGGAAGGAGACTTTCCTGCGGCAAAGCAAGGATCCGCAGTCACGTTGGGGGCGGAAGTGGGCGCAGAGTTGCCCCCCCCCCCCCCCCAGCTCACTGAAACGTGAGCTCTTCCCGCGCAGGATGGTCTGCGGGTGAAAGCTTTTCTTGGTTGCCCGTCCGTCGCTGACATGCCAGGGACCGGAGCAGGAAGCAGGGGCCCGTGTCAGTCTCAGTGGGAACAGCAAACTCCCTCGTCCCTTCCACTGCAGCCGCCCCCCACCCCGTCATCACCGGGGAGGACAGGGCTGGCCCCCGGAGCCTCGGGGCGCCTGCGCTCTGAACCCCTGGACCGCAGGCAGCCACGGGACGCGACCCCTCTGGGTCCAGGTTGGTGCCTCTCAAGGCTGATGGCTTTGCGTGCCCATCACCCAGTCAAAGGCCCCTGAAAGGACCTCCTTTTCCTAGGACCGCACTGCATGGAGGCCCGTAGGGTGAGAGTCGAGCAAAAGCCCCGAGGTGGGGACCCGGCCACACCGTGCAGGGGCCGAGTAGCCGGACCAGCCTCCCAGCCGGCTCCTTGGGAAGTGAGGCACCTGCCAGCCCAGGGGCCGCTCGTCCTGCACCCTCCTCACGTGCCAACAGCGGCCGGAGCACAGGACGGCGGGGGAGGGGGTGCCGTCTATTCCACGGGACACCGAGGACTTCGGCAGGGACAGGGGGCCCATCCGTTGGTCTTAGTCCATCACTGTTGACATAGCCGCCCTGGCTTGTGTGTGCCCGTCAGCCAGCACGCCCAGCGGGACAAAAGGACGGCTTTTCAGAGGCCGTAGCGCAAGGTGTCGGATGGCAGCGGGTGACAGCCTGGGGTTGCAAACCTTCCGTGGGACCCTGAGCGACAAGACCTGGGCGGACCCGGGCGTGGCCTCGCCTGGGACGGCTGTGCAGTGGGGCCCCCGGGGCCTGACCGCGGCCCCTGCGGGGAGCACGGCTACACCCCCTCTGGGGACCACCGACTGCGTAGCTTCCTCAGCCAACCGGCTGCCTCCTCTGCACCGCGGGACTCTCCTCCCCCCGGGCCTGAGCCGCTGTCCCCCAGCCCTGCTGTCCTTCGGGGCACCTCTCCCGCCCCGTCCCCGCTGGGCCTCTCGCTGAGCAGCCGCCTGTTCGCTGCCCGACAGGACAGGGCGCCTGTCCGCTGTCCCCGTGGGTTCCCTCCGTCTCCACAGCCAGCGGGGGCTCCTCACCCAGGACAGGTGCCACGGCTCCTGCCCCCGGAGGGGCCCGTTCCCCTGGGAGGGTGGGCAGGCAGGGCCTCCCTCCGGCTTCCCCGGACCCCGTACCCCGGCCTCCAGCAGGGGGAGGGTGTCAGGAAGCATTTCCGCTGCAGGTTCCATCCCCTGCTGCCCCAGGAGGTCCTCCCGCCACCCCCAGGGCTTGGCCCTTTCTCCCTCCCGCACGCTGGCGGAGGAGCCGGGTCCCACCCAGGGGACAGCGGTCCCCCCTCCCTGGACCCTCACCCTCCGCATCTGTGACGAGGAGGAGGATGGGGAATGTGGGTGCTTCCTGAGCTCATGGCCCCACTGCCCCCCACCGGCCACACTCTCGGGTCACCCCCTTCCTGCCTTCCAGACACCTGAACCTGCTCGTTCACCTTGGCTTAGGGATGTGGACCTGCACGTGGGAGTTGGCTGGAAACACCCTCCTACTCCGCCCCGCTCTGCCCCCGCCACCAGCGCCCTGCCCGCTCCCCCCAGGTTCAGGGGGTCCCTGTGCTGCCTCTGCTGTAAGAGCTGCCTGGTTCCTTCTCCTTCTGGCGCTTTCCAAATCCACCCCAGGCCCCTCTCCCCTGCCGGCCCTCCCGCCTTCCCGCCCCACCTGCCGCCACTTATCGCTCTCCTGCAGGTGGGAGGCCGGGGCGCCCCCTCCCCGCGTTACACCCACCAGCTGGAGGTGAGGCCCTGGCACCCGCCCACCTGGGCCGGCCCTCTGCCCTCCGCCGGCAACAGGTAGCGAAAGTGGCCCGAGCCCGGCCGTGGGTCACCCTCCTCACCGCGATCCCTTCGCTGGCTTCCCCTCCTGCCCCCGGTTGTCTGTCTGGCCCCACGAGGCTGTCTGGCCCCAACCGGGGGGAAGGACCTCAGGCGTGTTGTTGGCACGGGTGTGCGGGGTGTTTTGTTGCTTGTTGTCTTTGAGGACGGGAGGCTCCTGGGTGTCGGGCAGGGGGCGCGTCGGCAGAGCCCTTACAGGACCCCGTGGCCGCCGGGCGGCTGGGTGTTCTGGCCTTGCCTCGCGGTAGCGCCCGACTCGAAAAATAAAAGCCGCGCCGGCGAGAGGGAGCAAGCCGGCGCGCAGAGGGAGACGCCGTAACGGGCCCTTGTTGGTACTCGCACGGTCTTGTCGGGACACGGAGCAAAGACCCTGCGCAGCGGAGGACGGCAGCCTGATGTTATCGGCCCCAGAAATCCTGCCGGAGTCCAGCGGCGGGCGGGCGGGCGGGCGGGCGACGCGGCCACGGGCCTGCTCAGCACAAGCGGGGCTTTGGGCCTGAGCCCCAGGGCGCAAATCCTTCCCGAGTTTGCCTAGGTAATTGCCTCTCCGGCTGGTGGGGGCTCGGGTGGGACCCGGAGGCCCAGGGGGAGCTGGCCTGCGCGTGGGTGAGGCCCGCCTGTTATTTCAGGGGCTGCGGCCAGAAAAGGGGGTGGCACGCACGCTGCATCGGGAGGGTTTACCCCGGGGGCACAGCGAGGCCACCTGGCAGGTTCGGGGCACCGGAAGGACAGGCGGGGCCGGGGTGACTGTTGGGCCTTGCTGCCCTCCCCAGGGCCACCCCAACCAGGGTGGGCAGACGTGGTCCCTCCCTTCTCCCCAACCTGGACTTGGGCACCCACGTATCGTTGAGGTGTGGGGTTGTCCAAGCTTCGTTTCAGGGAATGAAGAGAGACTGGACCCAGGAGGTCCCCTTGGGGTACCTTCCCCCAAGGTTGTAAGCAGGAAGAGACAGGGGACCGTGGCGTCCACGGGGCAGTGCTAGGGGGCACTGGTTTCTTCTTTGGAGGTTTGGGTCAGTCTTTCCTGGTGTCTGTATGTGGTAACGGAATGAAACAGGAAACACCTTCAATCATCCTATAGTGAAAACTTCAGAGACAGGGGGTCTGTCCCGGCCATGGGGACAGAGGGCACCCCTTCATGTGACACCCTCTGCTCTGCCCCAGACGCCGGCCAGGAGCCTCTGGGGGGTGGGGGCTTCCTGCGCTCCGTCCCTGGGAGACGGGACTGAGGCCGTGATTTGCATCATCATCTAGTTACGTGTCTAGATACGGACAGGCACCGGCCTGTCCCCTCCCAGGTGACAAAGCCAACGGTCACTCAGGAGGCATCTTGGCGTGGTTCTCACCTACAGCTCCCCTGGGGCCCAGCGTGCCGACTCCTGTCGGGCTGCCAGGCCGTGAGACTGCAGGAGTGTCACCCTAAGCCCTATCGAGGACGGAGTGCCCCTGGGCACACGGTGACCACTGCGGCTGCCCAGGCAGAGGGCTGGTGTCCAGCTGCCGTTTCCCACAGAGCTCGAGGGACCCTCCCCACCACGCACCTCAGCTCTGAGTGCGTGTTCTGCCCAGGCCCAGCGCTGTGTTCAACTGCTCAGAGTCTGGGGACACCTTGGAGGTCACGTCTTCTGGCCTGTCGTCATGGTTTGACATGGGGACTGAAAACCCCTTGCCCGCCTGGGGCTGGGTTCCCTGAGGCGCTGTGGACCTGGGGTCCGGCTCATCCTGTGCTGTGGTGCGGGGGGCTGTCCTGCACGGCAGGATGTTACAGAACCCATGGCCGGCAGCTCCCCCACCCCAGGTGGACACCCGGAAACACCCCCCGACGTTTCGCAGTGGCCTGGCGGGGCGGGTGCCCCGTGTGTGCCCGTCTGCGGAATCCCAGGTCCTGGGCGCACCTGGGCCTCAGCGCCCACCCAACGGGAGTCACCCCGGACCCTTAGCTTCTGACGTCTCCCTGTTCTCCGCTCGGTCATCCTTTGGTTGAGCAAGAGTTTCAAGTTATCTGCTATCTCAAACTCTGCTTTTAATCTTCTGTTTCTAAACGCTTCCATTTTCGTCCGAGTCATTGGAAACCTCTTGCTTTTCTGAGAAAGGCATCCTTGACCTTCCGAGTCAGAGCGGCTGGGGGAGGGAGGGGTCCGTTCCACGTCCTCCTCCTCAGGTGACCTCGCCCGTCTGGCGCTGGAAATGACATTACTTGCCCCAGGCCAGTCGGTGCGCGGGGACCTGTGGGTCAGCGGAGGCCGACTGCCAGCAGCTGAGTGTCACTGTTGACCCAAAGCTTGTGTGACTCTCAGGGCAGATTCCCACTGGCCTTCCTGGGTCAGAGTCGGGGGTGACGCCCCTGGGTGAGGCTGGGCCGTCCCGAGAGGAGTCTGACTTGACTGGCCAGTGTCCTTTGTTCACAACACGGGGTGGGGGGGGGGGGGCCTGGCAAAAGCACCCCAGGCTCTTGCCTTCGAAGGTCTCCTTCCCCCCGAGTCCCCAGCGCCCGCTGCTGGCGTGACCAGTCCACTGCACCCCGCGTGCTCACACTGAGGTCACTTGGGTGCGCGACACGGCCGCAGACCTGAGGGGACAGGCTGCGCGGGCCTGGACCTCCCGTCGGGGCCGTGGGGACAAAGGGGGGCTGTCGGGTCACACGGACGCCTCTGGTCGCGGCTCCGCTGGCTGGAAGCCAAGGATCCCCGTTACGCGAAAGAGCCCGCAGCTCCCGCAGGAGCTGGTGCCGAAGGGGGCGCAGTCCGGCCGTCCTCGCCCCGGGTCCAGCGGGAAATGCAGGTCGTCGTCAAAACCGAAGCGTAAGGGAGCCTTTGCTTGGGGGCCTGTTACGGAGGAGCCCTGCGTTCCAGTAAGTGGGCACGACTCCCCCCAACACCCGCCGACGAGCTGCGAAGCAGCAGCCGGGGCCGTGGGGCGCAGGGTATGGGGACGGCAGACGTGGGGCGCAGGGTATGGGGACAGCAGACATGGGGTGCAGGGTATGGGGACAGCAGACGTGGGGGTGCAGGGTATGGGGACAGCAGACAGACGTGGGGGTGCAGGGTATGGGGACAGCAGACAGACGTGGGGGTGCAGGGTATGGAGACAGCAGACAGAAAACATGGGGGTGCAGGGTATGGAGACAGCAGACGTGGGGGTGCAGGGTATGGAGACAGCAGACGTGGGGGCGCAGGGTATGGGGACGGCAGACAGCAGACGGCAGACGTGGGGCGCAGGGTACGGGGACGGCAGACAGAAAACATGGCAGGGTATGGGGACAGCAGACAGACGTGGGGGTGCAGGGTATGGAGACAGCAGACGTGGGGGCGCAGGGTACGGGGACAGCAGACAGCAGACGGCTTCGTCTCCGCGTTGGCGGCAGGGGCTCCTGTGTGGCGACCAGGGGCTGTGCCTGGACCCACCCTCGTTTCGGGCAGAGCAGGGTCAGGGGAGCGAAGGGTCACAGGCCACGGGAACGGCAGCGCCCGTGCAAGGGAGGAACTCACCCTGTGTACCCCAGAGGCCGCCCCGGGGGGCCGCCAGGACCACGCTGCTGGCTGGGTCTCCTGCCCCCGCAAAGGACAAGCACTGGCCTGCAGACCCCTCCTCTGTCTCTGGCCTCCTGGCCCCTGCCGCTGGGGGTCCCGGGAGCCTGGCCTGATGCACGGGAGGGGGCTGGGGGAGCGTGGCAGGACCACGTGGAAGGGGGGGTTCCCTGGAGAGACACAGACACCCCTGGAGTGAGCAGGCCGTTAAGAAGGGGCTGGGCCCCTCTGCACTGACGGCCGCTACTTCGGGTCTGAATGTCCTTCACGTTGGAGAGTGGGGGGACCTGCGCCTCTTCCACATGGGCCCTCCCCACAAAGTCAGGACAGGCCCCCCGATGGGCAGCTGCTTCGGATGGAGTGGCAGGTGGAGTGGCGAGTGGCTGTATCCTTCCTCTGAAGGAGGCCGTGCCCGGCCCAGAGTCACAACTGCCCTGCTGGACCCCGCGCGTGGGTCCCCACTAAGGGGACCGTGTGCGCCCTGGAACTCGGGCTGGCCGAGGATGGCTCGTCCCGGTGGCTTTGCGGCTGAGCTGAACCCACCTTCACGTGGGCTCTGTCCAGGGCAGGTGACAGGTCCCCAGGCTGCAGCAGAGAGCAGGGCCTGGGGGCCCGGGATGGGCATCTCATGAAGGGTCGGGGAGGAAGCTGGCCCACTCCGGACAGGCGAGGGAGCGCGGCATCCGCTCAGCCTCCCAGGTGGGGAAACAGTCCCGGCAGGGTGTCGCCGCCTCCCCCTGCGCAGTGTGAGGGCTCCATCCTGCGCTGACTCCGGAACCTGCCCCTGCTGAGCCCGCCTGGCGCGAGGGCAGCCCTGGACAGCCGAGCAGGGCACCCCGCGCTCTCCCCGCAGGGTCCCCAGCCAGCGTCACGGCCCCTTCCCCTGTTCTGGGCAACTGGAGAGCGAGGGGCAGCGAGTCTGTGGGAGAGGGGTCCCCACGAGTGCTGCTGGACTAGGGCCACTGCTCGCCTGCAGGACAGAGACCACAGGGCCCCTCGGGCTTCCTGCAGCCTTGTCCCTGCACCACGTCCCCCCTCCCCGCCAGCGGTCGGCAGGCTGCTTCCCTCGCCTCGGGGACCCCAGTGCCTGCCCAGGGCCTGGGTGGGATCCACACCCCGTCTTTCCTAGAAGCCAGGGACTTCCCTGGACCCCTTCCTCGGGTGGCTGTGCCTGGGCCCGCAGCGCCCCACAGGCGGGCTGGCGGGGAGAGGCCGCGGGGAGGCTGTGCGGTTCCCCTGGGAACTGTCTGGCGCTCCGGTGAGAACAGCACCGTGCGTTTATGGAGCGCCTTTCATCTGCGCTCTCACGGCGGCGCCCCAAACACTAATTACCTCTCACACCTGCGAGGCAGGTGCGTCTGCTGCCTCGTGTCCCAGAGGGGGAGGCTGGGGAGCCATGGGCTTGGGGGCACCCCCAGCGAGGCTGCTGGGAACCGGCACACGGGCCACAAAGCCACAGCGCTTCCCAGGCCCGGGTGGAATGGAACGTCCCTCCAGGGGCAGTGAGTGACAGGGGTGACCTCAGGGCGCCTCCGTTTGTGCCTGCAGGGGAGGGCTGGTCACTCCAGCGCCCGAAGGCCTTTCACAGGCTGGAGCCCCACTTGGAGCCGGGTGTCCCCTACATGGTGACTGCGGAGCCACGAGGCAGCTGGTTGCTGGCAGCTGCCAGAGCTCCTGCCCAGCCTCTCTCTCCAGGACTCAGCATGGGATTCTGCACACAGCGGGGGGTGCGCTGCCCCAGAGGCTGCTCCCAGGGGGCGCCCCCAGGGGACGGCCTGCCAGCGTGCTTCTGTGCTGGGTTGAACTTTTACAGCGGGGCCAGGGGTCCCTGGTACCTGAAGCACAGGGGGACTTTCAGGGCAGGACCTGACACGCCTACCTGGCCATGAAGGCTGATGTCACATAGTTGTGAAGGTGGCAGCAAGGCATAGGAGGGTGGGGGTGGGGGGCACCCCTTGTTCTTGTCATTCCTCCCAGGGGTCCCAGACGGGAGCTACCGGCCACCCCTGGAGCCGCCTAGACACATCCCCCTGGAAACTGACTCATCCCTGGGTGCTGAGTCACTTCCTGTTGTGTACCCCACAGCCTCCCCGAGGGCAGGACAGCAGCTGCCCAGGCCTGAGGGGGCCTTGGGGGCACCCTGGGCACAGCCCCACCAGCCTCCAGGAGGCACCCGGGCGGCCCTGGTGGTCTGCACGGTCACCAGGCAGGTCAGCGCCTAGAGTTAGAAGCGTTAACTGTCTGCTTTGGTTTCCAGCGGCTCTGAGAGGTGACTGGCCAGTCTCTGAAAGACGCCTGCTGACAGCCAGGCAACGGGCCGCTCACTGGACAGCCGGGCCCGGGCCGCTGCGGGTGCTTTAGGGGACCCAGGCTTTGAGGGTGGGGCTTACAAAGCCAACAGAGGTGGGTGTCTCTGGCCACCTCTCCTGTGGCCTGCAGGGCCTTGAGGACAAAGTAGGGCATTTTAAGCTTTTCAAACAACAGCTTTTGGTTTTGTTGATTTTGTCGCTTGTATTTGATTTCATAGGTTCCTACTCTAATGTTTATTATTTTTTCTTCTGCTCTAGGTTTATTTTACTTTCTTCCTCCAGTTTCTTAAGGAAGCAGCTCAGATTTTTTGAATTCTGGATCCTTTTTTCTTTTCTGATAGACCCATTTAATGGTCCAAATTTCCCTCCAAGCGCCACTTTCACTGCATCTTGCAAAGCTTACCGAGTTGGCTTTTCGTTTAGTTCAAACTACATGTTCACTTCTAGGCTCCTTGTTGGCTCGAGGGTTGTTCAGAGGTGTGTTGCTGAAGCACACGTCATCTGGAGGGTTTCCAGCGATCGCTGATTTTTCAGTTTCAAGCCCGGCGGCCTGAGAGTAAGCCGCGTGCGACCTCCGTCCCTGTGCCGTGGGCTGTGGGCCGAGGCTCCCCCGGCTGGTGGAACGCCCAGGGGTGTCAGTGGTCTCGGGTGGCAGGACTGTTGCGGTTGCCTCCGTCCGAATCCTCAGCGTCTTGCCGGTGGAGGAGTGCTGGGTCACCTTTAACGGTGCTGTGCTCAGTGTCCTTGCAGTTGCTGCTGGGGTCCGATGCCCCGTTGCTAGGTGCTCCCACTGTGGAGACTCGCGTCGTAACGGACTGACTCCCTTCCCATCATGGCTTCCTCGCCACCCCTGAGCCTGTCCCTGCTGCTGACGCCGGTTTTGTGTAAGATTAACACGTCTGCTGGCTTTAGCATCGTCTTTCGCCCGAGTCCTCCGAGTGGAGCTGGTCCCCTCTGGGAACAGAGCCGAGTCTGGTTTTTAACTCACCGACCTTTGTCCTGCAACTGATGCCCTTAGACCGTTCGTATTTAAGGTGATCATGCACATCGGTGTATTGATATCTACCACGTTTGTTAACTGTCCTGTTTCTTGCACCTGTTTTCCTCCCTTTTTCTGTATTCCCTGGTTTTAACAGCATTTTACGTGATTCCACTTTATCTCCCGTTAACGTGTCAGTTATACTTTTTAAGTGTTTTTAGTGGTTGCCCTGAAGTTGCAAAATCCATGTATAATGATGCTGAGGTCACCACCAGTCAACACAACTCCCCTTCCTCCTCCTCCCCATTTCTGCATTTCTGTTGCGCATATCACTTGACCACACGCTGTAATTACCCAATACATTACTAGTATCATTTTAAACAGAAAATGATCTTTCCAGTCAATCAAGTTTCTCTGACAGGCTTTCTTTATGTAGATCAGAGGTTCTGACCCGCATCACTTTGTCTTTCCCTGAACTTACGACGTTTCTTGCAGGGCATGTCTGCTGGATAAATTTGCTTAGTTTTTTTGGTCACAGAATGTCTGTTTCTCCCATACCTTTGAAGGTGGATGTTTCTCGCCCTGTCTCCCTCCCTTCCCCTCTAAAAAATAACAAATCTTTTAAAAATAAAGCCCATGGCAGCATCTCCAACACAGCTTACCCTGCTTCTCCCCCACACATACGCGTGCAAACATACACAGGACAGACCCCGTTGCTTCTCCTTCTCTCACTAGACGACCCTCAGCCTCCAGCGGTCTCACCGCAATACTGGTGTCCACACTGTTTATGGCCGTGACTTCTGTGATCACCTGCCTCTCAGAGCTGCAGGGCGGGGTTCTGCCCTCTGACCTCCAACCTCAGGCAGACCCAGGAAAGGTGTGGATAACTCATTTAGCTTTTTTCTTACTGTAAAGATCAGCATGATGACTTTCAAGCTCGTGGCATTTCAGAGCCAAAACAGGGCGCCGAACATGGGACAAGAATTATTGACAGGGTCGTTTTTAGCCCTGGGGACTTGTGATGTTGTCGCATGAGAAGTTAGCGCAGCGTTTTCTCCTTGTGCCTCACGCTCGCAGCACCCAGCTCACCCGCCGCAGCCCCACTGCCCCCGCCCCACGTCCTCCTGTCAGGTGGGGGCAGGGCTCGCCCTGCTTCACCCACCGTCTGAGCGCCCAAAGCTGGGAGGACCCGTCACGGCAGCCTCAGTGAACAGCAGGTGGCACAGGGCTCACGTGGGAACCCTCTAACCCCACTGCTTTAGTGGGGACATGGACTGGCTGGGCCTGAAGCCTCACCGCCCCCACCCCGTCGCTGCAGTTTCACCCCCTGCGTCCGGAGCCCACCCTGCAGCAGGGCGTGGCCTTGGCAGGGAGTCCGGCCTGCCTAGCAACAGAATCATAAAAGAGAGACCTGGCCCCACCCCACAGTACCCTGTCATACAGCCTCTCCCCTGTCCTGTTAACCTCTGGGGCAGGAGAGCTGCATCAGAGCAGACAGGTGACTTTCCTGAGGGCTTTTCCCCAACCTGCTCTCCTCAGGGGCAGCACCTATGAGTCATAAATACCTTCGGGCTCTTATCTTTCAGGGCTGCTATCTAACGTGGGAACAACTGTTTGCACTTCCAGATTAAGCAGATAATCGAGCAGTTCCTGGGGATGCAGCCTGTAGGTACCCTCCCAGCCCCCGTCCTGAAGACAGGGACTGCTCATTCGTTCACTACGCAGACCCCAAACCAGCAGCCCTAGTACAGCCAAAGGCTGGCTGACAGCATGAATGAGGGAGGAAGCCAACAGCTCGGTGACCCTCTGGAGGGAGGAAGCCAGCACTCTCAGCATGGTTGACCAACACCCAGGAACAAGTCTCTCCAGGTGCCCTGGGACTGCCACTGACATCAGACCGTCAGCTCCGGTGCACAGGGCCCGGGGTCGGTCTTCAACCGCCTGTACCTGCTAAATCAGCAGTCGGTTTTCAATAGACTTTGGTTCTTGTTGACGGAGGCCTAGCAGACCTCCCTTGACCCGCAGCCTCTTTCTGCACCACCCACCCCACCCCGGCTCCTTCCTCGTCCCAAACACGCAGGGTTGTTACCGCAGTGCCCGCCCGCAGCAGCCTCTGCCTGCTGCTTCCCTGACCTGTGCGCCTTCCCGTCCTGCACCGGCACTGCCGGACCGTGCTCCCAGGTCACCCCCCATCACAGAGGAGAAGGCAAGTGGCAGCACCAGCTGGTGGCTCGGTGGATAAGGTGCCAGCCTGGGAACCCAAGTGTCACTGGTTCGATCCCCAGCCAGGGCGCATAACCAGGCTGCAAGCCAGGGCTCCAGCCAGGTCTGTAGCTGGAGGCAGGTGAAAGGCAACCATACATGGATGTTTCTTCCTCTCTCCCTTCCCCTTCTCTAAAAATAATAAAATCTTAAAAAAAAAAAAATACCGTAAGCTGGTGACCCAGGGTCACCACACAGACACCCCTCATGACTCTCAGTTCCCCACCTAGTGGCCCACACCACTGGCATTTCCGTGCGGGCCCACGGGAGCAGGGGATAAAGTTTGGTTTTTGTTTCGAATTGATCATACACGTAGAAGCAGGAAACACCCAAAGACGCACCGTGGAAAGCTCACCATCACCACCTTCTGGCCCGTCGCTGGCAACGAACCCAGGTGCCACTCCCGGCAGGGACAGAGCCAGCCGCCCCGAGCAGGGGTCCTGTGGGTGTCCAGTGCCGCCTCCCCACTGACCCCGGAGAGCCGAGTGGTGGTGTGAGGTGAGATGTTGAATCTAAAACCCTGTGCTAAGAAAAAAAATCACAGAACTAAGACTTTAATCATCAAGGTCACTTTATCAAAGCGTATTCCGAAAAGGCTGTGAAGCATGACGCAACGTTTGCACGGCCTAATCACGCCTTGGAAAAGCCTCGCGCGCGTTTTCACTGCAGTGAAACAGGACGGAGCACGGACGGGGTGTAACGCGCCAGCGCTCTGTGGCTTCAGACGCAGGTTGGGGCGGGGGGCCGCCTGTGCACGGCTTCGGGGACCGTCCTGCGACTCGCAGCTCGGGGGCCTTCGTGACAATTCTAAACTCCGCTCGCTTTTGAAATGACTGAAATTCCTGAGGACTGTAGTCACTGAGCAGATGCCTGCAGCTCGGGCGTAGCACGTCCTACAGAAAATACCTGGGGGCTGTTTTTTGACCGGGAGCAGAATACTGTGGGGATGCGGGAATCTTGATCAACCTGCCGGGAGCTGCGTTTGTGCACTACAGCCAGCAGTGTTCCCGAGACCAATCTGACTGGAGCTGGGAGTGGACCAGCTTTTCCTCTTTGTCAGCTCCTCAAATTCTCCAAAATTCAGAACCAAATGAAAACCTTCCTTTAAAATTAGGTTTCAAAGATTCTGAGTGAAAGTGTCTGACCAGGTCTTTCAAACGGAAGAATCCAGTTGTTTTAAATAAAAGAAAGACAGCAATTGGTATGGGGGGAGGGGCACGTCCGGAGGAGGATGAGAGGAAAACTTGGTCTCCAGGTGCAGGCCTGACCCCACTACTGACCACGGTGACTTGCAAGGGGTCAGCAGGAGGCCACCACTGTTCCGACCTGGCCGGCCCCTGGCAGAGCAGGGCGTGTTGCTTATCACCAGGAGAGATAACGCAGGGCTACAGCTGCACGTACAAGGGACACCTGGTGTTCCCTGAGGCTGTGTTCTCCGCTGCGAGATCCTGGGGAGTTGGTACTGCTGTTCCCTCCGTCCACAAAGAGGGTGGGGCACAGAGGGAAAACTAAGGTTCACCCCTAAAGAAATGTAAAGCTATCTTGCGGTGGGACAGGGTTCAATCTGCATTTTCTCACCTGTTTTGCCTAAAAAAAGTAAAAGGTTCTTTTTTCCTCCTTTTCATCTGCAAACGGCATGATGCTTTTGAAAACAGACCAAGATGAATGCTGGAGTCAAATGTACAAAATCCTCTTGACCTAAATCTTCTCAAGCCCAACTTATTTGGTCTCCTCTCTGTTCTGGGCCTCTTTTGGGAGCAACTGGGAAATACTTGCTTGACAAGATGCAGGGCACCGCCATCTGTCTGCCTGTCCGTCCGTCTAGGACAAGCGCGCCAGCTCTGGGGCTGGGTTTGTGGCCATCCTCCAGGCCACACCTCCCTTTCTGTCATCCTTGGCAGAGAATTCATCTTAAGTACAAAAATAAAACCTGCACTGTTTTGTTTAGAGTGCAGATAGGTGATGGTGAGAATGTACACGTTTCTGACAGTGGTCACTGTAATTGCTGGTGGGGCTGACACTGCCTGTGTAGTCTGACAGGTGGAACATGAGCACTTCCACTGGAAACTGTGTCCAGCATCATTCAGGTGATTAAGTAAAACGTTCGGAAGGAACAATTACCAGAGGGAAATCTTGAGGAATCAAACATCAACTGTGTTTCAGGATCTTCGTGGGAGAAATCATCAAAAAAAAACACAAATACTTGGACTTCGGCGGAAGCAGGGCACACCCACGTGACATGTTAAAACAAAAATGACTACTTTGAGCCCTGGCTGGTGGCTCAGTGGATAAGGCGCCGGCCTGTGAACCCAAAGGTCACTGGTTCGATTCCCAGCCAGGGCACAGAACCAGGTTGGCAGCCAGGTCTCCGGCCAGATCCCTGGAGGCAGGTGAAAGGCAACCATACATACGTGGATGTCTTTCTCCCTCTCCGCCTCTCTCCCTTCCCCCTTCTCTAAAAATAATAAAACCTTAAATAAATTAAAAAAAAAGACTTTATTAAAAGACTATTTGTAAACTCCTCTCTGCAGATACCAGGCAGATCCAGCCTTCCCCACCGTGGTCCTATGATCAGTCCTACCAGTACCTGGGGTCCATCACCTCGCCTTCCGTGCACCCAGCGACACCCATCTCACCTGGCCGGGCCAGTGGCATGACAACCCTCTCTGCGGAGATTTCCAGCCGACTATCCAGTAAGCTGCGTGGGAGCGCGCTCTGAAACCGAGCCAAAGCGGGAGGGTCGAGAGGCTAGAGCAGCGGCTGGGGGTTGGCGGTATTTCCAATTGGATCAAGTGTGGTTTACAGACAAGGTTTTCTAACTCCAAGTCCCAGAGCTGGGCACCAACGTCGCCTAACCCTAGAGGCAGCAGTGGCTTGGGGAAGCAGACTCCTGGGGCACCTCAGGGCTGCTCATGTTCCGCGAGCAAAGGTGGCGGCTGAAGGGTTAATGACGTAGAAGGCCGAAGGAGCCGGGACTGGTCTGAGTGGCGTGGGCACTCCCACGGGGCACGAGAGCAGCACCCCGGGGTACGTGCCGGGGGGAGGCAGATGCACCCCAAGCGGGGCATCTCCCACTACCCGCTGCTCCGAGCAGCAGCGTGGAAAGCCCGGGCGTCGTGGTCGGCGCACCCGCTGCTCATACGAGCCGGTTCAGGACCCGACGTTTAGCCGAGGAGACCTCTGGGCTTGGCACTCACCTTCGCTCCTGGGCAGGGAATTCCTTTGTCGAGAGCAGAAGAAACCGCATTTGGGGCTTGAAAGTGGGAGCTGGACCAGCGGGCGGAGTAGCTCCGAGGACTCAGCATCGGCAGAGGCCCTTCCGTATGCGGGCATGGCGGGCCCTGGGCTTCTCCCTGCTGGGGGTCAGGTCAGCAGACAGGGCAGAGCGAGGGTGTCACGAGGGTGTCACGTCTGCACTTTGCAAGGTGGACGATGCTGTGCCGGCCCAACAGGTGCGGGTGCCCGGGGCTTCGGCCAACGCGTTAGCCTTTTCTCGGAGCTTCCCCACGGCGGCCTTGTCGGCACTTGGCCAAGCAACTCTGTTGCGGGGGGCTGTCCTGTGCTGTGCAGGAGGCCTGGCGGCACCTCTGGCCTCTGGATTCCAGTGGCACCCGCTCTCCATTGTGACACGGGAAATGTGTATCCAGACACTGCCAATGGCCCGAGGGCCAAAACTGTCCCCAGCTGAAAGCCACAGCCTCCAAGCACTCCTGGTGCCACAGCGAAGTGGGAGAGCCAGCCTAGTTGCCCAGTTTCCCCTCTTTCCAGCTATTGGTGCCAACACTTCCGTGGCGCCTGCTGGGCTAAGGAAGCAGCACAGGAACTAGGGCTGTCCTATCCCGCTTGTTGGTTGAGAAGTTCTGTTCCCTCAGGACCCAGCTGGACGCCAAAGGCACTTGTCAGCCTTCACTGACTCTCCTCAGTGGCTCTGCCCACTGGCTGGCTGTGGTCCTTGGAAATGTCCCTGTTTGGGTCTGTCCCTTCCAGTTCACTATGTAGGTCTTTTGACTTGGTCGGAGCACCCAAGATGAACACCTTCTTGTCCAAGAACCCTAGGAGCCAACTGTTCCAACTGACCGGTGACCAAATCGAGGGTGGCTGTTTCTAAAGGAACGAGCACCCCCACGTCCTGCACCGCAGTTTAACTTCTGAATAACCTGGACCTCAGGCTCCCGGGTAGTAAGGAAGGGTGTTTTAGGGCATGAGGATGTAAAGCAGATACCAACCCGGTCCCACAGCCACACCCTGCATGACCCTCCACTGTCCTGGAGGACGGGCCAGAGAGCAGAGCAGAGACAGCCCGAGCGATGCTTTTCGGCCCGGAGCCTGCAGCCCAGGCCTGAGGAGCGTGGTCACCTGCAGGGGGCAGGGTTTGGGGTCCCTGAAGCAGCTGCCAGGCCGGACTCTAAGAACCCAGACCACTCCTGCTGCCTCCCGCTTGTCCCTTTACGCCGCGCCTGTGCTCTGGTCCCTGCCCACCTGGGCTGCCTTTGCGAAGGGCTCTTGCAGTCGGTGTCTGTCTTTCACAGACAGACTCCATACCTTGTCTGAGAAGAGGTGTCATCTGGAGGTTTCCTTTCCTGCTTCTTTCCTTCTTCTTTTAAAAGAAATTAGTGTGTAGCTGCCAAGCTGGGCGACAGTGTGCATTGCTGAGTCACGCAGGTCGTTCCAAGGCAGCCACTATGTGCTCAGGCTGCCTGATCCTGCGGGGCAGCGTGCGGGAGGGGGCGCTTCAACCCACCAGAGGGCAGAGCGAGGGCGGAGCTGCCACGAGGAACACTCAGCCCCATGGCTGGGGGCCGTTTCCCACGCATACACCTGAAGCCCTGATCCCCAGTTTCATCCTCTTTAAAAGCCCCTGCACCCGCGCTGGTGCTGAATTCGCCACCGTGCAGCCCCGGGGGCGGAACCAGTGAGGTTCAGGAGGGATCTCAGACTGGATGTAAAAATGAAAGCAAATGTACAAATCAGCTGTTTGAGGATAGCTAATCAACTTTGTTGTTTCACTCCCAACATGTGTGTGAGGATAACCGGGCCCCACGGAGTGGCTTGTGGAACGCCACGGTCCTCACGTGGACAGGAGGAGGCTCAGCTGCAGCACTGCGAGGTTTAGCTGTTCTGCCCGGAGGTGGAAGCTGTCCTTCCCCTGAGGGCAGCTGAGCCCACAGTGCCACCCCACTGCTCCATCTGCGACAGCCTGGGCCTGCTTGGGATTCCGAGAACCGGGAGCCCGGTTCCGTCCCCAGGCTGCCACGCAGTACTGCTGCGTGTCCAGGCAGCGCTGGGGAACAGGGTGACCTTTTGTTCATTTCCCAGCGATTCACCGTTTTGTCTCTGGGCAAGTGAAGCCAGAGGAGCAGTGGGCAGAGCCACTTATTGGCGTCGGAAGGAGGACCTGCCATCAGAAGAAAACAAATGGGCTGTACTTGCCTAATGCTTTCTTCCTACCTCAGCTTCTCCCAGGACCATAGAAGTCTTACTGGAAAACAGGGTGAAGCTTTCTGTTAACTCGCAACCACGTCACAGCTCCATGTGAGCGAAAACAAGTGACACACAGCTTGCTCACAGGCGCCGTGAGCGGGCAGAGAGCAGCCCTGAGGAATGAGGTGTGGCCTGGCTCCAGGACAGCGGCCGCTGGCCCTAGAAGGGCCGCCCCAAAGCGCTGCCAGTTCACAGCGTCTTCCCTGCCCACAAGCCGAGCTGGGGAAAGAGGACCAGGGCTGTGTGTGAGCAAGGCAGGCTCCCGGATTCCTCGCTAGGGCAGGGAGTGGCTGCAGACTTCATCTGTCTCTAAAAAGTTGAACTGCCTCTCTGATGAGAAGTAGGGCCCCTCCTTGCGTTCACCCCAGATTTACAGAGGCGGTCCTTTTTAAAAATTGTTACAGCGATGAAACCCCGCTAGGGGGTGGGAGCAGGGAGGGGGCGGCTGCAATAAGAGGCTTGAACTATGAGGAAGTAAGGGACCCAGGGCCAGGGCCTCCCCAGAACAGATGCCTCCGCCCGGAGCTCTCCTTTCAGCTCCTTCTGGTCTCTCCACCAGCCTGAGCACAAGGGGTCCAGGCCATGTGCCATCCTGCTCTGGGAGTCATTTTGTATGTTGACTTGAAAACTTAAAAATCTTATGTTTAATTCTTGCCTGTGCGCTGTCTTGTTGCTGTTTCGTGGCTTTGCTGACATAGACTCTAGTCCTGGCCGGGGCATTTTGTGAATAATTCTGAGAAAGAGAAACTATCCTACAACACCATCCTGAATCTACAGGGCTGGTTCTCAAAGGAGGTTGCCCCCCTCACCCACACCCCCAGGACATCTGGCAAGGTCTGGAGACACTGTTGGTTGTGACAATTCCTGGCACGGGGACAGCAAGCAGTGGCCTCCAGTGGACAAAAGTAAGGATGCTGCCCAGCATCCTTCAGTGCACAGAACTGCCCTCCACATCCCAACAAGGAACTTCCTGGCCTGAGTGGTCTGTGGTGCCACTTCTGAAAAACTCTGATCTATGGGACAGGGGCCCTTTCCTGGCACCCAGGCCCCCAGCGACCCCCAAGGCAGCCTGTGGTTCAGAAAAATGCAGAGGGACGCCCGTCCGTGAAACTGCAAATGCATAATTCTGACAGGGTGGGTTTTACAGACACAGCTTGCCATTCCTGGTTCATTTCAATGTGTGCAAACAGGGTCTAGGTAATCAAGGCCCAGCAGCCACCCATGTTAAGATGCTGGTGAGGCACATAACGGAGACCAGCAGGTGAAACCGAGGCTGCTTTGCTCTGAAAGTGTGGGACTGTCCAGAAGTAGACATGGGGAGAAGCCCTGGCCCTGGAGGGATCCCTCAGTCACGACTGTGGTATGCACAGGGTGACTCACAGGAAGTTGCCCATTTTGACCTGTTTGAGGCCTAATGAACTGGCAATTTCCTATGAGTCAACCTAAATTTATGTATAATGTAATAGTTTTATATTAGTATTGCTGATACAATATCACATGCATGACATGTCAGTATGAATGTATTAATGCATCCATTACATTAGTAACTATTAGTGTTATATTGTGTTATCAACTATACGTTAATATCAGAGTTTATATTAGCATTGGCGAATTCATATATTGATTAGAGAGTTGGCCAGCTTTTTTCTGCAGAGCCAGAAACTAAAAGTGTTCTAGGGCCCTGGGGTCTGCCATGGCCCCTGAACTGTGCAGAAGTAACCCCAACGCAGACAGACACACTATGTAAAAGAAGGCGTGAGGCTGACACCCCTCCGCTTGCCATAGGGAACCCAAAATTCGGACCCCATGTGACTCTCATGTCAGGAAATACTCTTCCTCTGACTTTTCCCCAACCATTTAAAAAAGTCATCCTCAGCCCCAGCCATGACCCACAGGAAGGCCGCTGGCACAGCCGGGTCTGGGCCATGGCAGCAGTTTGCCAAGCCCAGGGTTGGAGCAGCATTAGAGGCTACTACACACCGTCCGTAGGAGGCCCCCCATGTTGTACCTACCCTGCAGCTGTGTTCTTGTGCTACGTTACATGCCGCATCCCAGTATTCCACAGCACCCGTCACCTGCTAGCCCTACAGGAGGCCCGTCCCGAAAGTATCGAGCCAAGGTCAATAGAATTTAAACGGTTTGTTTGCGCGGCGATACCTTCGGGCCACACCTCGCCCGGTAGCCCGCGCCTCCCCGGCCCGCAGTCCGCTGCCGCGTTCCCCACCTGCCCCAGAAGGCGCGTCCCGGGCCATCCCCGGCGTTCTGGGCGGCAGCACCGGGTAACCCTCCGTCTAGAGCAGCAGCACCGGGGAACCGGCTGTCCCCGGGGGTGTCCCGGGCCGCTGTCCTGGGGGCTGCGGAGGCGGGCAGGCCGGCGGGTGGGTGGGGCGAGGCCTCCCGGAGCCCATCTCACGCCTTTTCCCGCCCCGCAGCGGCGCCCGACCCGTTGACGGCCTTCGGCGACCCGCGCCAGTTCCCGGCGCTGCCCACCATCTCGGACCCGCGGATGCACTACCCCGGCGCCTTCACCTACTCCCCGACGCCCGTCACCTCGGGCATCGGCATCGGCATGTCGGCCATGGGCTCGGCCACGCGCTACCACACGTACCTGCCGCCGCCCTACCCCGGCTCGTCGCAGGCGCAGGGCGGCCCGTTCCAGGCCAGCTCGCCCTCCTACCACCTGTACTACGGCGCGTCCGCGGGCTCCTACCAGTTCTCCATGGTGGGCGGCGAGCGCTCGCCGCCGCGCATCCTGCCGCCCTGCACCAACGCGTCCACCGGCTCGGCGCTGCTCAACCCCAGCCTGCCGACGCAGAGCGACGCGGTGGAGGCCGAGGGCAGCCACAGCAACTCGCCCACCAACATGGCGCCCGCCGCGCGCCTGGAGGAGGCCGTGTGGCGGCCCTACTGAGCGCCGCCCGCCGGACGCACGCACGGCGCCTGCGCCCGCGCCCCGCCCGGTCCGCCCGCAAAGGGCGTCGTCGCCGTGCCGGCGCCCGCGCACGCGGCCGCAGGAAGGTTCCGGAGGGACACTGTGAACGCTTGTGATTTAGCAACATGCTGTGAATAAAAGAAAGGTTTTCTATCCTGACTTCACTTTTTAACCCAGTTGTTTATTCCAAAGAGTGGAATGTCGGTTCCGGGGAGGGCGGGGGAGATGCAACTCATCCTGTTTGCCATCGAAGTTGTATTTTTAATGTTCTTTTTCCAGCACCTTATACATTGCAAAATGCGTCTTTGCATTTGGGGTGGTTTTTATTTTTATATATATTATATATAAAAGTTCGAGCTTGCTTCTTTCTTGCTATGACCATTGAAAGAAATAGGGTTCCTTTTCTTGCAAGTTTTATTTAACTTTTCTTTTGGACTTGTGTGTGGCTGGTGTCCTTTTTAGGACACCGCCACTGCTTTGGGTCATTTTCAACTACTGTATTCCCGCAAGGAAGCCCTAGATATTTATGTAACTCGATGTTTAGACACTTACTTATGTGTTGATAACTTTTTTTTATTATTTAAATGTACTTAATATAGGGGAGAAAAATGCCAAGAACTGCGTTTTCTGTCTTTGATAGTAGCCAAAGTTAAATGTAGCCCGTTGAAGAAGGCTGGGGAATGGGGTGGGTCGCGTGGTCATGTGGTTGTCTCATTGTTTACATTAAAGCTCCTTTCGAGTCCATCCAACGAGTTGGTGGCCGCTACGGCCACCTTCTCAGGGGCTTTTGGACCCGGCGGGTCCCCCCCAAGGTCTGCAGCGTGGGGTGTCCGCCCAGCTCGGCCACCGGCTTGCTTCCAGTGTGGTTCCCGCGGGGCGGCCGATGCCCCCCTCTCCCCGGGGCTGCCTTTCCAGGCGGGGTCTGCTCTCTCCGCGGTCTTGGGGTGATGTCAGTTGCACTTTGTCAACCGCGGAGGAGCAGGGTCCCCTGGGAGCAGAATGAATGAGAGTCGGGGTCCCTTGATGCTCCAAGAAAGCGCTCCTCTTGGACGCAGCCCCTGTTGGGGGGCAGAGGGGACCAGGTGGCCCTTCCCTGGGGGGTGAGGCTGAGCGCCCCGACGCCGAGGGTCTCCCGCTGAGCTCGCGGAGGGTGAGCCCACAGCAGGCGGGACAGGGCATCCCCCGTCGGGCCCACCTGCGGGGACCCGCCCCTGCTGCTCTGGGACCCCCGGTGTCACTTTCCCCAGCCAGACCCCACCCTGGGGCGGCGGCCGCCACCGCGGCTGCCCCGGCTACAATCCCAGCATACCCGCTGTCACTGTAACTTCATGGCACTATTTTCACCGGAGGGTTGGTTGGGGACGCAGTCGTGCAGCCCAGAGCTACTGCTGGTGGCGCCTGCGCAGAGGACCTGACGGTTATTTCTTGTACCTCTTTGATTCGCGGCAGCGATTTCAGGTCAACTCGGAAGAGTATTTGAAAGCAGGACTGTAGAACAGTGTTTGATTTTTATTTTATAAATTTAAGGATTCAAATTAGAAAGATCTTTGGCTGCAGGCAGCAAGACAGCTGAACTTATTTAAAACAACTTGTTTTTGAGTTTTCTTCTATATCCAGGGGTGGGCAAAGCAGGTTTACCGTTGTGAGTACGCGAAACGCAGAGTTTATTCTTGTATTATTATTTATTAATTATTGTATTGTTTTCCATACGAACAACTGTAAACCCACTTTCGCCCTCCCCTGTGTATATTGACTGTTTGTTTTACACAGATGCAGTAGCACTTTGGTGAGAGAAAAGAGGAAAGCAGTTTGTGCGGTCAGGCCAGGTCATTCATTATCTAGGAAAGAGCTAAAGCAGATCTTGGACAAATTCAGAATATACTTATTTTCCTTTTAGACATAATTTGCCCTCGACCATTCCATTTCATGTTTTATTCTGTATGACTTTTTTTTTTTTTTTTTTTTTACAGCAAAATTATCTTTAAATATCAGTAAATTATAAAACTTTTCTATCTGGAAAGAACCCTTAGCCCATTTACCCCAGATGGAATTTAAATGTTCTGTAGCTGATCTGACTACATGCTAGGGGCAAGGGAAATGAAGGAAAAGCTGTTCAACCCTGGTACCAGAGATACCCCAACTCACAGTTAGCCCAGGGCCCTGCGAGGGAATCAGATGGCCTTTCCCATTGCATCTTCACTGTCCCAGCCATGGACAGCCTATCGCCTGGCTTGTGGACCCACCACATGTGGCCCGGCATGGCCATTGAGTGTCTCACAGCCCCTGACCAGCATGCATGGTATTGAATTGCTGCAGAGCAACCCACGTCAAGGTTTCCTTGTCTCGGAAAGGGTTGTCGCGGTGCATTTCCCCCAGGTACTGCCTTCATGCCATCATCGCTCCCTGGTAAACAATGGAAAAACCAGATTATCTGGGAGCATTGGTCCAGGGGAAGGAAAAGTAAAGAAGCCATCTCTCCTGCTTATTCGGGCCCTTATTTATAATTCAAACAGGGAAACATATTTCATTTCAGTTTTTTCTCTTTCTCGCTCTCTAGCAATACTTGTATTTCTCTCCCCCCTGCCTCTTACCATTGCCTCATTCTCTCTCTCCCCCTCCCCCTCCCTTTGTGTGAGGAAGGACATAGCACCCCACACCCCACCCTAGCCCAGGACCGCGTGTGTGGAACAGGAGGACTTGCTCTCCTCGCCTTCCACCGAGGAGCATGGTGAGCCAGCTTTTTCCTGCTGGGGGTTCCCTCCACAGAACAGAGGCGTTGTCAGCCGTTCTGGGTCTGCTCACCGCACCAGCTCCACAGAAGCCTTCCTGGGGGGAATTGCAGTCCCCAGCTCCCTTGCTGGGGCCTCAGGTTTCTGTGCAGATGAGCGAATACGATGATGAGAAAGAAAACAGATGGTTTTACTCCCAAGTCCTGCCATTTTGGGTTGCAGATCTCTGTCCTGAAATACCTGTCTCCTTGGGACATTCCATCCTGGTGATTTTCGGTTTTGGTGGGTGGTCATTTATTTCCAGGGGTTGAGGGGATGACATGTTTGGGGTCTTTTACATATCAAAAGTCAGTTTGACAGTAATCTCAGAAAACATGTTTGACATCTGAACAAAATGCCTTTGTGTTTACCTACAGTATACAACTGTTTTTGGGTTTTTTTTGTTTGTTTGTTTGGAGTTTTTCCTCTCACCTTGGCCAGATCAGTATTGATGAGGCTGATCATTTGGCGTGTTTTTCCTTCCAAAAGAGTTGCATCAACAAAGTTCATTGTATTTATGTGTGTAAATAGATTTTAAGCTTCATTATAAAATATTGATAATACCTGTAATAACTTTTTTCAATTTTTTTGTGTGTTTCTAAGGACTTTTTCTTATGTTTGCTCAGTACTGTAGACAAAAATGCTTCTTTCTACTTGGTTTATTTTAGATGTTAAAACAAGCTACTTTTTAATTCACTTTTGTAAAGAGCTAATAGCATGGTTTCAGTTTTTTTAAGTTCACTTTTTGTTCTAGGGGAAATGAATGTGCAAAAAAAAACTGTTGGTTATTTGTGCTATTCTGGATGTACAAAAATCAACGGAAAAAATAAACTTTCACATTGAAATGGCAGTGGAACACATCTGTTGAAAAAGTAGTATGACAAGTGAGGCCCTGCGAGGCGCGGCCCTGCTCTTGGCCACTCGCGTGGCTGTGACTGGACCTGTCCACAGAGCACCCTGGAAACCTGGGCGGTTTCTGTCTCTCCCACTCACGTGGTACACAGTCCACCTCGCGTTCCAAAACAGAGAGGATGCCCCAGAAGCCCCGTGCCAAGGTGTTTCTCGTTAGCACAGGGGAGGTGGCTCTGTGTGTGGCCCAGGGCCACCTCCCTCTGCAGGGGGGCTGGTGATGCAGGATGTCCAGCCCGCCGCTGCCCGGGAACCATCAGGCCCTTCCTTTCTCTGTGCCCCAGTGTCCCCTGTAAATCTGATACTATGCCTAGTGAATGGCAAATAAACAATTTGGCAGGTGCTCACACCAGACCACGGTGTCTTTCCCGACGAGGGAGGGCTGCAATGCCAAGCAAAGCCCTCGCCACACAGGGCAGGACCTCCCACAGCCACTCCCGCAGTCCCCTGGCCTGGCCTGGCCCAGCTCAGAGCGCCCCAGGGACCATCGAACGGCCAGCCTCCCCGGGTTGCACCCTTGGGTGCTAAGGAGCATGGAAGCATGCTTAAAAGAGGAAAGGAAAGCCTGTGAACCCAAACGTCGCTGGTTTGATACCCAGCCAGGGCACATAACCAGGGTGCAGGCCAGGTCTCCCGCCAGGTCCCCAGCTGGAGGCAGGGGAAAGGCAACCAAACATACATGGATACTTCTCTCCCGCTCTGCCTCTCATCCTCCCCATTTTTCTGAAAATAATAAAGTCTTTAAACAAATAAAAATAAAAGGGAAAAAGTTATGTGAGATCTGCAGCAAACACGAAGTGGGAAGAGCCTGGGTTTGGCCTGAGGCCAGTCAATCGTGGGGGCAGCCTCAACCCGGGCTGGGCGTGTGTACCACGAAGCTCTCCCCCACCGGCCGTGCAAACGAGTATCACCAGGTCAGCCCCAGGCCGTGCACCTGTGTTAGCGCCCAGCCCAGAGCCGCTGCTGCAGACTCCTTGCCAGGTCTGGTCCTCACCACCTTGTGGCGTGAGTGGGCTGCCCAGCGCCCACAAAGAGCATCAGGAGCCAAAGCAAGTGGGACCAAAAGCAATTACTGGGGTAGGAAGTTGTGGCTAATGGGCGAAGCAGGAAGCCGCTGGCAGGGCCGGGTAATGTGTGTTCAGAAAGGACGCCCAGCAGGGCGGCTGCCAGCATGTCCCCAGGAGGTAGGCATCCTGGGGGTGAGCCCCAGTTCCGTCTCCCACGAGGCACCCCAGGTCCCCTCAGCTGTGAAGCAGAGACGATACTGCTTTCAGTTAGGAAACCGAAATAAATTCATGCCTGTCAAACACCTTCGGCAGGGCTGGCACGGAACGCATGCTCGATTAATGTTACATGCACACCGTGGCCTGCTCATGGAACACGTAAACAGTGCCATATGATCTCACTTCTACACGGAATCTAATGAGCCAAATAATTTAACAGACAAAATAGAAACAGACTCCTCTGTGCGTTAAACAGACTGACAGCTGTCAGAGGGGAGAGGGCTGGGGAGGGGCTGCGTATAAACAAAGGGATTAAAGACACACACAGACGTGACACGGACACGGGCAACAGCGTGGTGACGGCCGGCGGGGAGGTGGAGTTGGAAGGGGGCAAATGGGGACAGAGGAGAAGATGCCGTGCAGGTGAGGTCTTGCTCGTGGTACACTTGAACCCTGCATGGTTTTATTAACCAGTGTCACCCAATAAAGTCAATAAAAAAAATTTAAAGTGCAAACAACACTGTGTGAAAAGTTGAAACGTCTCCCACACCTCCCAGTCCACCCCTGGCTGGTCTGCGATCACCGGGGCAGCCTTGCTTCCCTGCCCACCCCACCCCTGGCCGGCGCCCGCCCTGTGGGGTGCAGAGGCCAGGAGGCCCCTAGCACGAAGTGCTCTCTGCTCCAGGGGAACTGGGCGCACACACGCATGCACACGCACGCGCACACACGCACACACACCTTCATTAAATGTATGGGCAGCATGTCCCTACTCCTCCAGCCTAGAGAACTCAAAGGTTCAGGGTTCTAGAAGCAGCCCTGGGGTGCCTGGTCACTTTGGACCCGCTGACTGCCTGTGTCCCACGCTGAGCTCTTCCTTACACCCCAGATGATACCCACAAAATCCTCAACGAGTTTCCAAACGTGGCTCAGGAGGCCAAGACATCCCCACCGTCAGTTCGGTTTGGGGGTCCCTGGCTGAGCTTCATCTTCTGACGTGGCAGAACAGCGACCCCCCCCCACATTTGTTCCAATCCAGCCCCCCCTGTGTCTGCGACTCCCCTGAACTGGGGTCGCAGAGTCCTGGGTCCTAGGAGCCCCAGGGAACGCCAGGGGGACAGGCCCCTCCCCCCACCCAGGGGGCTTCTCAGTGATGTCTCTGCCCCCTTCCCAGCACCTCGTGACCCGAGTTCCCCGCTGGCTCTGAAAGGGAGCGGAGATGTCACGGGCACGGAGCGTGCCCACCCCTGCAGGGACCAGGGTCGCGTGCGCCAGGCCTCGATATTAGTCATTAAGTCGTGCGCACCTCAACTTCCCCCTCTGCTCCGCGTCTGGAGGCGGTTGTAAGGCGTAATTAATGTTTTGAAAGCGTTTGAGGATGGAAAGTCTTACACCCAGGCAGAGTATGATTATTTGTTATGACAAACGATTGCAGGCGGCCACTTTCCCCCCTCACCGGGGGGATCACAGGAGGCGTCCGCAGGCGATGAAACGCCCTCCTGTCTCCGTGAAAATTGGCCCCAGTCGTCAAAGGTGTGTTCAGGGGTCGAGAACAAGGCCCAGTCCCCTCTCTCCAATGGAGGAGGCGGACCCCAACAAATGACCAGGTAGCCTAAAGTGCGTCAGGTGGCATATTAATGTCCCAGGGCAACTGCAACGAAGGACAAACTGGCAGCTTGGAACCACAGAAATGTACTGTCCTGTGGCTCTGCAGGCCCGAGTTCAAGTCAAGGTGTTGGTGGGGCTGGTTCCACCGGGAGGCCCTGAGGGAGAACCTGTCCTGGCTTCTGAGCCTCCGGTGTTTGCCTCCCTCCTAGGTGGTCCCTGCCTTACAGACACGCCCTGTAGTTGCTGCCACCTTTGTGAGGATGTTCTGCCCCCTGGGTCTGGGTCTAAATGTCCCTGTCCTCCTAAGGGTATCAGTCAGTGGGCTAGAGCCCACCCTGATCTTTAACTTGGTCACATCTACAAAGATGCTATTTCTTATTTTATTTATTTGTTTGTTTGTTTATTTATTTATGAGGGGAAGGAAGGAGGAAGAGAGGGCTATAAACACGGATGTGAAAGACAAACATCGGGAGTTGGGGGGAGGGGGGAGGTAGAGGCAAAGAAGGGGAGCAGCTTAGACAAGAACCTAGTATAAAGGAACCATGGACATGGACAACAGGTGAGATTGGCTTTGGGGGGAATGGGTGGGTGGGGAGGGGGACAGAGGGGAGCAAAAAGGGGATGGATGTAATACAACAACAATAAAATTAAAAAAAAAAAAAAGACAAACATCGATCAGTTGCCTCTCATCCTGACCCTGACCGGGCACATGCGTGACCGAGATTCGAACCGGCAACCTTTCCCTTTGTAGGTGGCGCCCAACCCACCGAGCCACGCTGATGCTATTTCCAAATAAGATCATGTTCACAGGTTCTGGGGTTTGGAACCTGAACATACCTCTTGGGGGACACCATTCAACCCACAACATCTGGGGACACAGCTATGGAGGGTGAGGAAGATGGGGTGCACCTGAGATGGGTGCTCGAATAGCCGGAGCAGCTCCCTGTGAAGGGACTTGAAGAGTGAGGAGGAGGGACCCATGCAGGCAAGGCCAACAGCAAGCCACGGTCCCCAGGCAGGACCTGGCGTGGCAGGTTTGAGGTTGATCCAGGTGTGGCTGGGAAACAGCAGGTAACCTCACAGAGGTAGCAGGGCCAGGTCACACAGCGTCACACGGGGGCATTTCGGCTTTTCTTCTGAGAGGGTTTTCAGCAGAGCGGCATGAGCTAACCCGCTAGGCAGCTGCTGTCCACAGGGCATCTCGGTGCAAGTTGAAAAGGTGCCCTTTCTTTCCCGTGGATGCAGCTGAGGAGCAAAGCACCCAGCTCCGTGCGTGCAGCGGGGGCTGGGTGTCAGCCCTGTGCACCTGTGCTCTCGCGTGTGCCAGGTCGGAGCAGCTCCCGGGGGGTGGCTTCTGGATGTAGTCACATCGTAGGGCAAATAGGATATTTGCTTCAGGATGCACTGAGGGTCTGCATAAGGTGTGTGAGGGAGAAAGGAGTTGAGGGTGCCTCTCCCGGGTCTGGCCTGAGAAACTAGAAGAACCAGTGGTCAACCCCTGAGAGGGAAGCTTGGGGACGATGATGTTTGTGTAGGGGCCCCAGGCTCCCAGTGGCGCAGGGGAAGCCGGGACTGGGATCTGCGTGCCCTTCCAGATGCCTGTCATCCACGGAGAGTCCATCAGGTGGGAGTGGAAGGTATGATAGCTGAAAAAGTGGGGGCTCCCTGCTTGAGGGCCACCCCGCAGGTGTCATAAGACTCCGTCTCCTGGCAAGTTCTCCATGGCCTGGAGCTTACTCTTTGTGAAACTAGGGGGACCCTTGAGGTCTCCTCTCCATGTTCTCACTGTCCACATTGGTAGGTGAGGAATTTCCTCTTCCTTTTTGGCCTCACTGCCCATAGACTAGGTGTTGGCCTCCTACACTAACCAGCTGGTACCCAGAGATGGAGGGGGCATTTCAGTAACTCTGCGGGTGCCTGGATCCTGATTGTCAAACAGAACAACTGACCCGAGTTAAAATTTGCAAGGACAGGATTCCTATAGCTGAAATACCCATAACTTCCTTCCGCTGATGAATTTCAGAGCCAAACCCGACGCCCATATCTTGTTTTCTCCGCCACGTGACTGCCTGGGAGCAAGACCTCACACCTGCCAGCCTCCCTTGCAGCTTGATTTCCCACGTGGCAAATTTCTGGCCAATGTGACCCAAACGGAAGTGGTGCCTGGCAACTTCTGGGAGAGCTGGTGTGCATCCTTTGCCCCATCTCCTTCCCTCCTCCTGGCCACCGGCCTCCAGTGCGGGGAAGATGGTGGACAGACAGAGCCACACCCCATGGAGGGTGAGTGGCATTGAAAGGAGCCTGGTCCGATGTGTTTATGGGTCCCCCACCCCAGCCTTGCCCTCCCTGTATCTGGATTCATCTACATGAAAGAAAACTAAACGTTCACCTCGTACTGAACCTGCTCACAGAGGGGGTTTCTGTCATTTGCAGACAAACTGAATTCTAACAGGCACAGGTCTGTGGGGCCGGCCACCTCTGGCAGCAGCACTGTTGGGGAGAACAGGTACTTTCTCTTTTCCCAAACTCTGCGTTTTTCCAGCCCGGTACGGGCCTCTCACGGTGTTCAGGGACCACAAAAGAAAGAGGCAGTGAGAGGGGAATGGGGCCACGCTAGAATCGCCCGCGATGGAAGCCTGCTGCCTGCACTCGAAGGTCAGCCCAACTCTGCCCGGGGTCGGGAATAGCCCAAACCCTCCCCATCACTTTGCTGGACGCAGCTTGGCCTGTGGTCCGTCTGCCTGAGAGTCAAGTTCCCCTGAGAGCAAATCCAGCTTCAAAGGTTTTTGCATTTTTCCCCATGTTCCATCCCCCTTGTGGAATATTTTCACTGTGGAATATTTTTAAGGACCTTTCTGACTTAAAAAAAAAAAAAAAAAAAAAAGTCTTTGCTGTTATCGAATTTGTAGTGTTTTGTGGATAATGGTTTGTTTTTCAGAAGAGCATTTGTAAATATGGAAACAACCATGTCCACAACGGAAGAATGGATACACAAGCTGTTATCCTCTTAGAGGGGAATAGTAGAGATGAGAGTGGGTGGACTACCATTGCAGGTGGGGTGAGGTGAATCCCGGTGATACAGGGAGATCCGATTGAGATCACTGGGGAGAAGCAGGAGGGGCCCTAGGGGAGGTTGCCGAGGCAACAGGAAGCAGTCTAGGATGGGATTGGCTGAGACACCGCAGCCTCCAGAGCCCAGGGAAATAAAAGAAAGTGGGTTCTATGGCTCCCGGGCTCTGTGGCTCCCAGGCTCTGTGGCTCTCAGGCTTTTCTGGTTCCTGAACTGGCTCTCTCAGGCTCTCTGGCTCTTCCCCCCGAGGATGCCAGGATGGCGGTGCTGTAGCCGCCTGCATTTCCCAGTGGACAGCGCTGTGGATGGAAACCAACCCCGGTGCAGCCTGGGATCAGGCTGGTCTGGCAGAGGGAGGCAGGTTTATTCGTTGGGGGTTCTAGAGGGAACAGGCTCTGAGGCAGCAGCCTGCCCTGCTTCCCAAATTGTGTAGCTTTTGTACCTTAGGTTGTTCTCGTTTGTAAGCTAATCCCATAGAAACAACTAAACACCGGAGCAGAGCTAGGAGAACCCAGGTGTGAAGATTTAGCCTCAATTATAGGCCTCCGTGATTAAAGCTGTAAGTGGAGTTGAAGAATTTAGCCTTCACGGATAGTCCGCAGTGACTAACTCTTGTGGGAAGCTGTCTTTCCAAAATCGTGAGGCTTTTGAATAGACTCCTTTCCTTTATCACCAAACCTTTGCCTCTGGAATTTTGCCTAGAGGGTGGCAACAGGACCCCAACACGCTGTGTGGTAACAATAGAGGGGAAATGATAATAATATAGAGGGTATAATTGTGCTGATATAAAATTCAAAAACAGGCAAAGCTAACTCATTACTTTTTAGAGACGTATACATACGTATTAAAAAATTAGGGGAACGGTTAATGCAAAGTTCGGGAAACGTGGTTCTATTTGGTGATCGCGGCAGGAACAGTGTGGGACGCAGGCCTGTGCTGCTTCTTAGCTGAGATGGTAAACGCCTGCAAACTTACTTTATCGTCATGCATAGAACTTGGCTCAGCAGGCAGCTAATGAGAACAAGCCCCACTCTTGGAGCCGCAGAGTTTGCTGTGGTCCAAGGTCCCCTCGGATTCCGTGAGCAGGCCTACCACGGGACAAACGCCCACCTGTGGTCACCATGGGACGCAGGTAAGAAGAGTAACTACTGTTGGAACAACCTAGGTACCACGTTCCTGTGAATCTTGTATGCAAGGTGACATTTATTTCTTCTCGACTGGATCGTTTGGGTTGGAGAGAAGAAAAACACTGACATTCTGCTGAGACTGTAAGTGTCCATGGGTTTACGTAAGTCACACGGTTATTTGATTATCCTTTGAGCATCTCTGTGAGGCCACCCTCAAAGCCCTGATGCTGTCCCTGCACTTTGTACGAACCCTGTCATCTTCATGTAATGACATGGCGAAGACCCTACATTGCCCATAGATCTAACTCTTCGGATCTGGCCCACAGTCCGTGTTAAAGAAGGGGGACACACAGCGGGGAAGGAGGCAGCTGGGCACCCTTCATCCAAGTAAAATGAGGCAGCAAAACCCACACATTTAATTCGAAAACAAAACCTTCTTTCTCTGGGTTTCAATGGTCCCGTTCCTTCTTTCTTCGCAAATACCTTGCATCCTCATAATGACTGGTTTGAGCCCCAATGAAAAAACAAGTCTTTAGCAAGATGCCAGTTCACTGGTTAACAAGCCGGGGAAGGCCCCTCGCTCCTTAGTGGAACGTTTGATGTCGTTCTGATCCTCCCTGGCCTCTTTTTTTTTTTTGCAAACGGCAAGCTCCAGCGGCCCTGAGACTTGGCTTGGATTTTCTCCCGATATTAGAATACATAAATATAGGTCTGCAAGTGCACTGCCCTGTTTATGGGCCTTTTAAAGATCAAAGAGTCGCTTTCAGCTCTTGGGCTTGTCACTTTAAGACATACTGTACCATTTTTTAATTTTCTATTTTTTGTTGAATTTATGAGGGAGGCATTGGTTAATCAAGTTATATAGGTGTCAGGTGTACAATTCTACAATATGTTATCTGTATATCGCCTTATGTATTCACCGCCCCCTTTACCTTCTACCTCCTATACCCGCCTTTTCCTCTGGTAACCTCCATACTCTTGTCTGCGTGTATGAGGGATTTTTTCTTAATCCCTTCAGCTTTTCCCCCCAGCCCCACCAAACACCCTTCCCTCTGACAGCTATCAGTCTGTTCTCTATATCTGAGTCTGTTTAGTTTATTTTGTTCATTAGAGTCCACATGTAAGTGAAGTCATATAGTATTTGTTTTTCTCCGACTGGCATATTTCACTTGGCATAATACTCTCCAGGTCCATCCATGCTGTCACAAAAGAGGAGAGGCCCTTCCTTCTTCACAGGTGAGTAGTATTCCATTGTGCAAATATATCACAACTTTTTAATCCACTCATCTACTGATGGGTATTTGGGCTGCTTCCAAATCTCGGGTATTGTAAGTAACCCTGAAATAAACATAGGGGTGCGCATATTCTTTCAAATCAGTGTTTCAGATTTCTTTGGATAAATTCCCAGAAGTGGAATTGCTGGGTCATAAGGCAGTTCCATTTTCAATTGCTTGAGGTGGCTCTGTACTGCTTTCCACAGTGGCTGCACCAGTCTGCCTTCCCACCCACAGTACACGAGGGTCCCCTTTCAGCATCCTCATCAGCACTTATTGTTTGCTGATTTATTGATGATGGCCCATTCTGACACATGTGAGGTGATATCTCATTGTGGTTTTAATGTGTGCTTCTCTGATTAGCAATGTTGAGCATCTTTTCTTATGTCTATTGGCCATCTGCATGTCGTTTTTAGAGACGTGTCTAGTCATGTCCTCTGCCCACTTCTTAATTAAATTGTTCAGTGTTTTGGTGTTGAGTTTTACACCAAATTTATAAGTTCTTTATAAACTTTGACTATCAATCCCTTATTAGATGGGTCATTGGCCAATTTAAATGGCAGCTCTTTCAGAATGGCCCATTAGTGTCTCCCCATCCTGTGTTAACTCTCGGCCCTACTGCTTGTGTAGAAAAACACCTCTAATGGAGAATTCGCCTCTATTTCCAACATATTAAAAGGCTCAGCACCTCCCTCTAATAAGGCTACGTTTTAAAGGGTGCAGGTCTGGGCCTCCGTATGTGTCATTCTGAAGATGCCAGAACTCTGATTCAAAATCAGTTGGTCGCCTTGACAAAAGAAGCCATCAAAGTGTCAGGGAAAAAGTAAGAGCCTGTAAGACCCCACCCACTTCCCTTGCTGCTGCCAGAATTCGAAGGATAAAAAATGACTCCAAAATCATGTGCAGCCTGGGGACATAGGCCACGTTGCGCCAGTCCTGAGCTCTGCAGGCTTGCCTGTGTTTTCCTGGAAACACCTTTAAGTTCAACATTGAGCTCAAATCAGAACTCTGGGGCAGCTTTACTATTTCTCACACAGACGCAGATGACAGGGAAACAAATAAAAAGAAGTGTAAAACTGGCGAAAAAGGAAATAAAATGCCAGAAACGTAGAGTTCAAATTGGTGCCTTTTCTGAAGTAATAAACACCATTGAGGCTTTTTCAGACTTGATTCTCAGAAGTCTATTCGGCTACCTATCCTGAGGTGAGAAACAATTATGCATTTGGTACGTGAAAAAGCAGATTTTTAAAGATTTCTGCCTCCAGCGGAATAATGTCATCAACACCCCAGAAGAAACATCACAAGTCTTCCGAGCACGTGCGTTTCTTTGAAGACACGGTAAACTGAGACATCAGATACTGAAGGAGCCAATATCCTAGAAAGAAAGTGAAAAGGAAATGAAGTAAGAAGTGAGGGAGGCGGACGTTTGGCACCACTTTTGCTTCTCCCCTGCAGGTATTTTTTGTTTCTCAAGAATTCTGAGAAGCTAAAAATTTCTGTTAGCCTTCCAAGGTACGGGGACAAAATTGGGGTAAAGGGCTCTTTAAGGAAGAAAGGTGCTGATAAATAGCCCAGCTTTCGGCTGGGATGTGCAAAGAACTCTCCTTGAGAGTAAAACCTCAGAACTAGCCTCAATACCTGCAGGAATTAAGGTCTGTTGCCCTTCAGCCAACTGCCTCCCGAAGCATACAGATCATCTCAGCAATTTTTTGTACACAAGGCTCGCCGTCCCACTAAAAGTCACTTGGCACACCAAATGGCATGAACAAATAACTGAAAACCAAGAGAACTCACAGGTAAAATGAACAGTGCCCCAGGAGTTACTAGATACGAACTTACAGATAGATGTAATTAATAAATGTAATAAGTTTATATGGCTCTATGTAGACCCTCAGGAGAGAACTTTATAAAAGAAAAAAAGTGGAAATCCCATGAATGAAAAAGACTCGAACTGCAATTAAGAAGTTAACTAATAAATGTAGTCGTCAATGAGAGACAGCTGAAGAGAGGATTAGTGCACTGAAAGGTCAGAAGAAATAGTCAGGCTGACATAGTTTTGTTTAAGTATACACAGAAGATAAAAGAAGACATTTCACACTTAATTTTAAGAAGCTAGCATAATGTTGATACCAACACCTGAAAAAAGCATTGTAAAGAAAGAAGTACCAACCAATCACACTCAGAAGCACAGAGACAAAAGATAGAGTAAAATATAAACAAACTGCATTCATCAGTATAAAAAAAGATAATCTATCAGGGCAAGTTGGGTTTGTTCCAAGAATTCATTGAATTGGTTTACTACTTAACAATCAATCGCTCAATTAGAATAGTATAAATTGGGGTCTATGGGACACTCTGCAGCAGTGAAAATTCATAAATATTGCTTTAGTGGCAAGAGCTTTCTCACAACCCTAAGGTGAAGGAGCTAAACAGAAATACATACTGCATGATCCCATTTGTAAAGCTTCAAGCGTGAAAAAGCTAATCTGAGGTTATAAAGGTCAGGATAGGGATGACCTCAAGGAAAGAAAAAGGGAATGGCGACTGGGAGAGGACACAGCAGTTTCTCAGGTACTGATCATGCTCTGTCCCTGAGTTCTACCCCATCAAACTAAGTCACATGGTATGATTTGTATGTTTTTATGTGTCGATATGTACCATACTTCAGTATACAACTACTAAATGGATTTGAATATTGGGACTAAACGCTGACATGTGGACACCCAGCACCGAATAAACCAAGTTACAACAGATCACAATTGCGTAACATTTTACAAATCAACAAAAAGCGCGTTTATGGCTTCCCTTACTCTCTCTTTACTTCAGTCATGAGAAGTAGTGCTGGGTGTGTAGGTGGACATTATTATCATCCCCAGGACACAGATGAAGCAACTTAAATATTGACAAGTTCAGTGACTCCTCCAAGATGGTATCTCTACTCCCACAAAGCCAACTCATCGAATAGCATTCATACTTTTGCTTCCAGTCTAATTTACCAAAGCTCATTTAAAGCACCTGGGCATAATTCATGACCGTGGGGCTACACAGATTCTCCTCCTCCCACTGCTTTTCAAAGCCAGATCATCCTGTGGAGAATGGTGGATGGAGCCGAGACTGGGGTGAGATCCAATCTGGGAGAAAGAAGATCCATTCCCTGTCCCACATGAACTGTGGAAACTTGCACGTGGCCCTTCGTTGCTCTAAGCATCGGCTTTCCTAACCTACCAGATGGGACTTAAAATGTACCTTCCGCCAGGGCGGTGGTGAAGAATGGGTCAGGTGGTGTGAGAAAACTGCAAGGCTCACTCGGCCGTGTCGTTCCACTGTCCCTCCCAGCCACCAACTTCATCAGGAATGTTGACTCCTCTGCCTCGCGGAGATCAACCCAATACCCTTCAATAATTGTGGAGTCAGAAGTCGGGGACACCTGTGTGTGTCTAATGCTGCAGAGGCCCTTGCAAATGAACGTACTTGGTCAAGGTCATTCCTCAGTCAAGCCCAAGGTCGACTTAAACCCACTTCGACTCCCCAGCCTCAGATAAATCTATCCCCTTCCTCCACCATCTCTACCAATCTTTGTTTTCCTCTGGGGAGAGGGGCTGCTTCAGCTTCACCCCAGTGGAACCAGCCTTGACCCAAACCCCTCAAGCTCAGGCTGCGCTCATGTTGGGGTAACCAGGGGCAGAAGCCATCGCTGGCTCCCCCTTCCTCCGGCTGCAGCTTCCATTGAGTCTCCCCAGACTGTACAGTCACACTTCACCGTGACAATCTGCCAACTAACCCTGAGTCTTTGGGAACTCGGAGGGGGAAGTGTCTGTGTATTCTTTTTTGTTGTGGGTCCGGTACAAAAAAAAAAAAAAACAATTTAAGACAAAAAACAATGTATATTGGAAAGGAAAGCAGAAAGGGAGGGAGGAAGGAAACCAAGTAAGTCCGGGGACAAAGGAAGCCCAGTTTGCCTTTAAACACGCAGCCCCGCTCTGTCCTCTTCACGGCCTCCAGCCCGTGGTTCACACGCTAGCAGGAGGAGGAATTACTGTATTGCTGTTTGTTTATTTGTTTGTTTCAGGTGGGATGTGCATTTCAAGTTTCCCCTGGAATTACAAGAAGCTTAGTCTCTTGTTAAGGAAAACGGGGCAAGGAAGGCGAGGGCTGGAGACTGGAAAAGTCTCCGTAGCCATGAGGGTGACCCACCAACTCATGAAGACAGAGGAACCTAAAGCTGCTTCCTTGAGAGGGAACCCCCTGACTGCACCCCTGTTTGCCTCCTCAGACCTCACCCCTGCCACCCAGCTGCCCGCCAGGCCACCTGTTCCTTGGAGATTCTGGTCAGGTGACCCGCCACAGGCACGGGACATGTGTAGGGTGGCAGCCGCCTCACCTGGGTTCTGCTGCTAACACACCCACATGGCTCAGCCACCTCAGATACCAGGGTGAGTCCGGAAGGTGCGATGCAGCAATTGCTGCTTTTGCATCCTGGGCTTGGGGAGGCCGCGACCCCGAGGAAGTCAGCCCAGCCTGGATTGGGGCAGCCGCAGTCACGGGTAATGGAGGCCCCATTCCCTGCTTGGGGGAGGATTCGGACAGACGCCCTGCGTGCGTGGGTCCAGAGAGGAGGGGTGAGAGGGGCCCACGTCTCTCCGGGGCACCTCATCTCCCCGGTTGCGCAAGTGGGGAAACTGAGCCAGGGCCCTGGAGCTGCGCCCACAGTCAGCGCTCAACCCACCTTTTCCTTCCTCCGCGCACCCTGCGCACCAGGAACTAGGTCCATCGCAAGAGCCGCGCGGGGCAGCACCCAAGTGGCCCACGCGCCAGCGGAGGGGCCGTGGGTTGGAAGCCGGGCTGAGCCACCCACAAGGCCGCCACGGGAGGTTATGATCTACCGCTCACGAGGGGCGGAGCGTGCGGAGCCCATCAGAGCAACGCGCTCCCTCCGCGTCTCCCGTGGCTCATTCTGGGTGCCTGGCATTGCCATAGCGGCGCAGGGAAGAATGTGACCAGGCCCGGCCCCAGGGGAGCTCTGTCGCCTTTTTCTGGAGGGGGCGCCTTGTCCCCGCCACCTCGTTTGCTTCCACGGCAGCCCCTCAAGCCTCCAGCCCGCACCCACCTCCGGGGCCAGGCGCTGGAGCGCACAGCCAACCCGCGCCAAGTCTCAGGACGCGTAGCTTAGAGCCAGACCTGCATCCAGGCCCCTCCCTTCCCAGCCAGGAAACAGCCTGGAAGGGACTGTCTGTCCCTCGGTTGGCTTGACCACCAGGTTGCCTGTCCCAAACTTGGTCCCAGTCATCTGGGGAGAGCCCTTCCCACGCCCCAGCCCGCGCCACTCACCCCCGACCCCCGCATTTGAGGCCAGCCCTGCCCACGCGTGCACGCAGCTGGATCAGATTAGCAAAAGCAACAGCTTCTCAAGGTGCCCCCCTCGGCTCCTGTAATTAATTAGGAGCCGTCTGAGAGCCTCCGAGGGCCTGCAAGCTCCAGCAAGATACATGCACATAGTTTCATCCAAAACACTTGCTGTGTTTTTCCCCCGGCTGGGGAACCAGTCCTTACCTGTTGCCCGAGCCTGATGGAATTGCTTAGCCACTCAGTCTCGGTGCCAACAGTGAGCCAGCCTGTGGGTCACGGGGGAGGTGGGAGGTGACTGGAAGCCTGCCAAGGGTACTCATCGATCGGTGAGAACATCATCACTGTTTCTTAGGGGAGTCACAGCAACATGGCCTGTCCCATCGACAGCAGCGTCTGCGCCCTGGGACCTCAGGCTTGGCCCTGGTGTGGGAGGTGCTGGAGAGCCCCCCGTGGCCAGGATGGGGGGCCCCTGGCCCTCAGGAATTCTGTGTCTCCATGATTAAAAAGAGAGGGGATCAGCCCCCAAACCATTGAAAATACAGATGACTGGGTCCCACCCGGGACGTACTGAGTCAGGAGGTAAAAGATTGTATAGACACGTGCATGTGTCTCTGGGCTGCGTCTTGGGGTAAAAAAGGCGATGCCTACAAACTCCGTGTTCCTCACAGCCTGATGACACACAATTGCCATGCCCCGAAGGTGAAGCCACAGGCAGGGATCTCATGTCTCTTGAGTCGAAGACAGTTACTAATGAAGGACCCGATTTAGATCATGGGAAAGGCTCTCCTCAGATCACAGAGCACCGACACCCGCGTGGATCCATCACCTTTGTGACACGCCACGGAGTCACCTCGGAGTCCCCATAGTTCCGGGAGAGACCCCAAGAACCTGACACTCTCCCCCTTTCCAACAGCTAATGTGTCACCAACCTTGGATTTGACCTTGAGCTCCCCACTTTGGACCGAGTGTTTTGTTTCGTTTTGTTTTTTTTTAATCAGGAGAAGAATTATTTTGAGCAGTTTCTTCCAGAAGAAAGAATTCAGTTGGACAAGTCTAAACTACTGCAGATTCCACACGAGGGGAATCCAAGTTAATGATGTTAGAGTGGCATCCGTGGCAGGTTCGTGAGACTTTATAGTTCTTTTAAAATGCCCTGTCGCTACATATTTTTACTGAGAAAACTTGCCAGGGTGCGGTCCCAGCTTACGTTCACCGGCCCAGTAGAATTGTACGGCCAGGTTGCCTCTGACGACTGAACGGGAAGGAAGAACAGCCCCTGTGCTCACCTCTGGGCAGGGCAGGTGGTGTGGGAACACCCGTCCTCACCCCGTCTGTTTGTCCCTTTGTCCTACAGGCCTCCCAGTGCTCTCAGCCTGCTCTCCGGCAGGTGACTTCCACCTTGTCTCTCGCTGCCACCTGAGAGGGAGGAGCCGGGAGCTCCCGGGACCCCATAACCAGGAGGACACGAGGCAACGCAGAGCGCAAGGTCAACCCTTTGTCATTGTTCAGCTTTGCCCCTCTCCGGGGCTTCCGTGGGCTGTTGACAGGCACCCATCAGCACCCAGTCTACGTGCAGAGAGCTGAGAGCACCAGCCTGGTCTGGGGCTGACGCGGGCAGGCGCGCGCTGGAAAGGGTTCCCGGGGCACCTTGGCTACATTGCAAACCTTGTCACAGATCTAATCAATACTTGGTAGCCCACGTAAGACCCCCATCTGTGTTCCCTTGTCGCTCAGGTTTTGAGTCACCCCCACGCGTTTCATTGTCTCCAGTTCTGTGGCCACCCAGGCAACCTGTCCTTGGAGGATGGGCCCATAGGTCCTAGGATCTGCTCCTCGTGTCCCGGAAAGCATCAGTCCCCCCTTGCACACCAGAACCACCTGGGGAACTTCACAAAATACGGGCAGCTGGCGGCACGCCCAACGGCTCCAATGTCTGTGGTCTGGGATTTGGCCTGGCCACCAGGGCTTCTGGAAGCTTCCGAGAGGTACTAGCATGCAGCCTAGGCGAGGAACCTTGGTTCCGAGCCAAACGCTCATCATTCAGGAGATTCTGGCTTTTATCGAGGTGGGAGACAGCAAATACCGTTCGATGGCTGAGGTCTCCACCCTCCCAGCCCTCTGGCCATCAGCACCTTCCCACCGCTCCCCAGTTTAGAAAACACCCCCAAAGTTTCCTTTCAGCATGAATTTGGAGGGGATGTACGTACACGCACTGAAAAACAGGGGAAACTTTTCAACTGAATGCACCGAACCCGTCGCGAACAACTATTTTAAAAGCATAACGGTTCCTTGCTGGTCTGCAGGAGAAAAGGATCAGTTTTATTCTTCCACACGCGCGTTAACACAGCAGCTACCTGACAAGCAGGTATTCATGGCACGTGTACTAAGCAGTTTTAAGTCTTATGACCCAGACGGTCAAGGGGTTTATGACTGTATTCCTTTCCTCGGGCTGCCCTAACCAGCTATCACAGATTCGGTGGCTTAAAAACAACACGGGTTTATTCTCTGACAGTCCTGGAGGCCAGAGTCTGAAATGGGGCTCCCGGGCTAACCGCACAGTGGCAGCGGGGCGGTGTTCCTGCCGGGCGTTCCGGGGGGACCGGGGCCCAGCTTCCGGAGGCTGTCCATGCTCCGCGGCCCCGGCCCTGCCGGCCGCTGCCAGGTCTTCTAACACACGATGCCCTCTCTCGCCCAAGTGCATCGGACCGTGAGGATCAGGGGGCTTGCCGCCTGCCCTGTTCCCTTTAGGAACGAGACGAGGGTGGTTGTCCTCAGTCTTTCTTTGGCTCGCAGCCTGCGCAGGAGTCGGCCATTCCTACCCGAGGCTCCGTGTCCCGTGAGGAGGGCTTCGGCCTTGCTTCTACGCTCGGGTCCCCTGCATGCGGGTTGCTCTTCACGGCCCCTTCGCGGGGCTGAGCGCCTGCTGACAGCTGGTCTGCAACGCTCCGCGCGACTTCCAACGCTGATCCAAAGAGCATCCAGTAGGAACACTGGAGCCACCTAGGCCTTGAGACCCTGTGTCCTCCGGACGGTGTGACCCAGCATGATCTCTGTTTCATCATCAGCTGATTCGAACCTTGGTTCTGCGTCCAGCCTTATGTGACACAACCCAGTCGCGGGTTCCGACGATTAGGACCAGGACCTCCTTCAGGGACATCGTGCCCAGCTGCTGCCCCAAACAGGCCTGGGCAAGGGGTTGGCCGAAGGCCTCCCAGCACCCCTGATCTGGCCTTAGAGCCTCACCTTCCCTGCTCTCCCACCTGCCGAGGGAGGGGAACAGGTTCTCAGGAGCCCACGTGACGGTGCATGTGCAAGGAACCGGCACGGAGGGAGAGAGCACGTCCGCCCGGCGTGGGAAGGACACCCCCACCCTGGACCGGGGCCCCTTGCCTTCCCTGGCAGCCCTGCAGGGCGAGTCGAGGCTTTTCACTTTCTTCAGGGGTTTCTCCTGCTCTTCGGCCTGGGTGCCAAGCAGACCTGTTTACAGCTCCCACAGGCTGGCGAAGAGCAGCCAAGTGTGGCCGGCGCCCTGCTCACCGGGGACTCGTACTTAGTTCTCCCAGCCGGGGACTAAAGCCTTAGGGCAGGTCCCAGCGCCAGGACACCTGCCCCTAGGGTGGGTCTTGCCACCCACTTCAGCGGGAATCCAAAGGCAGGGGGGCCAGGAGCACAATGGGGGGGGGTGCCCCCCTGCAGCCCCGCACCTCTTCCTCTGCGGCCAACCTCCTCCTCCTCACACGCCAGCCGCCTCTGGGGTCCTCCACAGGCTCCGCTGAGATCCCATCCCAGCGGGAAAGCTCTTCGTAAACCAAAGCTTCACGTTTGCCGTTGAGGGTCTCCACGGCCACCTGTGGGTCCCCTGGAGCCCAAAGGCCGGGGTGGGCAGCTGGTGTCCCCCGAGGTCCCCAGAGAGAACCCGGAAGCTTGCAGGAGACACGCAGAAGGGCCCTGCTCAAGCTCCCCAGACTGGAAACAGCACAGCTCGCTGCCTACACAGCACTTTCTCCCTGCAAAGCGCAGACCCTCAGTTAAGTAATTAGCAGGTCTGGTCATGGGCACAGCCCTCCACAGACCGGACTGCGGGGGCGCCGGGCTCTCCCTCCAGGAGACGCGCTTTCGTGTCACGCTGGGGGAAACTCCGGAGAAGGCAGCCAGCCGCCCAATGGTCACCCCCCAACTCCGGAGCGGGTTCCCAACAGGGGGCCGGGGGCAGGACGGCCCCCAGGACTCAGCCAGACAGCGGGGTCTGCCGCCCCCTCGAGGCCACTCCAAGCACAGCTCGTAAGTGCTTGGCACCGGCAGGGCGGCAGAAAACAGGCGTGTCCGCGGGGGAGGGAGTGTCTGGCCTGCCCGCCCCTTCAAGAGAGGAAAATGTTCACCCCGCGTAACAACTCCTCTCTGTTTTTGCTCAAGACCTAGCTGGGCGGTGTTGATACTGAGTCAGGTTCCGTGGGCTAGTGCCTTCCGCAGGAAGCGGGGAGCGCCCAGCCCTCAGGAGGGCACCACGCAGGAAGAGGACCCAAGAAGGTAATGACCCTCAGCATCTATTTTTGATTTGGAAAACCCAAAGCACAAGGAGGCTTTGAGGACGTTGCAATCTGATTGTAACTCCAGGCCTGGTGCCCATGGGATCAATTGCCGGTGACTTTCTGCAGATGTACCGACGGCTGGCCGCCGACGCCAGGGGCCCAGCAGGTACGAAGGCTCTACAAGGGCCCGGGGCAGGGTGCGCTTGCAGGGGGCTCACAGCACGAAGCGTGGGCGAGGCCTGGCCCTGCTCCCCACCGGTTCCCGGGGGGCCGCCCGCACCTCCGCCCACCCGCTCACCAGGGTCTTCGCCCACCCGGAGCCTGCGTGCTCCCTGGTCATTAAGCGGTCTGCTCTCACGCCACAGGGCCTGGGGCTGGCATGTTTCAGGACTTCTTGCCCTAGACAACATTTTAAAAGTAAATAAGCATACAAACAAACTGTAAAAGACCCCCAACACAGCACCCACACACAAACACGAACATGCACAAAATGCTAGCTTTACTCAAGTTTTGGGTTCATCACCCAAGGTCGGCTCGGAGCCGGGGGACAGGCCGCAGGGGTTCCCGGAGACGGTGGAGTTGCTCTCAGCCAGCACACTTTGGGGGTGTTGGGGGGCAGCCACACGTGGGCGCACCCGCCCAGCCAGCAGCGTCCCGGCCTGCGGAAGACGCACCAAGGTGGCAGCACAAATGAGGCTGGAGCAAAGGCCTGGCCGGGGGGGGGGGGGGGGGGGCCCCCCCCCCCCCCCCCCCCCAGGCGCGGGGGGGGGGGGGGGGGGGGGGGGGGGGGGGGGGGGGGGGAGTCCCCACCTCTGCCCCTCCCAGAGCTCAGGTGGGTGGGATGTTGGAAGGCTGGGGTCGGGGTTTCTGGTCAGGGCTGCCCAGAGATGGCACAGAGGGAGCCCAGCTCCAGCAGGCTGGTAGTGGGCAGCAGCCACTGCCACTGGGGGTCCCAGCCCCAGCCGGGACTGGGTGGCAGGGGGCAGGGCATCTCTCCTAGGGAGCCACCCAGCGCTCTCCCGGAAAGCCCAGTCCTAAGACAACACAGCTGCCCGTCGGGGCGCAAGCCGAAAATGTCAGCAGCCCAGTCTCGGTGTCCCGCCCTGTCTGCAGTGACTCAGTGCCCACTGGCCAGTGTCCAGCCTGAAGCCAATCCAAGTCTAATTTCCAATTGGAAATGGAAACAGGTCCAGCCAAGACAAACTCAGGGCCTGGTGGAGCGGCAGCCCTCGCTCCGGCAAAGGCATTGCCACCTGGGGCCAGAGGTCAGCCTCCAACACCCGGGGAAACCTTGTCTGTGCAGCGTCCAGACGCGCTCAGGCACCTCCCGGAGCTTCGGAGAGAAGCCCCCGGCCGCAGAGCCGCCCTACGGCGTGGTCGCTGTTGCAGCCTCACTCTACGGGCAGGTGAACTGAGGCCCCAGGAAGCTAGGTGACCTGCTCAAGCCCTCGCGGTAGACGGGGCAGGGCTGGCCCTGTGGGTCAGGCTGCAGACCAGCCTCCCAGGGCAGGAAGCTCCCTGGTCCAGCCCCGCCAGGCACCCCCCGGAACCCAAGTCCCAGGGTGGGTGAGGGTCTTGGTGTTGCAGATGCTGGCACTGCAGTTGGTTGTAGCTGACACGTCCTCCGTGGCTAAACCTCATTTCCAAGACATGAGGAGGCATCTTGAGGGTCGCTGGTCTCCCCGCCTCACGTTCGTGTTTAAGAGAGGGGCCCATGCCCGCCTGCCCGGCCAGCCCTGGACAGGGGGCCTCAGAACGCCCCGCGCCACAGCGGACCCACGGGGCAGGGACGTGCGGAGAAGAATGACTTCTCTGAGCTGACGTCCTGCTCCTCCGGGAGGCGGTCGTCATGGGGCTGGACACCATCTGGGTAGAACTGTTTAAGGCTAACTTAGAAAAACTGTCATAACGACACATAATACCCAGTTCTAGCGGGAGTTGCCAGCTATCACCCATCAATTATCTATTGACCATGTGTCGTTTACCCGTCTGTGTCTACCCACCTGTCTGTCATCTGCCTGCTGTCTGTTACCTGCTGACCCACCCGGTGCCTACACGCAGGTGTGTGGCCTTCCATTGCGAGTTCCCAGTAGCACCTGCGTTAGAATCCCGTTCCCCAGAAACATGAGCTGCGTGACCTTGGATACGAACTGGCCGGGGTGCCCGCTCTGTGTTCTGTACCCACGCTGCAAATCTGGTGGCTCCGGATAAATGGAAGGGCACTGTGCCAGGCAGGAGCAGGGCTGGACTTCCGGTGCCCTCAGAGAGAAGCGTGGTGACCCCAGGAGCTTGCAACGTGCTGCCCTGCGGGGGCCCTGGCCAGCCCTGCCAGACAGGAGGGGCCCGAGGGGAGGGACATGGGGAGACTGGCAGCACCACGAAGGTGGCCACGGAGGACCGGGGTCAGGGGGTCAGTCACCCGCAGCTGCTGGCGGGTGTGACCTCACACAGACCCAGGGAAGCTACCAGGCGCCCCTCTGCATGATGCACCCCCTCAGCCCCACGCAAAAAGGTGAGGCAGGTCTGGGACATTTCTGGGAAAACGTGTGGAATTCGTAGCCTCTGCAGCTCCTGGCAGATGAGGGCGCATGAGGGGGCGTCTGGCTCCCCCGCGTTGTGGGGCACACAGCTGGCGCTGCGCACAGAAATGTCCCCTGCGGGAGAGATGGGAACGTCTGGGGTGGAGCCTGGGTTGGGGCTGCTCTTCAGCTTGACTTGGGTTTGCAGGGAGAGAGAACACTTTGGGGAGTGTGTCACTCGGTCTGGGCACTGGACGGTGATGCCAGGCAGCGCCCAGCGGCCCCCGGGCAAGCCTGCGCCAGGCACCAGCGGAAGGGGAGGTCGGCCTCTCTTCTCACAGCCTCGCCCCTACCCCAGGGCGCCGGGTGCTCACCGTGTGAAATGAACCATTTTGCAGAGATTGTCCACATCCAACCCAGGGACACGGGAGGGGCAGGCATGGCAGACAGACAGACACACGGATAACTGAGCATCACACGGACCTGAGTGTACAGCTGTACCTGGCTGCTCAACAGCGGTGAACCTGGGGGCAAATTCCTTCACTGTCGGCCTGCAAGCCAGGACAAGGCGATGGCCGCCTTCCTCAGCAGCCCCTCCTCAGCTCGTCCTTGGACAGAGAGACTTTGAAGCTCAGTGGTCCCGGACTTTGCGTGCAGGAGCGGCCTGGGAAAGCCCCGATTCCCTCTCAGGTCAGTGATCCAAGGTGCGCGCCCTGGGGGCCAGGCCCTGGGAGCGGGGTGTCAGAGGCTGGGTCCTTCCCCAGTCCCGTGTACCCTCTTTCCCTGACTCTCCCAGCTTCCAGGTGAGACTGGAACTCCTCGGTGGCCCCACAGCCATCTCTCTGGGTCATTCCATGACCTTCCTTCCCCCTGGCTGTTTTCCTGTCGTGACACCATCTCCCCTGTGCCTCTGTGTCTTGTCTCCTCTTCTTAGAAGCACAGCAGTGACACCAGAGTAGGGTCCACCTACTCCATGGCCTCGTCTCTGCCGATGGCATTGGCCACAATTCTGTTCTCAAAGAAGATCCCATTCTGAGGTCCTGGGGGACACGCAACTCAACCCATAACACCTGCTTCCAGCACAGACCCCTGGCTCTCACCTCTGGAGAGCCCAGGGGCTAATGAAGGCTCTACCGCCAGCCCTGAGCGGCTCTGACATCAGAGGCCCCAGGACCTCACCCCAAGTACACATCACCTGGCTGCTGGAGGTGCAGGTGACCTAGTGCTCCCCCTGTCGCCCTGGAGGATGCACCTGGGGACCTGAGGCTGGAGTCGCCTGCAGCAGCACTGCAGCCAGCTGGGTCCAGGGAAGTTCAGTCAAGGTGCGTGATGCTCATGCCATAGGCTGTTTCTGTGTCCCTTTCAAAGAAAACAAGTCAACGTCCCGTCCTCCAGTGTACCCTGTTCGGAAGTACGGTTTTGCAGATGGGATTTGTTGAGACGAGGTCATGCTGGAGAAGGGACAGTCCCTGCTCTGTTATGCCTGGTGTCCTCATAAAAAGAATGATGAGACGCAGACACAGGGACAATGCAAGTGAAGACTGAGGCAGCGGCTGGAGGGATGCTGCCACAAGCCAAAGACACCAAGGACTGCCGCCTGTCCCCTGAAGCCAGGGGACAGGCCTGGGACACAGCCTCCCTCACAGCCGGCCCTGCGGACACTGTGATGTCAGACTTCTGGCCTCCAGCCCTGGGAGAGAATGAATTTCTATTGTTTTAAGAAATCCCATCTGTGGCACTTTGTCACTGCACCTCCAAAAAAACAGGACAGCTGAGGGCTGATTTGTCACAGGTGTTCCAAGCGAGAGGGACACCCAGGGCCGTTCGGGTTGGGCACTCGGAGGCTCTCAGAGAAATCCAAAGGGTGGGGTGTGCATGTTACCTGTGCAGGCAGAGGGTCATGAGAGGGTGACCTCAGTGTGCTCCTTTACTGGCTGTCAACAGTGGCAGGGAACCGGGGCATGAACCCAGCCCCGGTGCTCTCATGAAGGGTGAGCCAGCAGGGCAGCCCCTGTGGGCCTTTCCCTACGCTCTTGCGTCCCACATGTTGCTGGAGGGAAGGGAGGAGGGTGGAGAGAAGCAGAAGTTTAAATGTCAGCCTATCTGCGGGGCCAGACCTCCAGGCCTAGGGCACCTGGCCCCGCACCCCCCGGACACGGGTGAGTTCCGCTGGCAGGCATGGGGTGCCGAGTTTCCTCTATATGACCTGCATCCGCACAGCCACAGTGTCACTGATGGGATCGGAAAGGCTGCCCTGCAGTAGGCTGAGGGACGCATGACACAGCTGGTCTCTTGCAGGGACAAGATTGAAGTGGACATATTTAAGGAACTGGAATCTGGGGTGTGCTGGGATGAGGAACCTCCGTGGATGGATGGATGGGTGGATGATAAATGGGTGGATGGAAAAATGGATCGGTACATGGATCAGGGGTGGATGGATGGGTGGACAAATAGATTGGTAGGTGAATCAGGGAGTGGACGGATGATAAAAGAATGGGTAGAAAAATGGATTGGTACATGGATCAGTGCATGGGTGGATGGATGGATCAACAGATCAATGGGAGGATGGATAAATGACAAATGGATGGGTAGAAAATGCATTGGTATATGCGGTGGGTGGGTGGACGGACAAATGGGCAGATGGAGGGAAGCCAGGGGTAGATTCTCTCCTGCTGGACCCTACACCCCTTTTGTTGCCCACCAAATGAGGGGGCTTGATGTCATAGGCTCTGTGACCTCCCTATGTTCTGCTGTCCCACATTTTCATGGTCATGATCCCAAGCTGCCCAGGAACTCGGGGCTGACTTATGGGCCGAAGGAGTCAGTGCTGGAGGCTGTCACCTCTGTCAGCACCAAGGAGCAGAGCGTCACTGAAAAGTGGGAGCAATGTTGGAGGGAGGGCAGGCTGTATGCTGAGACCTGAGACCCCCAGGGGCAGCTCTGTGCCCACCCAGAGGTGCCTTCCACCCCTGAGCCAGCCAGTGGAGAAGGACACTGGCTTTGGAGGACACAGCCCAGGCAGAGGTGGCAGCACTTGTGTCCCCGTGTAGGGAAGGGACCCACTGTGGAAGTGCGTCAACCTCATCAAGGACTTGCAGCTCTGCCAAAACACGGTGCTCAGAGAAGCCCCAGGATTCAGCATCTCTGAGGGACTTAGAGGAATTTCCCTTGGGTGCAGGAAGCATTGCCAAAGAGACGTAGGTGACATGTGTCAGTATATTCTTCAGCGACGTCTAGGTCAGAAGTGCTTAAACGTGGCCTCTGAGCCTCTTGAGGAAAGCGCTGAGTGCTGTGGAAGCTTGCGGCCCTGAGACCCCGACCCTGAGGTGGGAATGGACACCAAGGGGACATGGGTGGGGCACACCTGTGAGGGGGTGGGGCAGGGGACCTGGGGGAGGCTGTCAGAACACCTGCAGGTGTGACCAGTGCACGGAGAGTAGACAGACAGCCTCCTGCAGCCACGCCCATGACTCACTGACCACTTCCCAGGTCACCTGGCCACACAATCAGGACAAGCTGTACCCACCAGCAGGTCAGGGACCCACTGAGCTGGGATGGGGGGGCTGGACCGGAGTTCCCTGAGGCTGGGCCCCCATCGTGATCCCCAGAGAAAGCGACCTGACTTCTGGAGTGGTTGGCAGGGAAGGGGGCTCCGGGGGCCGTTTACAGAACAGAACTTTCCAACAGAGGGTCCCATTGTTGAATGTAGAGGGTTGAACAATGCTCTGATTGTTTACCTGCGGTTTCCCCACGTTTCCCAGCCTCTCAGACCTCAGTTGCCAGATCTTAGCTTGACGTCCTTACCTCTTCCCCAGATGCAATCTCATCCCCCACTAGGGTTACAACGAGTCTGTATGAGTGTGTGTGTGTGTGTGTGTGTTTCACAGCTCGCTGTGGAACGTGGAAGATGCCACCATCCTTCCTGTGACTCAGCATGCCCCCTTGTGAAACGGAGACAGTAACAGTGCTCAAGGCGCCAGGGAGTGGTGAGTATCAGAGGACATACTGACTTTGAAACACCAGAACCCCACCTGAGCCTGTACCAAGTCGAGGTTAGCCAGTGTGCTTCTCAAAAAGAACATTTGTTGTAGCTACAGTTAGTTCTCTACTATCCGTAACAAAGTTTTCTGGTGAATAAAAAAGTTTGATAACTAGGTTTATTGCATAGATCACCAGGGACTGCTTGAAAGATAATCAAATACTCTGGAGCTGGATACCAAACCAGTTTGCCTGGGACACTCCTCAAGGCGCCTCATGACGCATAGGACATTGGTGCGTCTCCAGGTGTACAGGGTGACCCAGGGAATTGGAATGGGTCACAGATAATGGACTGTTGCAATCTGGAAACGCAGCTGGATGGGCCGGCCAATCAGCCCCGGGGCTCACACCGGGCTCCGAGGGAAGACTGGGCTGCATGCGCCTTCCCCCCGGCTCCTGGCTCCTGGCTCCATGTCCTGTGTACCTTGCCGTTGGCTGGATCCCTCCTGGGCTCAGAACCAGCCCGAAGCGCTGCCTTCAGAAGGACAGCTTGGCCCAGAGAGATTGCCCTGGAGCGGGGCTCTTTCCCAACTACCTGACTCACACCGTATTGCTTGAGGCTTGTGCTCAGAGAAGTCTGAAATATTTTGTCCTGTTCTCCTTCCCAGATAAAAGGTTTCAGAGCCAATCTCTGGACAGCGGCCACACTGCTTAGCTGTGAGGCCAGCACCTCTGGGGGCTTCACCTGAAGGGAGATGTTGGGCCCCCCTGAACTGAGCAGCCCCCAGAGGCTGTGTTCACATCTTCCCCTCTTCCTCTCACACGTGGGTCACCTCCTTTCGGGGGCCTGAAGAACCTCCTTGCCACCTGTAGCAGCACGGTGGCCCGAGAGGGCAGGGTGCTCAGTGAGATGTCACACGGAGAAAGACAAACACCATATGACTTCATTTATTTGTGCCATCTAAGAAACCAACACATGAACACACAAAACAAAACAGAAACAGGCTCGTAGGCACAGAACAAACTGACATGAGCAGAGGGAGGAGTGGGGAGGGTGAAAAGGGAAAGGGAAGGAAGAGGTACAAACTGACAGTTCTAAAGTCAATGAGCTGCAGGTACGTCCAGGGAACGTTGTCAGTCATAGTGTCATCAGTTTGCACAGTGACAGGAGGGGTACTAGCCTTAGGAGAGGGACCACGCCGGAAGGAGGGCATGTACATGTGGAAGGCATGTACCGTGTTACACAGCTGAGACGGATAGCGTGCTGGACACAGCTGTCCCTATGCCCAGGGACTTCCCAGGCTCTCTCACACCAGTTCCCGGAGCGCGGGAGGAAAACTCTTTCACAGATGAGCAAACTGAGGTTCCTCCAGCCCGGGGCACAGTTCTGCGAAGGCTCAGAGACAGAACGGGGGCGGCAGGTGGAAAGCAGCTGCAGACTGAGAACAGCCTGACGGGGAATGAAACCCCAGACGGGAGCTTGGTCTTCAAGAAACATTAAAGGTTATTATGTGTGCGAATGACTTTGCGCATGTGTTCGGACATCCTGCGATTGATTATTTCAAAAGGCAATTCTTTAAACAAATGAATTAACGTGAGCATTTTGAAATCATGAAAAGAAAACTTTGTGTTCATATGAGTTGAGAGGCTGGCGGTGGGAAGGCAGTCATGAAATGATGAATTGTCTGCATGTGAAAGGGAAGAAGGGAGTACACGTTGATGGTTACAGAATAGACAGGGGGATGTTAAGAAAAATAAAGGAAATGGAGAAGCCAAAAGAACTTGTGTGCATGACACATGGACATGAACTAAGAGGGGCATTGCCGGACAGAATAGGGGGACTGCGGGGGGAAGAAGGGGAAAAGTTGGTACAACTGTAACAGCCAAAACAGTAAATTATTATTTTTTTTAAAAAAGAAAAGAACAGCCCTGGCTGGTGGCTCAGTGGATAAGGCACCGGCCTGAGAACCCAAAGGTCGCTGGTTCGATTCCCAGTCAGGGCACATAACCAGGTTACAAGCCAGGTCTCCAGCCAGGTCCCCAGCTGGAGACAGGTGAAAGGCAACCATACATAGGTGTCTCTCTCCCTCTCTGCCTCCCTCCCTTACCCCCTCTCTAAAAAAAATAAATAAATAAAATCTTTTAAAAAATAAATAAAATAAAATAAAAAAGAAAAGAACAGAAGCAGCTCCTACCATTTGGTAGAGTCAGCTCCCAGACTGGCCACCCTTGGGTGCCCTCCTGAAGTAAACTGTCACGTCTGGAGTCACTTGGAAAGGGGGGCGCTTTGTCCCTGGATCACCTATTCTATTACCTTTAAAGTGACTTGAACACATGAACGACTGTGCCACTGCTTACGGTGATGAATTGTCTGATTGGCCCCAAGTTTCCCGCGCTGGCTCCGGGGGCAACTTCAGAGCCGCACGGTGGTCCCTGCGTGTTGCATCTGCTTCTGATTTGCGTGTGCGTGTTGTGCCTGACAGAGGATCTACTGTTCTTTGCTGAGATCCTTGATTAAAAATCCAAGTGTTGAGTCATCCCTCTGCTTCCGCCCACTCCAAACCCGCCCCAGGGCCCCTTCTCACCCACTTCCGCTTCCCTCCCTCCCGAAGGGGTCGCGAAGGTGAGGCCCCAAAGTCCACGTGTGCCTGCTCCTGCCTTGCACTCAGGGTCCCAGGACTGTGCGCTGGGAATCACCTTCCCCCTGATGTTACTCAGTCCCAGAAAAATGAGCTTCGGGCACTCACCCCTGCCCAGGCTTGGGGTCCAGACCCAGTGGCCTTATTGACTGTCGCACCGGGTGGCACAGAGCCAGGGCTGGCCAACCTGCATGGAGCAGGCTGGGGACGTGTCCGGTGCCCCCAGCCCCCAGGGGCACCACCGGGATTTGACCTAACAGGTCCTGGCTGAGGTGGTGGCCCCCGCAAGGTAGCGGCCAGCTGGCCCCTGAGGGTGCCCTGCACTTCCCAACCTCTCCTCCTCCACTGTGGAACTGACTGTCAGCCTTTTGGGAAAAGCCCTTTCACCGGGAAGTCACGTCATTGAGGTGCTGGTGCTCTGGTGGGCGACCTCCTCCATTCACAGCGCCCAAGGGCCACCCTCTGACGTCTCTGAGCTTCCTTAGCAGAGGCCTCCTGGGGCCCCATGCCACCCCCACGCAGCCACCCCTGTGGGGACCCCACTTTCAGGAGTGTTTATGGAGCGAAGCCGAATTCCCCCTCTTCCCATGAGGGGGCGTTCAAGTGAGGGTGGGGACATGTCACCCCACAGGGAAGCCCAGAGCCCCGGAAAACACGCTTATCAGCAGAGATAGAAATCACCTCGTCTGTGAAGTCGTGTTGTGGTTGAAACCGTATACTCATTTCTCACCAGAGGAGCCACTTTTATCTCCACGTTACCGGAGGAGCTGACGGCTGAGGACAGAACCAGCACGCCCAGGTTGATGTACTGCCCCCCCGCCCAGGAAAAAACCCCCAAATCATCATGTTCCCAAAACATAAAAACGCAAAAATAAAAATAGTTAGAAAACACTTGTTGCAGGTCAGTACTTTTCAAACGGTGGCATCGTGCCATTTACCATCCCTCAGGAAGGAGGCGAGGGCCCGGGACCAACGGGCGACCCAGCCCGACCTTGGGAGTCGGTCCCCTGCAGCTCCTCCAGGGGTGAGATGTTCCCCCCTTACTTGGCACGGCGGGCCCCTTGCGAAAGTCGGCAGGTCGTGTCCTGGCGCAGGCGACGTGCAGAATCCGGTGTGACCTGAAGCCAGCGCGCCGGGGACCGATTCCACGGGCCACAGGCCTCCCTCGGTCACAAGAAGCCCGAGCCACGTGCTGCTTGTCTGCCGAGCTCCCCCCGAGCCCGGGCCGCGCTGGATTCCGTGCACACGTCAGCCCAGGGGCACATTTCTGCCGGCACCTCCCAAAGCAGCAGTGCTGTTTGGGAGGGGCTTTCACACCCCCATGGTGTCAAGTTCACGGCCCGTGACGCCTGTGTGTCTCACAACGCAGGGAGAGAAAGCAAACCCACGGTCCCCACCGCGTGCATCCCTTGAAAGGCTAAACCAGGAGTGTCCCCAAAAGACAAAAGAGAACCTGCATCAGAGTGTGTGCCGTCACCCCGACCCACGTGGCTTAGCTGGGGGGGGCTGTGGTGCAGGGTGGAGACCACCGGCTAGACAGCAGGTCTGGGTACCAAGTGCCCAGGGTGCAGGTTTGGTCCCTGGCCAGGGCACCTGATCGATGTCCCCCGCCTCAAATCAATGACTACATCCTTGGGTGAGGACTGAAAGAAACGGGCACCATGATCAAACAGGCGTTGGCGAATGACACAGAAAGAAAAAGAGAATAAAGAAGAATCCGCATCTGTTGTGTTTTTCAAAGTCCACGTGACTTCCCTGAGACCGCTTGTGTCTTTCCGAACGTAGCTTCCCTGCCTCATGAGACATCAGGGCTTTCAAAAAAAAAATTCTTCCTATTTCTAATCTTGACAACTGGCCTTTCAGCTGAATGTGGGGAAGGTCAGGGGCGGCCAAACGGCCCACCTGTCCCTGGGCCACCCGGCCACCTGGGCAACCTTCGGTGGAACCGTGACAAAGCGCCGCATTGACCCACTGCGAAAGAATCCTTCCTGCGGCCCCACCCGCCCTCCCCACCCTTGGGCACCGGCCTGAGTAAATAGGTACATTCAGTGCCAGGACTCGGAGTCAACAAACTCCTGCTTTGTCGCAGGAACCTGGGAATCAAGTCCATGGGCTTCACGGAAATGCCATTCCTGCTTGCGCCGGGCGTGGGAGCCCACACATCAGGGGTAAAGTACTCGGGGAAGCTGGTCAAGAAGACGTGCACCGGACACCTCGGGCTACGGGAGCCTTGGGGGCACCTGCGAGGTGTGGCAGTTTCCCCCCCGGCTGAGACACTCAGGGTGGGCACAGCGAGGTGCCTTCCTTCGAAATGGCCACAACAGACCCTCAGACTCATCTGGGGTGGAATTCTAAGATGCCCCCATGATTCCCTGAGGCTGGTGGACAGCAGCAGAGACTTGCTCTGGTGGCCTTGGAGAAGCCGGCTGCCGTGTTAGGGAGAAGGCCAGATCGAGGGGAACAGGGGAAGGTGGCCACGCGAAGATGGTGGCCTCAGTCCTGCAATGGCAAGAAACTGAATTCTGCCAACAGCCCATGAACCTGGAAGTGGCACTGAGCCTCCGATGGGACTCCCAGCCCCGCTGGCACCTTGATTTCGGCCTTCGAGGCCCCTGAGCGAGAACCCGGCTACGCTCAGCCCGGCCTGGGAGGCGCGTGGGGTAAGCCGCTCCGTTTGCGGTAGCCTGTTAGGTGACAGGAAACTACGGTGTCGGCCTAGGAAGGGCAGGGGGAGAAAGGGTCCTCCGTTTCCGTGTTCTCTGTGCCCACTCTTTCCCACCACGGTGAAGGGTCCAAGTCCTGGCTCCGTCGCACAGCGGGGAGCAGGTCGCTGCGTGGGGGGCGCTGGGAGAGGCTCCCCAGGCGGCCGCACGCGGCAGTTTCGGTTCTCGAAGGTCTGGTTGACCCCGTAGCCCACCCTGAGGCAGGGGGATAACACGTCTGAACCAAGAACTGGGCCCGATCCAAGAGCTCCGGGGTTGGGGGTGAAGCCCGTCTGCGGCTGGGAGCCCCTGCCCCTGCAGTGTTAGCAACGCTCAACCATCCGCCCGGCTCGGGGTTCTTCACTGAATAGTTGGAAATGGCACGAGGATGATGTTGCCCAATTCCTCTCCCAGGTCCGGAGGCCAGGAGTCTGAATCAAGGGGTCGCAGGGCCCCTTCATCTGGGGGCTCTGGGGAGGGTCCTGCCCGCCTCTCCCAGCTCCTGGCGGCTGCCCGCAGCGGACGACAATCGCTGGTTTGCTGCTCCATCATTCCAGGCTCTGCTCCCATCTCCTCCTGCCCCTTCCTCTGTGTCTGTCTCTGTGTCTTCTCTTCTTACCAGCGGTTTAGTCTTCATTGAACGGCACCTGCAAGAAGGTCACATTCCCCAGTTCTGAGGGGACATGAATTTGGAGGGACCCGTTCACCCAGGTACACGGGTTTTACAGGTGAGCCCATGGCTACGTCTGCCAACTGCCGTGAGAGCTGTCCCCCTGCACAGCTGCCTCCCTCCCCTGCCCCCTCCTCGGACCCAGAGATCAGCGTTACTGCTAGAAACGCCTCCAAGGGCGCCCAGCCCCACGCTATTAATCCTGGAGGACTGCCTGAGGAGGCAGAAAATGCTGACGTCCAGGCTGATGTGAGAGAGAAACATTGGCTGCTTCGCATGGGCAGGGACCAGGCCTACAACCCAGGCATGTGCCCTGACCGGGAATCGAACCAGCAACCTTTCGCTGTACGGACAACGCTCCAACCCACTGACCCACACCGGCCAGGGCGGCCGTGATAGTTTCTAAAGCTGCCCGGGTGATTCAAACTTGCAGTCAAGGTTGAAAAGCCACCCACCTAGCAGAACCCTCTGTCTTCCATGGGAGACCGGAGCCAGCAAGTCATGAGCCACCTCCAAGCCTGGAAGCTGCCAGTCCCGTGACTGCCACATCCTGCCCTGCTAAACTGTACAGGGACCCCAGAGGTGACCCAACAAAATCCCTCTATGGACCTCACCCTCGGCTCATGAGAGAGAAGCAAACATGTCCCCCCACAACCATGAGGCAAAAGGGCAGCCCCTGCCGCTGTCACATCCTTCCCTGCGTGAGCCGTGACCTACAGAACTGTGAGGTGCCCCCTGCAGCCCACGGCAACAGCGCAAAGGTCCGTCGCAGTGTGCCTGGCCTGCCCATTCGGTTCCCGTTACGCGTACCCTTGCACGGCTTTCTGGCCGCGATTCTGTGTTCTCGCTGAAACTAGTTCTTAAAAGCAAGAAGCATACTTCTCTACTTTTTAATCTCTCTGTATTGTAGCATCATACTCAGTACAACGTTCCCTTCCCAGACTAGCAAAACTTGTCAAAGCGTGCACCCAAGTGGCCTGACCACCACCCAATGGCCCCAAGATTTTTATTTGTTTTTAAAGATTGTATTTAGTTACTTTTGGAGAGAGGGGAAGGGAGGGAGAAAGAGAGGGAGAGAAACAGCAATGTATGTTCCCTCTCACACGACCCGCTGGCCGGTAACCCAGGCCTGTGCCCCGACTAGGCATCGAACCTGCGACCTTCAGTTCACAGGCTGGCACTCAGTCCACTGAGCCGCACCAGCCAGGGCTAGACATGGAGGAAATCTTCCTGGTCCGTGTTGTGTAAGTGGTGAGGAAGCCGCCCTAGGGCCTGATGAATGATGGTTGAGGGTCCCGTCTTCATTCAGGAACTCGGTCCAGAAGTTAGCACTCTGGGGCACAGAAAGAGCCGGAAGGAGGTGAGCTCTGGTGACAGGCTTCTGGTGGGCACTGGGCCGGACGCTACAGCCACAGCGTCTGGAGTTACGCTCCCGTTTTCCACGTGGGAGGAGCAAGGCTCAGGGGCTCAGGGGCAGCAGGCCCGCGTGGGTGGCAGGTTACAGACCCTGTATCTGCGCTGTGGTTTTTATTAAACTTGGACCCTGCTGCCAGGTCCCTTCCAGGGAACATTAGTAACATGTCAAACCCATGGCACTGAGTGAGCGAGGAAACCCAATGCCACGTGAACACCCCCTTCCGCAAAACCGAGACCGTTCTGAGCGAGGGCTGCTCCCCTGTTTCCGGGTGGTGATGCTGGACGCCGACAGGACCCCAGAGGTACACTGGCTTCCTGGGGTGTCGGCAGGTGCCTGGGACACAGGCAGCGTGCGGGGCCTCAGGCAGGGGCAGGTAACCCCAGGCCAGTCGCTGATGGACTCCGACCTTGTCCATTCGCCCAGCAGCGCCTGAGGGAGGCCGTCCCAGGAGGGGGGTGAGGAGGGTGGGCACAGGGGGTCGTCAGCAGAAGCGGCCTCTCTTCAAGGGTTGTCAGGACAGCTGACGTGTCCAAGGGCTACGGAGGAAGACATGGGTAGGACAGTGCACGACAGCCACTGGAAACGGAGAAATGAGCAGAGGTTGGATGAAGCCCCTGGCCGCCCAGCCCAGGCCTGTCCCCCTTGACAGATGGGTCCCCAACACCTTCAGCCTCAGGACACAATTCCTGTGCCCTGTGGCCTGACCCAAAAGTGGCAGCTGTGGGCTCTCCCTGATGGAACGGCCATCTCCAAGGCAAAGGTCTTCAGGGACTCCACAGGGACCCCACAGGGACCCTCTGCAGGGGGGCGATGACATTGTCAGAGCACAAGGTGTGACGCAGGCGGCTGCCCCTCCTGCAACCATGAGCTCACAGGCCTGCAAGGGCCCCAGTGAATCCTGCCCTCCCCCCGGCACGGGGCCACTCTCATATCTGGCCACGTTCAGTGGTCTCACCCTGAAATGAGGTAGCATATTGAAACCAAAAGTCAAACATCTGCAAAGAAACTGGCCACATAGAGGCATTCAGAGCTAAATGGCTGTCTGGACAGAGAAGTCACTTTATGATGGGAGCAAACATCTTCTCAACTTATTCTTTTTATGTATCTGGGGTTTTGTACAGTTTGTTCTTCTTCTTCTTTTTTTTTTTTAGAGAGCTATGTTGAAAAGTTCTTCCAAAGTCTGACGTTGGACCCTGGAGGGGGATGGAGGTGAACAAAGGCTGAATGTTCCTAAGACTGTGTTTCTAGACCTCAACTGGAGGCGGGTGAGGGACCCCTGGTCCACCCTGTGGCGTGTGCATGTGTGTGCACAGCGTGCGTATGGGTGTGAGTATGCAACATATATGTGTGATGTTTAATGTATATGCATGACTGTGTGAGCTATTTGTGTGTATATTTGTACCTGTGTGAGTGTGCTTGGAACAGTGTGGCGTGTGTGTGTGTGTGATGTAAGTGTGTGAGTGCATCTGTGTGAATACATGTGTGTGTCTGTCCATCTGCCTGTCGGCAAAGTGTGTGGGCACACATCCCGCTCCAGGGGTGGCCCCGTAGGTCAGAGGTCACCTGTGCAGACCTCTGGTCTCCGGGAGGCCTTTCCTGGGCGAGGTCCATCATCCACCCCCATGTGCTGGGCAGGCCCCAGGGAGCCTGCCCTGCTGATGCTGCTGGGTTCTGTCCCAGACTATGTGTAGGGACTACGTGTTCGAAAGTAAGGCTGATCTTTTCTAACTGTCGGGCGTCTTGGGCAGAAGGAAGAAGGGGATCCCCCCTCCTAGCAGAGAACCTTCTCCCAACATCAAAGGAATGATTCCTACCCGATGTGTCCATATTTGCATTCTGCAAGGTATACGAAGTCCGTCCCAAAACTATCAACCATGCAAACTGTTTTTATTAAACTGAATTCCGTGGGAATCTGTAACAGGGCCAATATCATCATAAGTTTGCACAGTGACAGTTGACTTGTGTCATGGTGACCTCATCGTAAGGTGTATAAATGTCAAATCACTTACATTGTACACCTGAGACTAATACAATATTACATGCCAACTTCACTTGAAAAAAACTTTAAACCAGAAGAGTCTGTAGGGCCTCTACCCAGTAGCCACCTGGGTAGAGATCACGTGTGTCTTTAATGTGCTGCAAATGTCTTCGTGGTTCCCAGCACACATGCCACTGATCTCTGGCTCAAAGCTGCTCTCACCATTTTAAAAAGCCCATTTCCCTTCACTTCATTTCTTGAAATCTAAGGGGAGGGAGCAAAGTGATAAATAAATACATACACACATTGGTTCCGTGTAAACATTTTTATAATTTATTTCATTTTTAAGGCACATGGCGTTTACGCAGATGATTTTTAGCATCTATAGATACAAAGTTAGGGCTCGGTACTAGTGGTAGCCCATCCATTGAGCAAGTTTAAACGTAGCCTTACAAAACCAGCCTGAAGACCCGACCCTACGCAGATGTGAAACGTGTGGAACGGTGAGGCCGAGTAGCGGCAGCATTTTCTCGTATCCGCTCTCAACAGGGTTCGCGGAATCCCACAGGTTAGGTGAACACGTCTCACTCTTGGAAATGAATCATCAATAGCACTGTGGTGTCCTTTGTTTCAACGCGTGCGTCAGCGTGAAGCGCGTGCCCCAGCTGGAGGAGAGGGCTTCTGCATGGGCCTGTACATGTCTGAGGACCCTGGCGGGCCGTGTGGGGCGCCCGTCAGCCCCCCATCTCCCAGGCCTGGCGAGGTGAGCCCGGCCCCCTGGCTGCACACGCAGCTGCTGAAAGAGGCTCCTGGGATGGGGGAGGGGAAGCCACAGACACACCAGAAAACTCAGTCAACAGTTTCCACTTCCTCCCAACTTGACCGATTACCAGAACTGTCCCCAAAGCAGTCAGCATGCACTGAATCTCGGGATTTCCCCATCCTGACCTTGAGATGATGACACGACCAAGGGCAGAGAAGCCGCAAGAACCAGGCTAGCCCCACAGACCGCCATCGCGGAAGGAGGACCATGTTGGGCCTCAGGCGGCGGCCATCAGGAGGGATCAAGGTGGGACGGGCCCACCTGTCAGCCAGGGCAGGGAGAGCCCCCCACGTGCTGTGATGTGCAGGGTCCTCTGCGGGAGGTGAGGGAGTGAGAGAAAACCGGGGAGGAGGCAGGAAGGAAAGAGGCAGACACGCTCCTCCGCTGCCCCCGACCCCCTGCGCCAGAGACAAGAGGCATCACCAAGGGGGCAACAAGGCAGGGAGGGGACTGTCCATAGCTCCTGGTCCCTGACCGACCCTGCCAGTCCCTCCGGTCAGGTGACCCCATCACCCTCCATGCCGGTGGAACCAGGTCTTGAGCACGCTGTGCCGCTCTGCAGCCCCAACTCTGCTGGCTTGCTCGGGGTCCCCTGAAGGTGGCCATCGGGGTGTCACCAAGAGGTCCCCTCCCCAGTCCTTTAAAATAAAGTAGGTGGCGCCACACGGGACCAGAACTGTGAGAGAGAGAAGGGGCAGGACGCTCACTAACAAGCTACCAGTAGCTCCCTAAGCGCCGTGGAACTTCAGGTGAATTTTCCCTTCCGTCTCGATACCCTCTAACATCGCGTTCCATGTTGCCACGGGCACACGTGGCTCTGTGATGACAAAACGCAGTGGTCTCATCCCTGGAAAGCACTTCCACACACGCGTCGAGAGGAGGAAGGCAAGCTAAGCGTGCTTATGAGAACTATCAGAGACAGATCCGTCGTTTCGATGAAGGAGGAATCAAACCCAAACCTCATTTGCTGTCAAGCCTAAGTCACAAAATAGGTGCCCTAAGCAGCGCGGATTTCGATGCCCGTGAACGCAAAACGCAGCAACTAAGAGGAACCGGACAACCGCGCGGACGACCTTGGCGCACAAGTACCACCCGGGCCACGAGCGCGCTGCCCGTTTGCAAGACCTCGCGGCCAGCGTGGGCGCCACCGCGGCCTGGGGGCGGCGCGAGCCTTCTTCTGCAGGGGACGGTTACTGCGGGGGGGAGACACGGACACTCTTCTCGTAGCCCAGCCGCCGGGAAGTCAGCGGGGGGCCCTGGGCGTCACTTCATTCTCTTCGCGACATCTGAGTAGGCCCGCTCTATCTCCTGGTCCGCCGGGCACGTGTTGGTGAACTCATCTCGGGCGTAGGCGCTGTTCAAGTACCGCCAGAGGCCGGTCATTTCGGGCGGGAATTCAAAATCTCTGTATCTCTTGGCCACAATCTGGAAAAAAAGAGGAAATCATCAGAGAAGGGACAGCACCCACCCCCGCCACATACACACCCATGTAGGCAGCTCAGCAAGGCAACCCGCCGCCTGAGGCGTGTGACGCTGTGTCAGGCCCAGAGGTCACCCCACGGGCCTCAGCCAGCCTGACTTGCACTTTGACCTGCAGGGACATCCTGCGGACGGGACAGTGGTAAAGGGACCAGACTGGAAACAGTGGCTCCACACCATGCCTCCCCACCCCCTGCTTCTCACACCCAGGCCCGAGGAGCCGTGGCCCGGGTGCCAGCTGGTGGGTCTCCCCTGGCGTTTCCGGCAGTTTTCTCTTCCTGAGCTGTGCTGCTGGGTGACTGGGGGCCGGGAGATTCAGGGGGCACCTTCAGCTGCACCTGTGCTCCCAGGCCGTGGTGCAGCCCATGCTCACCTCAAGACACAGCCCTGTGTCCCTGGGCCCCATCGTTCTGCCCCGGGAGGGTGCCGCATGGAGGCCCAGCAGGTGCCCAGGATGGATCAGGGGCAACACAGACACGGTCCCCACCCCCGGGGAACAGTGACAGCAGGAAAACGGGGAGTACGTGTCCCGTGCAACACAACCATGCGGTGCGTTTCCTTCAGTGGAAGGGGAGCCCTTGGGGACTGAGTCACATGAAGGGTGCACACTGTTAGGGGCTGTCACCAATATCCTAGGTCTGCGTTAGCCAAGGTGATGCACTGAGTGGCTGAGACAATAGGAACTTGCTCTCTGAGCGTCCTGGATGGAGGTGGCCGCAGGGCCATGGAGGCTGGTGGAGGGGCAGTGGGTCTGACCTCTGTCCTAGCTGCTGGTAGTTCTTTGTCTTATGATGGGGGACCCGGCCCTTCACAGGGTGGCTTCACTCTGTGTGTCCCTGTGCTGGCAGGTCCCCTGTTCACAACCACACTGGCTGGGCGCCCACCCTACTCCAGCACAACTGAGTACCATCCTCACTGACTGCAACTGCAAGGTCCCTGTTCCCAAGCAAGGTCACACTCTAAGGTCCTGGGCATCAGAACTTCAGCTTGTGGATTTGAGGGGCACACAAGTCATCCTCTAACAGTGAGCGGCCGTGGGCTACAGGACCCAGCAGGCTCGGCTGCCTCCTTTTGTTCTGGTTCCGGGATGTCAGCGGTGACGTGGGACTTGGCTACAAACAAGAACTGGACCCTGTGACTTTGGGGACACCTTCTACTCTGTGTAACATCTGCTCAGTTTCAGCCTTGTTGATATTAAGGGTCAGCATCCTGCTTGCCTTTTACTTGCAGTTGCCTGGTCTGGCTTTGTCGGGGTCTTTTCTTTCTTTCTTTTTACATCTCTGGGTAAATCTATCATGTGTAACTTGTCTTTGTATTATTTTCCGAATTTAATACTTTGTTTTTCATCTTTCTGCGTGTATTTGTGTGTTTCCCTTCTGATGGCGTAGAAGGAAGGGTTCTGGTCTGTCTTAACTTTTCCAGTTGCTTCCTGTATCACCTGAAATAACAGGATTTTTCTAGTTCTTGATTTATCAACTTTAAATGGTATCTCTTTACTCCGGCTATGACAAATGAGGGAATTAGGATACCTACCCCTTCTTTCCATCCCTTCTCCTTTAAAATCCCCTTCCAAGTTTGTATGTAACAACAGCCAAGTTGACTGTCTTCTGACCCTGCTCTGTAACTACAATTCCCACTTGTTTAGTCTCAGTTCTGGTTTTAGGTTTAAATAGCTTTCATGTTTATCGGCAGTCCTTTTACATCACATTCTTCTCTGTTTTCAGATTCTTGTTTTGATTATGAGGTTATTATTTCATCATGGAGTGATTTTATCTTCTAAATTGGCCCAGGAGTACTTCTTGTATGGACTCAGAAGCCTAGATGAAAACACTTTACCTAGATATAAAATCCTTCCATCGCAGATCCTTCCCCTAAATTCTCTGTAAATATTTAAATTATTTTTCTGTTTTTTAATGTGGTCATGGAGACTGGTGAGGCCAGTCTGAGTTTCTTCCTTGTGTAGGTGGTTTCCTATTTATTTAATTTATCATCATCATCACTGCTGCTGTTGCTGTGTGGGTCTAGGTGCCAAAAGGGTTCTTTGCTTATCCTCAGATTTCAATAATTTATCACGTATGTCCCAATGTGTTGACTTTCTATGGCTCTATTTTTCTAGCCATGGCAAATTGTTTAAATGGAAGGTTCAGAGCATCTTTTAATTCAAAGTGATTTTCCCTTCGAGCCTTCTCTGTTTTTCATTGTCTCTTCCTGTTCTCTCCTGGCACGACTGTGTACACCGGGGGTCGGGGGGTCCTCATCTCCTAGTCTCTTCTGTTTCGGGACAGTTTCCTCCACACCCCGATCCATGTCTGCAATATTTTTCTCTACACCTTGTTACTTCTAACGTAACTTTGATTTCTGCAATTATTTTATTTGTCTTCAAGTTTTCTTCTTGAGCTCTGCCGGCCTGATTTTCTTCTTTGTGGTATTATATATGTGTTTTGACATCTTGAGTCATGTCTCTGCATTTTTTCTCAAAAGTTCCGTGTACTCTTCCATTTCTTGGAGGCCACAGAGAAGAGTCCATCTGGAACGTTCTTTAATTTGCTGGAGCAACACTTCATCAGCTGTAGGTTTCCTCTGGTTTCCTTTCTCCGTATCCTTTTCCTCCTCCTGCTCTGCAGTCACCTCCATCCACAGAGAGGTCACACTTGGATTCTTTCTTAAAGATGGTTATAAACCATCTTTAAGAAGGAAGATCTAGTGGTCAGGAGGAAAGGGGTAGGGGGGAGGGGGGCGGCAGAGGCAAAGAAGGGGAGCAGCTTAGACAAGAACCTAGTATAAAGGAACCATGGACATGGACAACAGGTGGGATTGACTTTGGGGGGAAAGGGTGGGAGGGGAGGGGGACAGAGGGGAGAAAAAAAGGGATGGATGTAATACAACAACAATAAAATTAAAAGAAAAAAAAAAAAAAAAAGAAGGAAGATCTATTGCATCTACTATTTGCTTAAAAATAGGGCCAAGGGCCCTAGCTGGTACGGCTCATTGGTTGGAGCATCAACCCCAAACTGAAAAGTTGCGGGTTCGATTCCCGGCCAGGGTACATGCCTAGGGTGCAGGTTCGATCCTCAGTCCAGGCATGTGCACCCCTGGTCCAGCCCACGTGCGAAGGCAACCAACTGATGCTTCTCTCTCACGCTGAAGTTTCTCTCTCTCCCTTCCTCTCCCTCTAAATCCAATGAAACAATGTCCTCGTGTGAGGAAAAGAAAATAGAACCAATGGAGGGACACAGGGCAGATGGTTGGCCAATTACCCTCAAACAGTCTCACCAAGCAGTGCTCAACACTCCGCCCAGGGATATGGTCGGGTCAGGGTCAGGGATATGCTCAGGTCAGGGTCAGGGTCAGGGTCAAGGTCAGGTTCAGGTCAGACACCCTCCACGCTGAGGTTCACCATGGCTCAAAATGAAGCTGCAGTCATCGACGGTCTCTCTTGAGTGGTTCACAGTTTGTTTCTCTTCTCTGCCCAGCAGTCACAAAGCACAATGCCACTTCCCCTCCCCGTTCCTTTGGACGAGGGGACAGTGACAGAATGCACAGAGGCCACCACTGTGCGGCTCCTCCTTCCACTCTGCCCCCCCGCCCCAAGGCCTCAGCTCCCACAGGACCTGCACAGGGAGCTTCTCTGCTCCTCACGGCCTCTTCGCACCTGGGCCCCTGGACCGGCGAGTCAGGGCTGGTGTTTCAGGGCCGCTGGCTGGCTTTTAGAGCAAGCCCACCCTTGCGAACAATGCCGACAAGGTGCCTTGTGTCTTCGGCACCGGATGACATGTCTTGGTCCTTGAGCTGGTGAACCGTCTCTTTCTGGCCTGATGAAAGGAAAAGCTAATGCTCTGTTTTTCCATATTGTTTTTGATGGGTTTCAGGAAAGTGAATAAGTGATAAATTCCTTTACCCTCTCATCTTTCACCATAAATTCCTCCGGACTGATTCTCATTTCCTTTCAGAAACGCGCCTTCCTGGACAATTAGTAAGCTGTTTGGTATTTTGAGTGCTAAGTGGCTTTGAAGCTTTTGGTATGAGGTCTGAGATTGGAGCCGTGGACCAACGTCTTTTACTCAGAATACTTGACAGGGAAATGTAACCATTTTTTAATAGAAGCGGAACAAATGGCCATTGCTGTCATGACTGGAACACATTCACTAAAGGGACTTACCCAAAACATGACTAACTACATTTCAACCATCCCTGATGCAGCAGGGTATAAAGGGTTAATACGCCCTCATTAAATGTTAGATGTCAAGACACTGGCAACGTTATTATATTGTTATTATACTATTATAAAGTTACTAATCGTGATCTTTTCAAAACATTCACTTGCAGGACCAGCAATATCCTGAGGGCGAGAATTTCAAACGGGCACCTTCGGGGACAGCAGGACAGGGAGAAGGAAGGACAGATGGAAGGCCTGGGAGGGGCGCAGGGAAGAGGATACAGCACAGGAAGAGAAAGGCAGGGCAGCGACACGGAGTCACCAGGGTGGCCGGGCCCACAGGACCCTCGATGTCCCAGGCTGTGTGAGCCGACACTGTAGATTCCTCAATACCAGTTAAATGCCTATGAGAACGCAGGGTCCTCCTCTGTGTGCCCTGTGTCTTCTCTGCCATCTCTCGCCCTCATGCACTGAGGACATTGCTCTGGACAGGCAAGATGTGATTAATAAAGATGCCCAGCACCAGGCTTCGGCTTCTTCCTGGGACATCTGAGGTCACGGAGGGCCAAGGGTATGGCACTTGTGACAATGCCAATAGCACCAGCTGTAGGTGACACAGAGGCCGGGCACCCCTGAGCGACAGCCACAGCGAAGGACCCCAGTGTGGGGCCACCTGCAGCCGGGAAGCCCTGAGTTAGGAGCCAGGCACTGGATCAAGTGGCTTCATTGCTAAGAAGTTTCCCCCACAATGTGGATGCCTTCTCACGTTTGAGAAGCACCATTCTAGGGAGTCATTAAGCCCTCGTATTGTACGATCCATGACTTTGATTTCCTGGTCGCTCCCTGGGAAGACAGGGCACCAGACCCCGAGGAGGCCCAGCCAGGAGCTGCCACCACTCCCCCAGCCGCAGGGGGTCGATGTCACCCCGAGACAGAGCTCTGTTTGCGCTACCACCAACCGTTGTCTGGGGGTCCCACTTAATCCCCGCAGATTTCATGATGCTCTTGGGGTCCGCACGCCCCTCAAGGGCCTGGCAGGGGCGCTGAGGATGAGGGCCGAGGCCAGCGGAGCGCCGGGCGCCCAGGAGGACGTCCGCAGCCCCCCCAGCAACAGCCTCATTTCTGACCCGGGGCCGGGCCGCCTCCCCCATGAACCCGACAGGCGTTCCTCATGTCCGATGGGTTTCGCCGTCTGAGCAACACGCACGTGGGCACAGCGTGAAACGAAGCTGGGCTCCCGCGGCCGGGGCCGCCACGCACCTGCACGATGTGGAGCTTGGGGAGGAGGTTGCAGTCGGCCAGCGTGAGCTCGTCCCCGTCCAGAAACCTCCGCGTGGAAACGGCGGCTCCCTCCGCGCGGCCAGCGGCCGGCTCGTCGGGCAGGGGGCTGTTCAGGTACGTGTCCAGCCTCCTCAGGGCCTTCAGCAGGTTCTTCTCGTGGGCTGAGGTGGCAGAGCCCCGGGAGTGAGGCGCAGGCTGGCCTGGTCTCGCCCCACGCTGGGGAACAGCCCGCTGCCCGCGAGACCTGCTGTTTCTACAGCCCACGGGGCCCCCTAAGCCCTTTGGGGACACCCGACCAGGGAGCAGGCCTGGTAGCAGGAGCCATTGTGTCCCCCTGAAAGTGTCCCCCGGGCTTCCCACCGCTAGAAGAAGCCCTCAGCGGCTTGGGACCCACGTGCAGGTTTGCGGTTCCTGCACACAGGCCCCGGGCGCTGGGAAACGGACCAGAACCCCGCGTCCCCGGCAGCGCCACACCGAAGGCCGGGGAGAGGCCAGGCCAGCAGAAACTGGGAAGGCGCTAGGTACTCACTCTCGCTGGCGTCCTTCTTGGTGTTCTTTATAAATGCAGAGAATTTGGCAAACACGTCATTCCCCGCAGAGTTAGATTCAGGGTGCTGGGTCGCCAGCTTAGGGTACCTTGAAAAATTCAAACCTGGACAGTCACGGATGAGCAATGCTGGCATTGGGGCAACACAATGGTGGGGGGGTGGACGTCTTATAAAAGTGAAGACGTCCCCTTGAAGGTTTTCCTGATCAGTTTTCATCTTCAAGGTTCGGAGCTTCACGGTGGAGGGAGAAAGGCCTGGGCTGATGGTTCTCATCCTGAGCACAAGGCTCCCCGGGGCCTCCCTGGTCTGAGTACCCGCCCTGCTGAAATGGAGGTGATGGGCTAGAAGGTTCCATCCCAGGCCAGGGATGGAACACGCCCTCCTTCCTTCCAGCCAAGTGAGCGCCTAACACGTGGGCCACCCACGCAGCATCGGCCCCCTCTCCTGCTCCCTGGCCTGTTCGCCATCGCCACGCTGCAGGTGCAGAGCAAGAAATGCGGGCCGCCTCCCCTCCAGAGGGCTACTCTCACCCCGCGTTTTCTGTGGCACTTGGGTGGGGTTAAGAGTACCCGCCACGGCCACAGGAAACCGGACACACACAGCCAGGAGCCTCAGCGCCGTCTGTGAAGCCAGGACGGCGAAAGCGGGGCAGTGGGTCTCCAAGGCCTACCTTGGGGGCGCCAGCTTCTCCTCTAGGAACTCCTCGATCTTATTCACGTCCGTCTTCACCTCACCATCAAAGATCATGAAAGGGGGGTTGGTCCCAGGAGCCAGGTTCTGCAGGTCTGCGGGTTTCCTGGGGTGGGGGTGGGGCAGGAGACGGCTTTCGCGGGCAGCCACCAGGGTTCAGAGTCACTTCCAAGGCTTAGCCGTGTCCTCCCAGTGTTAGAGGAACAAGCCTTGAGAACTTCAAAGGACACTGTGCCTTTACAGAGCAGTGGCAGTGTGGCCCCATCTCTGGGTACAGAGGGGAAAGCCTACCAGCCAGGGGTGGTGCTCAGGCAGGCCTTTGAGAAGCGTATGGCTGACCAGCAACTGGGAGAACAGGTTCCCTCGGGTGCCCAGGTGCCATCCCTTCCTGGTTACATGTGCCAGCGTGTGCGTGTGTCATTAAGGGGTTATTTCAATAATGCAGGAACCTTGCCTTACCTTTTCAGGTCCACTGTTGTCACATTGAATATAACACCCTTCAGCCAGAGAATCATGAAGAGGCGCTGAGAAAACGGGCAGTTCCCAATGCTCTCTCCATCGCAGCCAGCCTGCAGGTGGGCCAAGAAAACCTGGTTGGAGCCAGGGCCACCCCTGCCAACGCCAGGCGCCGCCACCGTGCAGGTACCCAAGGCCATTGTACGTTCTGGCCAGTGGTCACGATGCTGTAAATATCCTCCTAAGGCCCCTTCGCTCAGCCTCTGTGCCAAGGTGGGGTTGGAGGGACACAGGCCCCCTTCCCCCAACCACTTCCTGCCTCCGGCCTCTGAGCAGCAGTTCATGGAGGGGAAGGATGGCAGGAGGCAAAGGAGGAAGACACGCTCTGTCCCACCAACCTCTAGCTCTCGACCCTCTCTCTGCGGAAGCCTCTCCTTCCAGATGATCACGCCTCAAATCAGACCAGCGGACACTGCCAGGGAGACGGTACCCCGGGGCGTCCGGGCTGTGCTCAGCTACAGAGCGAGACGGTGTGATAACTCGCATCCTGAGGTCCCCGGACGCTCTCCGGGGTCCACACCCCTCCTCTGATTTGCCAGTGCAGCGAGAGGAGGACACATCTGACGCAGCTGTGGAGGGTGGGAGTTCACGATTCCCTCTGACGAGAAAGGCCATTGCCCCACGCACATCCCCGGGCATGGGCCCAGGGGCACCCCATGGCGCAGGCAGGGGCTGGACCAGACAGGGAGACATGGGAAACCAGCGGGGGGAACCAAGGCTGACGAAAGCAGTTCCTCGCCTGTCCTCCAACGCCACACACCTCCGACAGGTTGGGGAGCCGACAAAGTGACGCCCGAAGGGCGAGGACGTGGCTTGGACGTGACCCTGCGCCTCACATCCCCCAGCTTCGGCCACACAGACAGCCACGCTCAACCCGTGGCTGTCGGACACCTGGCAGAAAGTGGCCGCCTGCATGGGGAACTGAAAAGGGAAGCCCAGAGAAAACCAGGCAACTCGAGGGGGGCTCCAGAGACACGCTTCTGGGGCGTCACCCGGAGAGGGTGTTGGTAACCAGATGCCCTGCAGGGACAGAGGGTGGAAGACCCACAACCCAGTGTGAAAAAGACAGGAACAGCCTTTCCACCAAAGGCAAAACGCAAGTGGCCAGAACACACCGGACGCGTTCTTCCCCTCGCTAGCCGGCCGGGATGCCGGAGAAAACCCCAGAGAAAACCCCAGAGAACCTCCACACACACCTACCAGGGAGGTGCCCACGGGAAAGTGTGACCAAACCCCGGGTGGGCAAGAACGGAGAGAAGCGGAGTCTTCATTTACTGCTGGCGAGAGGGAAAAGGGTTTGGGAAACTGTCGCCATCATCTACGGAGGGAGTGCGGGCCGTGGAGGCACCTGGAGGCGAGTTCCTGGCAGCTGTACCTACGAGTCGACCCGGCCATCGCCCGGGGACCATCGGAAGAGGACGACCAGTCCTTGCAGGGTGGTCGCCCAGCCGGGCCCTGCCCCATGGTGAGAACGATCGCTCCACAGGCAACCGTGCGGGGGCCCATGTACAGAACAATGACAGAAGAAGAGACCAGCTCGGTGCCGATGACATTCAAACACAGGCACTCGCCCGCGTGTGGCTCAGGTCAGAGCAGCAGCTGCTCCGGGAAGGATGGGGGAGCCCTTCCTGGTGGCAGACGTGTCCCGTATCTTGGCCTGGGTGGTGGCTACCCACTACATGGGGTGTGTGCTGTCCTTAAAAAGGGAAAGGAAGTCAAATTATTCATTCAAAAGACTACGAACATTTGGATCTGCTAAGTCTGGCCTGGTGCCCAGGAATCTGAATTCTTAACAAGCACCCCCAGGTAACGTAGCACCACGTATGTCATGGGTGGACTTCAGACACAGGGAGAGGCACCAACCCACCCAGGTAGCTGAATTCAGGGCGTCCAGACTCCGGCTCACCCGGCTGTGGAGGGAGAAGCTGGCAGCGCTGTCTGTGAAAGTCCCCTCTTCCCTCAGGCTGGGGCAGTCACGCCAAGACAGCGGCGGGACAAGGCCCAGGGACACGCAGGAGTGAACGAGGCCGGCCCTGACTCGCCCCGTCATTTCCAGCCCCCTGGCCCTCCGGGAGCTGCCCTGAGCCCGGGGAGGCCTCAGCGAAGCCGGGCAGAGCTGGGCTCGCTGTCCTTTCCTCTCCCGCATGGTCTCTGTAACCGTGGGTGTCCTGGTTCCATGCACCCTACAGGGGGCAGGGCCCCCGCAAGCGGCTGGCGTGAGGACGGGTCCCCCAGCAAGCTGTCTGCACCCTTGTGTCTCGCCCAGCCTCCACCTCAAGAATGCCGCGGTCCGTTCTTCCAAAAATGGAAACTGCCCTGGTCACCTGACTCTCTAAAACCTTAACAGGCTCCTTCTGGGAAGCGCAGCGGGAACCCGGCACGCGGCCGGAGGGTGGGACAACGGTCCACGGGGCCACAACACTCATAGCTTCGAAGGCGGGGATAAAGCTGCGACGGAACGTGTCCCCACCCCCAACCCGTGGAAGTGTTGCCACGCAGCACAGCCCACGGACCGAGGCTACTACGTGTTCTAGAAGAATCAGCCGGCTGCTGGGCCCCCATAAGACCACGTTTACACATCCACGTTGCCTCATCCTAAATTACTCTGTAATTTTTCTGTCTCGTCTGCTGTAAGTGAGAGGGTTGCAGGAACATGGTGGGAGTGACAAGGACACCTTGCCACCTACCTGCATGACTGTAACTTGCGTTAGTGCTGGAGTGTGACCACGGGAAGGAGGCAGGGACAGGCGCTCCAGAGCCCATTACTGACCAGCCCGGGAGAGCATGGCCACGTCCTTGTATCCGTGAACCAGACACGACCACGGGACAGAGGTGCGCGTAGTAGGAGCGCGTAGCTGACGCCGCGACCACCATGGGCGCGTTCCTCACGTGAGGCTTGATTCTCCATCGGAGAACGACCTCAGCCTCTCTCAGCAGACCTCGGAGCTACAGGGACAGTCCACGTGGATCATTTCGTAGGACACCCAGGTGAGCCCTTGCAGTTCAGAGATCCGTTGACAGGGAAGACCCGGCCACGTGGATGACCCAGAATTCCACGTCTGCCTTTCGAATTCAACTTTCTTGAGCTCCTACGATGGCGATTCTCAAAAGGAAAATGTTGGGACCTCTTGGACATGTGCCAAGAGATTCTGTTTCCTGTGGGGACCACCTGCGGCATCCGAGACGGGTGGGCATCCTGCCGGGTCCAGGCCTGTGCCCCCCACCTTCCCCGCACACAGGCCCGAGGCCCGGGTGTGAGCAAGGCCTCTCCCACCGGCTGTGCCCGCTCAGCCCTGCTCAGAACTTTCCCTTAGTGGTTTCTGCCTCAGGTCAGTGTCCCGCCGCACTGGGCTGGAGTCGCAGGGAAGGGGCAGCCTCACTTCCCTGCCGCCCAGTGAAGGGCCCAGCATCCCCGTCCAGACCTGACATCGGGACAAGGGGGCTCCCCTTTCCCTAGAACCAGGCCACACACACTCACCACCTCCACTTCTCACCTTGGCTCTTCCTCCTTTCTAGAAAGTTCTATGTGGTCCCACAGAGTAAACACATTCTGTAAAGGAAGCTCTTTTCTTTACCCAAGTGTAATGAACACCCACTTGGGGGCAGGGGTGGAGAGAGAATAAGGAAGAGGCAATAAACGGGTACTATTCTAATGACCCCTTTTATAACCGGCTTCCAGCCAAGGAAGGAAGAAGTGCGTGTCGCGTGCAGGGAGGCCGGCATTCCGGGCCCTGCGGAAACCAGGGGACCCGGGGCAGCCCGTCTGCTGGCTCCACCACAGGGACAAGGAGCAAACCAGTGAGTACGCGCCGCCCGCTCTGGTCCCAGCCTTCCGGAGGGACCAGGCTGAATGAAAACAGTAGCTGGCCAGGGAAGGCGAGGGTCAGAGATGGACTTTGACGTGGGAGGCCTTGGGCGGCCACCAAAAGCAGTTCTCCTCTGAGAGGAACAACGCGGTCCAAGGGACAGGCCTCAGCTGGCCGCCGGCCCAGCGGAAGGCTGGACACGGCACAGCGGAGAGGCCAAGCCAACCCCGTGGGAGATGACGCCCTCCCTCCGATCCACCTACATGTTTCCTGTGTCCTTTGCAGCAGGGCACAGTGGCCTCACCCACTCTGGGACTGGCTGCTGGTTATAATCATTGGGGCTGGGCACAGTGACTCTGGCCTTCATCAGGAGGGTCTCCCTCCCCAGGTTTTGTAGGGCCTTCCTGGACCTGTCCCTGGAGCCCAGATCCCTTCTGTTGCAGACAATTCTATTGTACGTACAACTGACTCTAGAGTTTGAGGAACAAACACCCTTTGTGGCCCCTGAGGGCCTGAGGGTCATCCACCGTCAGCATGTGGCACGTGCAACCACTGTGCCTGTAGCTGAAAACACGGGAGCAATGACTGTCCCCCACGGCACCGGCCTGCACCAGGGTCTCTGCGTGGGGCCTGCCATTTGGAGCTGCCCGGGGGGTGGGGGGGGGTGGGGGGGCAGGCCCTGCAGGGGATTGGGGGAGGGGCTCCCCCGGGGCCTTTCTTGCTCCCGTGTAAAAGCAACAGCAAGCAGATCCGGGATCTCTCCAACCCTGGAAACCCGTGTCTGGAGCCAGGGCCCATCTTCCTTCACCTGGGGGCTCCCCCCAGGCCCCGGCAGAGGTCCTGGGCTGCAGGAAGCACGGCAGAGTGGGGGAAGCTCCCGTGTACCTGGACCGTGCTGCATAACCCCCCAGCTCTTCCTCTTCTGGGCCCAGGTCCACAAACCCTCCCTTCAGAGGCTCCCAGATTCTCAGGACAGAGTCACAAGAGTGACATCTAAGGGGAGGAAAGAGAATGGGTGATGGAGGAGAAAGGGAGAGGGAGAGGGGGTGAGAGGGACATGGCAGGGGGAGGAAAGGGAGAGGGAGAAGGAGAGGGGAGGGGAA